>CM060102.1:9285840-9655410 GCA_030522485.1 Stenchaetothrips biformis
ACAAAAAAAATTAATAGATTTTTGTTTTAAAACAAATGAGTACCACAAACTTCTACAAAGTCACAAAAGCTTGTATTGCCCACTTATTATGTAGCAAAATGCAATCTCAAAGGCAGACTGTAGGAGCGGATCCTATTCAGTGCTGAGACTGCATTGCTCGAAGAATCACAAAGTGAGTTTTGGAGAGCTGTGACTGCGACTTTGCAGTTTGTGTTTTTATTCTTCATTATTCATGGATCATGGAAGGAAAAGAGGAAAACAGCCGGTGAGCAACAAAAATAATAATTGTGATGCGTGCAAAATAAAACAAAATAAAAAGTTGTTGAATAGAATATTTTATTAATGAAAACAAACTACATGAGGGCATTGTGGGGGCATTGCAAAAACGAAAAAGAAAGTTACAAAGGCAGAAGCAAATGAAATGCATAAATTAAATCAAACAAAACAACCTTAACAGAAACAATAATGAGAAAATGAAAACACAAGAGAAAATTTAGAAAGAAAAATGAGTATGAAAATAGATGCTATGCGTGATAAAAAAATAAAATAATTTGAAAACTGAAAGCAGTTACCTCTATGAAAATAGTTCAAAATGGCATACTCGTACAAAAATACTTTCATTGAGAACTACAGTACAACTCATAAATAAAATTAGTGCACTCTTACGTAGGTATGTTTAAAGATGGGTCTCTTTGAATCACAGAAAAGTGATTTCGAAAATAAATAAAAATAGCACCATGTTAAAGAGGGAATGTATCTTGAGCTGCCTGGTAGAAAAAGTTGGGTAACTGACTTGACTCTGGGCATCCAATATGGCACTTGCTACTAGATGCTTATGTTGTCACTTCCCTAAAGAGACTAAAAATTTCAACTTTTGTATCACAGATCAATTCGGGCTCATCTTGAAAAGTCACATCTAGTTTCTGCATTAAAATGTTACAAAAGTATGAAAAGTACCTTGAATATTACAAGCCTTTGTATCACATTCACCATTCTTTGCATGCTTAAAATACCAAAAGCAGTCAAAAAATTAGCATGCAAAAGACCATGCACATTGGTCACATTGTGACCGTCCTGTTTGCTGATGTAGATGCAAAATACAGTGCAAGTAAAACCAAAAGCTCTACTTATGCATTGTACTGCCTTAGAACACCATGGTAGTTTCTAATAAATAATTGCAGCGTTCCGAAAACAGCCTGGCACAGATCTAAATATTATCCAGGGAACATTTTTATACAAATGATGCATGAAATAATTTGCCATGATCCAGGGCAAGTGTAAAAGTAAGGCAGCGATAAAATTACACATAAAACTACACAAAAAAAATGTCAAAATCCCTCTAAGCTCTAATCTAATGGGTGTCGTTTTGCGCGAATTGCGCATACGCCACCTCGTCAGTTTAACAGAATAACAACTCCACAAGTCTAAAAGCTAATTTACAAACATTTCTGGAAGCACGTTGGCACTTTTAAAACTCAGTCACAAGTGAAACGTGAGCAGTCGGGACACTCAGGACGCGGCACACCTACAGAAACGAGACAGGTCTTATCCTCATCGTCCTCATCCTGCTCGCAGGACGAAGGTGACGCGGCACAGGGCGTCCTGGCGGACGGCGCCAGGATCGCGCCAGGGAGCCGCAGCCGCCGCGGCCGGCGGCCGGGGTCAGTTGGACACCGTGGGCAGGAAGAAGCGGTGCGCCTTGGTGTCCCGGGTGTGCCTGAAGGGCGCGGGGTCGGCGGCGGCGGCCAGGCGCGCGGCCGGGCAGGGCCCCACCACGCGGGGCTCGTACTCCGCCTTGTACAGCGAGGTGACGCGCGTGTTGCTGCTGCTGGTGGTGCTGCTGTCCGCCAGGATGGTGGAGATGCTGCTGGAGGCGTTGGCACGCCTCGTCCCGAAGGAGCGCTGGTTGAGCTGCGCCGAGGACACGCCGGCCACCGCCAGTGGCAGCGAGGGGCTGCCGTACGACCGGCTCTCGATCTGCTGTTGGCCCTGCGTGCAGTAATCACATTAGCCACGAATTTACACACAAAAAAATAAATTTAAAAAAATATTGAAACGCAATCGAAAAAGATACTTACAATAATGCTTCCGCCAATGCGAATCTGATCCTGCTGCATGCTCGACGACCATGAGCGGCGTTGGTGGGTCTGCTGACTCTGCTGCTGTGACTGCACCACCTGCTGCTGTGACTGCACCGCCTGCTGCCGCATCTGCTGCTCCTGTCGCAGCTGCAGCTGCTGCTGCTGGTGAAGCTCCTGCCGCATCTGCTGGGACTGTTGGTGGTGTTCCTGCCTGGACTGTTGGTGGTGTTCCTGCCTGGACTGTTGGTGGTGTTCCTGCCTGGACTGTTGGTGGTGTTCCTGCCTGGACTGTTGGTGGTGTTCTTGCCTGGACTGTTGGTGGTGTTCCTGCCTGGACTGTTGGTGGTGTTCCTGCCTGGACTGTTGGTGGTGTTCTTGCCTGGACTGCTGGTGGTGTTCTTGCCTGGACTGCTGGTGGTGTTCCTGCCTGGACTGGTGGTGCTGCTGGTGCTGCTGGTACTCCTGCTGCTGGCGGTGGAGGGCACTGAGGCTGCGCCGGTCCTGGCTCTGGCTGGAGCCGCTGATGTACTGGCCGCTCTGGTCCAGGCTGCAGATGCTCTTCCGCTGGGCCGAGGCCGCCGTGGAGCTGGTGTGCAGGGCCTCGGTGGAGGTGGTGGCGCCCTTGCGGTGCAGCACCTGGTTGGTCACGGCCTCGGCGGTGATGACGTTGCGCCGCTGGTGGCCGGCGGGCGAGCCGGGGCTCTCCTGGAAGGCCTCGCCGCTCAGGGCCTGCTTGAACTCGCTGCTGACGGCGTGCGTGCGCTGCCGCTGCTCCTGCTGCCGCGTCTCCATGGTCGCCTTGGACTCGTGCTGCGAGGCGGTCTTCATCTCGCCCGCGGTGCGGGTCTCCTGCTCCGTGCGCGTCACCGTCACCTTGGTGCCGTCCGCCAGCACCTTGGTGTCCGTGGACGTGCGGCTAGTCGTCTTGGAGGTCGAGTCCCTGTGCGCCTTGGAGGCCCTCGACTCCTTGGTCTCCATGGCGACGGTCTCCTGCCCGAGAGAGATCTGCGAGTCCATGTGGCGGCGAGCGACCTGCGTCTTGGACGGCGACGGCGACTCCACCCTCTGCACGAACGTCTCCTTGCTGGTGGTCTGCGACTCCATCTTGCCGCCGTTCATCTTGAGCTGGTCCTCGTGCCTGCGCACTTCGGCGCGCTCGCCCTTGGTCGCCTTGAACTCCGACTTGAGCGTCGTCTCCGCCTGGAAGGTGCCGCCCAGCTTGAGGTTGTCTTCGGGCCTGCGCACGGCGGCGCGCTCGCCCTTGGTTGGGGTCACCTCGGTGTGCCTGCTCTCGAACTTGCCCTCCATCTTGAGGTTGTCCTGCCGGCGAACCACCTCGGCGCGCTCGCCCTTGGTGGGGGTCACCTCGGTGTGCCTGCTCTCGAACTTGCCCTCCATCTTGAGGTTGTCCTGCCGGCGAATCACCTCGGCGCGCTCGCCGGGCCCCACCACCTCCACCTTCCGCTTGGCGAAGTCCCCTTCCATCTTGAGGTTGTCGGGGTGCTTCACGATGGGGGCGCGGCCACCGGGACCAACAGGGGACTTCTGTGGACGGTCGAAGTCACCCTCCATCTTGAGGTTGTCGGGGTGCTTCACGATGGGGGCGCGGCCACCGGGACCAACAGGGGACTTCTGTGGACGGTCGAAGTCGCCCTCCATCTTGAGGTTGTCAGGACGCTTGATAATTTGAGCTCGGTCCGGCTGGCCTGGTTTCTCCTTGGTGGGCCTGTCGAAGTCACCCTCCATCTTGAGGTTGTCGGGATGCTTTACTATGGGCGCTCTGCCGCCGGGCCCGACCGGAGACTTCTCCGGCCGGTCGAAACCACCCTCGAGCTTCAGGTTGTCGGGGTGCTTCACGATGGGGCGCGGCCGCCGGGGCCGACGGGGGACTTCTGTGGCCGGTCGAAGTCACCCTCCAGCTTCAAGTTGTCGGGCCGTTTGACCACCTTGGCGCGGTCGGGCGTGCCGGGGGATTGTTTCTTCGGCCGGTCGAAGTCGCCTTCGAGCTTCAAGTTGTCGGGGTGCTTTACGATCGGAGCCCTGCCGCCGGGGCCGACGTTCTCCTTGTCAGGGCGTTCGAAGTCTCCCTCGAGCTTCAAGTTGTCGGGGTGCTTCACAACGGGCGCGCGGCCTCCCGGGCCGACCGGTGATTTCTCGGGCCGGTCGAATTCTCCCTCGAGCTTCAGGTTGTCGGGGTGCTTGATGATGTTGGCGCGATCACCCGGCCGCGGCTTCTCCTTGAGGGGCCGCTCGAAGTCGCCCTCCGGCTTCAGGTTGTCAGGGTGCTTCACAATAGCCGCGCGCTCTCCCGGCTTCACGGGGGTTTTCTCCCGTTGCGCAAAGTCGCCCTCCATCTTCAGGTTGTCGGGGTGCTTCACTATCGGAGCGCGGCCACCTGGTCCCACGGGGACTTTTTCGGGGCGTTCGAAGTCACCCTCCAGCTTGAGGTTGTCTTGGTGCTTGACGATGGTGGCCCGCTCGCCCTTCTTTACTTCCTCGCGCTCGCGCTGCACGAACTCGCCCTCCATGCGCAGGTTGTCCTCGTGGCGGCGGATTTCGGAGCGCTCGCCCTTCACGGCCACGAAGTCGTCCCTGCGCTGCATGTTCCACTCGCCCTCCATCCGCAGGTTGTCCTCGTGGCGCACGACCTCCACGCGCTCGGCCGTGGCGCGCCGGTACTCGTCGCTGGAGCGCGTGGCGGTGAACTCGGCCTGCTCGACGCGCAGGTTGTCCTCATGGCGGACCGCCTTGGTGCGCTCCGTGGTCACGGCCTGGTAGTCGTCGCGCGACCGGTGGTCCACGAAGTCGCCCTCCACGCGAAGGTTGTCGTCGTGGCGAACGATCGTGGTCCTCTCGGCGGGCTGCACGGGGACGAGCTCGCGCTTCGTGAAGTCGCCCTCCATTTTGAGGTTGTCGGGGTGCTTCACGATGGCCGCGCGCTCTCCCGGCCGGACGGGGGACTTCTCTCGCTTGGTGAACTCGCCGACCTCGGGCTTGAGGTTGTCGGGACGCCGGACGATTGGTGCTCTTTCACCGGGCTTCACCGGCGTCCTCTCGCGCTGCGCGAAGTCACCCTCCATCTTGAGGTTGTCGGGGTGCTTCACGATGGGCGCACGGCCTCCTGGCCCCACGGGGGTCTTTTCGGGACGATCAAAGTCACCCTCCATCTTGAGGTTGTCGGGTGCTTAATGATGGGTGGTCGCGCGCCTCCATCTTAGGTTGTCGGGAATGATCGCGCTGGTTGACTGGTTGCAGTTCTCTCTGCGGGAAATCGCCCTCCATCTTGAGGTTGTCTGGGTGCTTGACGATGGGTGCGCGCTCGCCCGGCCGGACTGGCTCTGGCTCAGGACGTTCGAAGTCACCCTCCGGCTTCAAGTTGTCCTTGGGCTTGACGGGTTGTGGCCTCTCTCCTGGTCTGACTGGCGTGAGTTCCCGCTGCGCGAAGTCACCCTCCGGCTTCAGGTTGTCAGGGTGCTTCACAATAGGCGCGCGCTCTCCCGGTTTTACGGGGGTCTTGTCCCGTTGCGCAAAATCGCCCTCCATCTTGAGGTTGTCGGGGTGCTTCACGATGGGCGCGCGCTCGCCCGGCCTCACCTGCTGTGGCTCGGGCCTCTCGAAGTCGCCCTCAGGCTTCAGGTTGTCCTTGGGCTTGACAGGTTGCGGCCTCTCTCCTGGCCTGACTGGCGTGAGTTCCCGTTGAGTAAAGTCCCCTTCCATCTTGAGGTTGTCAGGGTGCCTGACGATGGGTGCGCGCTCGCCCGGCCGGACTGGCTCTGGCTCAGGACGTTCGAAGTCACCCTCCGGCTTCAAGTTATCCTTGGGCTTGACGGGTTGCGGCCTCTCTCCTGGCCTGACTGGCGTGAGTTCCCGTTGAGGGAAGTCCCCTTCCATCTTGAGGTTGTCGGGGTGCTTGATGATGGGAGCGCGTTCGCCCTTTTTGATCTCCTCCCGTTCCCGCGCCAAAGTCACCCTCTGGCCTCAGGTTGTCGGGGTGCTTCACAATGGGCGCGCGCTCTCCTGGCTTCACGGGGGTCTTCTCCCGTTGCGCGAAGTCGCCCTCCTCTTCAGGTTGTCGGGGTGCTTTACGATGGGCGCGCGCTCGCCCGGCCGGACTTTCTCTGGCTCAGGACGTTCGAAGTCGCCTTCCGGCTTCAAGTTATCCTTAGGCTTCACAGGCTTTGGTCTTTCGCCCGGGAGCGCGGCCTCTCTCTCGCGCTGCGCGAAGTCGCCTTCCATCTTGAGGTTGTCGGGGTGCTTGACCATGGGGGGCGCGCTCTCCGGCCTAACTGGTGTCAGCTCACGCTGGGGGAAGTCCCCTTCCATCTTGAGGTTGTCGGGGTGCTTGATGATTGGAGCGCGTTCTCCCTTCTTGATCTCCTCCCGTTCCCGCTGCGCGAAGTCGCCCTCCGGCTTCAGGTTGTCGGGGTGCTTCACAATCGGCGCGCGCTCGCCCGGCTTCACTGGCGTCTCCTCCCGCTGCGCGAAGTCGCCCTCCATCTTTAGGTTGTCGGGGTGCTTCACGATGGGCGCTCGTTCACCAGGACGCACTTGTTCAGGCACCGGCCTCTCGAAGTCGCCCTCAGGCTTCAGGTTGTCCTTGGGCTTGACGGGCTTGGGCCGCTCGCCGGGCGTCACTGCTTGCGGTTTCGGCCGTTCAAAGTCGCCCTCTGGCTTGAGGTTGTCCTGCGGCTTGATGGGGGACCTCATTTCCGCCGGCGTGACCGTGTGCACTTCCCTCTGCGTGAACTCGCCCTCCTGGCGGAGGTTGTCCTCGTGCCGGACCTGCGTCACCCGCTCGGCCCGCTGGTAGCGGTAGTCGTCGCTGGAGCGCGAGTCGTAGAACTCGGCCTGCTCCACGCGGAGGTTGTCTTCGTGGCGAACGGTCTGCCGCCTCTCCGCCTGCACGGCCTGGTAGTCGTCGCGGGACCGGTACTCGCTGAACTCGCCCTCGGTCTTCAGGTTGTCCTCCCGGATGGTAATTTCACGCCGCTCGGCCTGTTCCCCAGTGAAGTCATCACGGGTGCGGGTCACCGTGAACTCGCCGCCTGTCTTCAGGTTGTCCTCGTGTTTCACGACGGCCACCCTCTCACCACGCTGGACGGTCACAACTTCTCGCTGCGCAAAGGCCCCTTCCATCTTTAAGTTGTCCGCGTGTTTCACCATAGGAGCTCGTTCACCAGGACGCACTGGTTGGAGTTCTCTCTGCGTGAAATCGCCCTCCATCTTCAGGTTGTCAGGGTGCTTCACCATGGTGCTCTCTCTCCGGACGCACGGGCTGCAGCTCTCTCTGCGGGAAGTCCCCTTCCATCTTAAGGTTGTCTGGGTGTTTGACAATTGGAGCTCGCTCGCCTGGCTTCACTGGAGTCCGTTCACGTTGTGGGAAATCTCCTTCCATTTTAAGGTTATCCGGGTGTTTCACCATAGGTGCTCTTTCACCTGGTCGTACCGGTTGAAGCTCCCTCTGAGTAAATTCGCCCTCCATTTTAAGGTTGTCAGGGTGCTTCACCATGGGTGCTCTTTCACCAGGCCGCACAGGCTGCAGCTCTCTCTGCGGGAAATCGCCCTCCATTTTCAAGTTGTCAGGGTGTTTCACTATTGGTGCTCTTTCACCAGGCTTGACCGGAGTCCTCTCTCGTTGAGGGAATTCTCCTTCCATCTTGAGATTATCAGGGTGCTTGACCATGGGCGCTCTTTCACCCGGTCGAACAGGCTGATACTCACGCTGCGTGAAGTCTCCCTCCATCTTGAGGTTGTCGGGATGTTTCACCATGGGCGCTCATTCACCAGGCCGCACAGGCTGCAGCTCCCTCTGAGGGGAAATCCTCCCCTCCATTATGAGGTTGTCGGGATGTTTTGACGATTGGAGTCACGATTCACCTGGCTTCACTGGCGTTCTTTCGCCGTTTGGGGAAATCTCCCTCCATTTTTCAGGTTGTCGGGATGCTTTACCATAGGGCACGATCACCAGGCGGACTGGCTCATAGTGATCGTTGTGGGAAGACGCCCTTCCATCTTGAAAATTGTCAGGATGCTTCACCATAGGCCACGCTCACCCATGGCGGACTGGCTCATAGGTGGCTTTGTGGGAAGTCACCTTCCATCTTGAGAATGACGGGATGCTTCACCAAATTGGGCACGCCTACCAGGCGGACTGGCTCATAGTGGCGTTGTGTTAAGTGCTCCTCATTCTGAGATTGGTCGTGGGTGTTTCACCATTGGCGCCCTTATCACCAGGTCGTAACAGGCAGGAGCTCTCTCTGCGGGTAATCTCCTTCCATTTTGAGGTTGTCGGGGTGCTTTCACAATTGGAGCACGTTTCGCCTGTCAGACGGGAGTCCGTTTTCCGTTGTGGGAAATCTCCTTCCATTTTCAGGTTGTCAGGATGTCCCTAACCATGGGTGCCCTTTCGCCAGGACCCACTGGATGCTGTTCTCGCTGATGAAAATCACCTTCCATTTTTAAATAAATCCGGATGTCTGATAATAAGGAGCCCGCTCACCAGACGAAACGGGTTTACGTTTCCCGCTGTGGAAAATCTCGCCTTCCAACCTTAAGTTGTCTGGATGCTTTACCATCGGCGCTCTTTCACCAGGTCTGACTGGTGTAACTTCACGTTGGGTGAAATCACCCTCCATCTTTAGATTGGTCAGGATGCTTGACGATTGGTGCACGTTCACCATGGCGCAACAGTTCATAGTGACGCTGGGGGAAGTCACCCTCCCATCTTTAGATTGTCTGGATTTTTTACGATGGGAGCCCCTCTCACCAGGGCGCACAGGCCTCCTGGTGACGCTGGGGGAAGTCACCCTCCATCTTTAGATTAATCTGGGTGCTTCACCATGGGAGCTCTTTCACCTGGACCAACAGGGATGCCCAACTCCCTCTGTGGGAAATCTCCTTCCATTTTCAAGTTATCGGGGTGGATTCCACAATTGGAGCTCTCTCACCAGGCCTCACTGGTGTCCGTTCACGCTGAGGGAAATCACATTCCATATTCAAATTGTCTGATGTTTCACCATAGGTGCAACGTTCACCTGGCCTCACTGGTGTTCTTTCTCTCTGAGGTGAAAACTCCTACCATATTCAAGTTATCAGGGTGGCTTGACCATGGGGGCGCGTTCACCAGGTCGAACTGGAGTCCTCTCACGTTGTGGAAAATCACCTTCCATTTTCAAATTGTCCGATGCATTCACCAAGGTCGCTCGCTCACACAGGGCGCACTGGTTGGTACACTCGCTGGGAAAAGTCGCCCCTCCATCATCAGGTAATCAGGATGCATCACCATGGGAGCTCGTTCACCATGGCGAACATGCTGCAACTCTCGCGTGCGGGAAGTCTCCTTCCATTTTCAAGTTGTCCGGATGTTTGACGATGGGGCGCTCTCTCTCCTGGCCGCGACTGGTTCTCGATGTCTCTGCGGGGAAGTTCCCTCCCTCCTTCCGCAGGTTTTCTGGGTGTCTTTCACCACGGGAGCTCGTTTCACCGGGAACGCACTTGTTCGGGCACCGCCCTCATCGAAGTCGCCCTCCGGTTGAGGTTTGTCCTTGGGCTTGACGGGCTTTGGGCCGGTCGCCGGGGGTCACTGCTTTGCGGTTTCGGCCCGTTACAATAGTCGCCCCTCTGGCTTGAGGTTGTCCTGCGGCTTGAATGGGAGACCGCATTTCAGCACGCTTCGACTGGATTTTGCACTTCCCTCCTGCGTGAACTCGCCCTCCTGGCGGAGGTTGTCCTCGTGCCGGACCTGGCGTTACCCGCTCGGCCCGCTGGTCCAGCGGTAGTTCGTCGCTGGAGCGCGAGTCGTAGAACTCAGGCCTGCTCCACGCGGAGTGTATGTCTTCGTTGGCGAACGGTCTGCCGCCTCTCCGCCTGCACGGCCTGGTAGTCGTCGCGGGACCGGTACTCGCTGAACTCGCCCTGCGGTCTTCAGGTTGTCGGAGGTGCCTGATGGAATCGGGGCGCGTTCACCAGGACGCACGGGCTGCACTTTCGTCGCTGGGTGAAGTCTCCCTCCAAATTTCAGGTTGTCGGGATAGCCTTGACCAATCGGTGCCCTTTCACCTGGTCTTATCCGGTGTCCGTTCACGCTGAGGAAAATCTTCCCTCCATTTTTAGATTGTCCGGGAATGTTTCACCATGGGCGCTCGTCTCTACCAGGCCGTACAGGTTGCATCTCTCTCTGCGGGAAAATCTCCCTCCATTTTTAAGTTGTCTGGATTGCCTTGACAATTGGAGCTTATCCGTTCACCTGGTCTCACTGGGGTCCTCTCGCGCTGTGGAAAATCTCCCTCCATCTTTTAAAATTGTCTGGGAATGCTTTAAACCATGGGTGCTCTCCTACACCAGGGCGCACTGGTTGGTACTCCCCGCTGGGGAAAGTCCCGCCCTCCATCATTCAGGTTATCAGGATGCTTCACCATGGGAGCTCTTTCACCAGGGCGAACAGCGGCAGCAACTCACGCTGAGGGAAATCTCCTTCCATTTTTTCAAGTTTATCTTGGGTGTTTTTCACTATCGGAGCTCTTTCACCAGGCCTCACCGGTGCCCGTTCTCGCTGCGGAAAATCAAAACCCCCCCTTCCATCTTTTCAAATTTGTGCTGGGTGTTTTCACCATGGGGGCTCGAATCACCCTGGCCTTACTGGCGTTTCTTTCCCTCTGCGGAAAAATCGCCTCCAATTTTCAAAAAGTTTTTGTCCGGGTGCTTCACAATGGGTGCTCTCTCACCTGGTCTCAACGGGAGTGCGCTCACGCTGAGGAAAATCGCCCTCCATTTTCAAATTGTCCGTGTGTTTTCACCATCGGTGCACGTTCAACACCTGGCCCGCAGCCGGTGTTTCTCTACTCGCTGCGGGCAAGTCCCCCCCTCGAGCCTCAGGTTGTCGGGGTGCTTCACATATGGGGCGCCCTCTCTGCCCGGGCGGACGGGTTTCCCTCTCTCGCTGTGGGAATCCCCCCTCGAAGCCTCAGGTTGTCGGGGTGCTCTCAACTATGGGCGACCCTGTCCCCGGGTCCGTAGGGCTTGTTGCGAGGGCCGCTCGAAGTACCCCTCTCGGGCCGCAGGTTGTCCTGGGGCTTGATGGGCTTGGGCCTCTCCCCCGGCGACACCCTCTCCCTCTGCGGGCGCACGAAGTCCCCCTCCGGGCGCAGGTTGTCCTTGGCCGCTTCACCTCGGCGCGCTCGCCCTTGACGGGGCTGAAGTCCCTGCGCGGCCGCTTCTCGAACTCGCCCTCCGGCTTCAGGTTGTCCTTGGGCCTCTGCACGTCGAAGCGCTCGCCCTTGACGACCTTGAAGTCGTCCCTGGAGCGCGCCACCGTCATCTCGCCCTCCATGCGCAGGTTGTCGTGCTGCCGCTTCTGCGCCTGGCGCGCGTCCACTGTCGGTGGTGGAGCGGTACTCCTCCGCGCTGGTGGTCTCGAAGTGGCGCTCGCCGTCCTGCTTGGTCCACGTGCGGCGCCGTTTGGGCGTCTCCTTCTCCGCCGTCTTGTGCGTGAACTCGGTGTGCGACGACGACTCGAACGTCATGCTGCCCTCCGTGGTGAGGTTGTCGCGGCGCCGCTTCACCTCGGTGCGCGTCGTGCTCTGCTGCCCCGTGAAGGCCTCCGCGCTGCTGGTGGACGTCGTGAACTCCCCGACGGCGGCCACCAGGTTGTCGGCGCGCCGCGTCGGCTTCTCCGGCTTGACCGCCCACCGCTCGGGGAAGTCCTCTCTGCTCTGCGTCACGCCCTGCGGCAAGGGAAGCGCGAGTTAGCGGCTGACGTCACCAGCACACAGTGGCCCAGCAGCAGTGTTGCCAGATAAGTAGGCAAAAAGTAGCCCAAACACACAGGGGTGCGGCAGGCTGCATCTCCTCCTGCCTACTAGGCGACTTCTCGCCACAGCTGTTCAGTAGCTGCCTAGTAGGCAGGAGCAGATGCAGCCCACCGCACACCTGTGTGTTTTGGGCTACTTTTTGCCTACTTTTCTGGCCACACTGGCCAGCAGGCTTTACTCACGTGAACGTGCCGCCGACGGTGAGGTTGTCCTGGCGCCGTTGCACCGACTCGGTCCTCGTCACTTGCTCGAAGCCCTTGAAACTCGGACCGGCTGGTGGTCTCCGACGTCAAGTCCCCCTCCAGCTTGGTCCACGTGTTGCGGCGGATCAGCCTGGGCCGCTCCGACATCTCGCCGGTGAACTCCAGCTGCTGGGTGGTGATGCCTGCGCGCGGTTTCAAAGTTAGAACGGGAATGCGGTTCAACGGGGCACAGTGGGCCCGGACGGGGTTCTGAGCTCCAGAGTCACTAAATGGGACTCGAACCGAACGTGTGACTCCACCAATGGATTCCTCGTTCGGAGAGCAATCTGTTTGGTGAAGTCGCACGTTCGGTTCGAATCCCATTCAGCGACTCTGGAGCTCAAAACGCGTCCGGGATTTCAGCCGCCTGCGCCGGTCTCCCGGCCCACTGTGCAGCGTGGGCGTTGCTTCTCACCGTGGAACTCGCCGCCCGTGATGAGGTGGTCCTCGTGGCGGCGCACTTCGGCGCGCTCGCCCCGCATGGAGGAGAAGTCGGTGATGACGGTACGCTCGCCGGTGAAGTCGCCCTCCATGCGCAGGTTGTCGCTGGGCCTGACGGCCTTGGGCCGCTCCCCTGGCTGCACCGGCGCTCTCTCCCGCTGCGCGAAGTCACCCTCCAGCTTCAGGTTGTCGGGGTGCTTCACGATGGGCATGCGCTCGCCGGTCCGCACGGGGGACAGCTCGCGCTTCGCGAAGTCGCCTTCCTGGCGGAGGTTGTCCGGTCGTTTGACGATCGGCGCCCGCTCGCCGGGGCCGACGGGCGTGCGCTCGCGCTGCGCGAAGTCGCCCTCGAGCTTCAAGTTGTCGGGCCTCTTCACGATGGGCGCCCGCTCGCCGGGACCCACTGGCGCTCTCTCCCGCTGCGCGAAGTCACCCTCGAGCTTCAGGTTGTCGGGGTGCTTCACGATGGGCATCCTCTCGCCTGTCCGGACCGGGGACAGCTCGCGCTTCGCGAAGTCGCCCTCCTGCTTCAGGTTGTCGGGTCTCTTCACTATGGGCGCCCGCTCGCCGGGGCCCACTGGCGCTCTCTCCCGCTGCGCGAAGTCACCCTCGAGCTTCAGGTTGTCGGGGTGCTTTACGATGGGCATGCGCTCGCCGGGTCGAACGGGCGATAGCTCGCGCTTCGCGAAGTCCCCTTCCTGGCGGAGGTTGTCCTGCGGCTTCTTGACGGGCGCGCGCTCCCCCTTGGTGGCCCAGTCGTTCCTCCGCTCGCCGGTGAAGTCGCCCTCGGGGTGCAGGTGGTCCTCATGGTGGAACCTGCACGCCACGCCGGTTAGTCAACAGTGCCGGTGCGAATGTGAATCTGAATAGGAAGCTGCTGACTGACCTGGTCTGCCTCTCCGCCTTCTTCTCGTCGTAGTCCTGGCGGTAGGCGGTCCTCGCTGGGGACCACGCCGTCGGGCAGCGTGAGCTGCGTGTGCAGGCGCTGCAGCCGGGGCCTCTCCACCTGGTGCAGGTCCCAGGCGTGGTACGCCTCCCGCGCGTGGGTCACGCTCTCGAACGCCGCGTCGCTGGGCTTGAGCGGGCTGTCCTCCTGGCCGCCCGTGTGCGGGCAGCGGTGGCGCCTGGAAGCAGACAAGAAGAGCGTCAGGTCGCGCAACGCACAGTGGGCCAGAAGACCGGTGGAGGTGGTCAAAATCCAGGCCGCGTTTTTAATCGCTATTTTGGCCGCCTGCGCCGCCGGTCTTCTGGCCGACTGTGTAACGTGATCCATCCCATACCGGAAGTGCGTGACGTCAGTGCGGAAACAAACCGCGCGGCGATACCAAACAATGCGGCTAATGCAAAGGACGATACGGCCGCCGTACACACCAACAACGCCGATCAATGCCCAAGGGCCGCGCGGACTTCGACCTCCACCCCCTCCCCCAAAAGAAAAAAAATCTCCCCCTTCGGTGATTGGAACCCGCTACCTCAGAGTCAATAATGCACGCCTCTAACCCCGCGGCCACGCAAAGCCTTGCCGTAAAGCCGTAAAAAACGGAAACAAAGAAGGCCGACGCAAAACGACGACGCAGACTTTCGTTGCGCGAAGTCTTGTGCCACCGCTCTATCGGCAGCAAGCGCCAGAACGGCAGTTAGCTGTGTTGCGCCGCCAATCGCATGCATGGCCAATGAAATGCACGTCCCCACTTTCAGAAGCCATTCAACCCCCGCCGTCATTACCTCGGGGGAGTGGGGGGGGGGAGGGGAGGGTAGGGGGTTGCCAATTACCGCGCCGCCCCATCACGCGGGTCGGTCGGTCCCGCGAGGTGTGGAGCCGGAATGCGCTGACAACATCAGCCGAGCGAAACTAAGTCACAACTCGAGCGAGTGAGAAGTCGCGCGCCGAAATGTCGACGCGACGTAAAGCCACGCCGAACGCGAATGCCGCAGTCATCAACTCGGGCGCGGTCTGCGGTTCGTATCGAGGCTCGCCATCGCCGGCATCGCCGCGGCGCTGTGAACGCCAACTACTTAGCCTTTCGGCAGGACGCGCCCCGCGAGAGTTTCAAGCGGCTGGATTCGGCCGCCGGCGTGGTCGGTCGCACACGCCACGGTGGGCCAGACGACCGGTCTTCTCTGGCCCACTGTGCACGGCTCGAGCGCAGGACAAGACCGGGGGGTGAAAAACACACACACACACACACACACACACACACACACACACACACACACACACACACACACACACACACACACACACACACACACACACACCACTGCACCGACGCCCCAACTGGCAAGTAGGCCGAAGTCGCCCACGATAAGCATTGCAGTGACTCTGCGGCACAGGGTGGGGGTGCACCGAAGCGACCCACTAATCCACTGAGGAAGACACACTCACCCACACACACAGACACACGATAGACCCGCCCCCTCCTACGCCCTTATTATGAATGAGGAACGGCCTGCCGCCTTCGGCCGGCTTTCCTCCCTTCTTCCAGTTCGGACAAGGCAGCGTACTCGATGACGGGGGTACCCCAAGGTCGGCCCGCCCCGGGCTTATTTATTCTAGATACCGCCGGGGTGGTCCGGGACTAGAGCGAGAAAAGAAGATAACAAGGGAACAAGAAAATGACGAAAGTAGAAAGACGCCTAACCTCACCACCCCGCCGAACTCGCAGCGCTGCTAGTCTTAAGGGGGTTCTCAGAGCGCCTGCGGGGTAGGCAACCCCAACGCATCGCTGCATCACACACTCAGTGTTGCCCACCCTGAAGGGGTTCTCGGAGCGCCTGCGGGGTAGGCAACCCCAACGCGTCGCTGCATCACACACTCAGTGTTGCCCACCCTGAAGGGGTTCTCGGAGCGCCTGCGGGGTAGGCAACCCCAACGCGTCGCTGCATTACACACTCAGTGTTGCCCACCCTGAAGGGGTTCTCGGAGCGCTCCGTCTCACCGGAGCACCGTGACGCTGTTGACGCGCTCCACCACGCTGGGCGACGAGGACCCCGAGCTGGCGGTCGAGGCCGCGGAGCTCGCCGACGACACGTCCGCGTCGTCGTCCTCCTCGTACACCGTGGCCGGCATCCTGGCCGCCAGGCTGGCCGGGATGGTGACGCGGTACAACCGCCGTGGTCGCCATGCCGTCCCAAGGCCGAGTCTCAGGCCTCGGCGCCGTCCGCGAAGGCCTCGGCGGCCACGGCGGCTACCCTGGCCGCGGACACGTCGGCCTTCTTGCGGTGCAGCAGCTTGCCGACGACGCGGGCCGCGCGGTGCAGGCAGCGCCACCAGCCCATGGCACTCGATGGCCAGCGGGACGTCCAGCCGGCCTGGCCGCGACTGGCGCGGCACGCGGCTCGGCCCCACGCTGCCCCCGGCCGCCGCCCCCACCCCCGCCGCCCCCGGCAGGAGGGGGCAGGGAAGGTCACCGACATGCCGGGGGCGGGGTGGCGGCGGCAGCTACCCTGCGCCCCTACCCCGGTAGCGATAGCGGGACAGAGGCTGAGGTCGATGCAGTGGGACACTAGCCCACGTGTCATGTAGAGCACACTGCCATCGCG
Source organism: Stenchaetothrips biformis (assembly GCA_030522485.1). Lineage (NCBI taxonomy): Eukaryota > Metazoa > Arthropoda > Insecta > Thysanoptera > Thripidae > Stenchaetothrips > Stenchaetothrips biformis. The sequence continues at coordinate 9,301,957 of CM060102.1, forward strand.
CCCAGCGAGAAATGGGGTGTATTTGGAACGTCAGAGAGCCCCCTAGTAGCTAGGTTCCCTGGAAAGAAAAATCAAGGCCAAGGAAAGAGTGGGTGGGGAGGCCGACGTGGATTTGTTGACCAGCAGCAGCCTGGCCCGAGGCGAAGCGGCAACCATGTTGACCAGAAAGGCAAAGTTTGCAGTGACAACAGGCGGGCCTGAAGGAGAGGGAGCGAGAGAAAGAGAGACAGAGAAAGAGAGAGACAGAGAGGGGTGAAGGCCATAACGCCCGCCTCCTTCCACCACCGCGTAGTCAATTGGCAGGTGTTTCCCACTCTCGGGTTGGCTCTCAAAAAACGCGAAAAAAAGAAATCGGCTGCCGGATTCGAACCCGCGACCTGAGTCCCCAACCCTCGCGCCAAGAGAGACAGCGCGCGCACGTGCACGGCACGCCGTCCTGCAAAGGGTTGGCGACGACGCGCGCCGAGTTCAGAAATAATCATTCCGCCACGCCACGCCGCGCCGCGCCGCCGAGTAGAACTAGCGCACGGCGGCGGAGGGCGGCCGGCCCGGGGTCTTGACTGGTCTCGGCGCCCAGGTGCGGTGGGTTGGGCCGGCTGTGGCGCAGTGGCGCCCAGTGTGCCGACACCTGCCATGCCAATACGGCGCCTTCGTATTCGCGGTGTGTGTGTGTTCTGTTGCGGTTGCGGGAAGCGAACCCCGTTTAAGATCACGGGACTCAGACTTGGATGAGTCTGATCGCTTCCTAGGCTGCGGTTCTTCGCTGAGTGCTCGCTCTAATGATCGGGCCGGAAGTCAGAGAGAGAGAGAGAGAGAGAGAGAGAGAGAGAGAGAGAGAGAGAGAGAGAGAGAGAGAGAGAGAGAGAGAGAGAGAGAGAGAGAGAGAGAGAGAGAGAGAGAGAGAGAGAGAGAGGTGGCAGCAAATAGCAGCAGCGGCTGCGCTTTGGCTTTGCAGGTCCATCGCAGCGCGCCGTCCTGCTTGCCAGCAGTACCGCAGCGGCCGATCGAATCCCCTACTTGGCCCGCCCCTCCCCAGGGGGGGCCAAGGGGGGCCAACAGAAGCAACACGGTGCAGCAGGCCGAGTTCTTTTACGAGATCAAGGTCGCCGGGCAGCCGCAGCATCGATTGCAGAAGGGGTGGAGCGGGTCGTACAATTTTTATTCTGAATAGCGACGAATTTTTAACAGCTTTGCAGAGACACGGCTCCACGTTAAGGGCATGTGAATTTCCGTCCAGGATCTCTACCGAAATAAAAAACAACAACAACAACAAACAAACAGGACAGGACAGGCTGATGGGTGTGCCTGCAGCAACCCGGTTTGACCCCTATTTGTGTCTGAGGACTGGAGTCTGCAGCACGCTGGAACGGCCGTCTGGAAGTCTGGAGCGAGTCCCCAGTGTGTGAGTGCGACCGCGATAGCTGCCTTGTCCGCCTCCATACTTGGCGCGGCCGCCGTCCACGCGTCCCATTGGTGGAAGACGAGTCCCCCCCCCCCCCACTGACGGGGACCTCGGCCGATCACCGCGCGACGTGCAACAGTCCGGCAATCCCTCCTGCACTTCCGGTGTTTTTCGGGGCGTCGTGGAGTGCACAGTGGGCCAGACGACCGGCGCGGGCGGCCAAAACTCTGGACGCGTTTTGAGCTCCAGAGTCGCTAAACAAGCCTCGAACCGAACGTGTCACCCCACCCATGGATTCCTCGTTCGGGGAGGGAGTTTGTCGCGGTGCCTACGCTTGCCCCCTTCCCCGTTTGGATGGCTCGTCGACGCCAAGCAGTGGGTCAGTGTGCTCGGCGACGGGCGTTGGCTGCGTCGCTCTGTCTCTCTCGCGGCCCTGCGGGACGCCCCGTGAGTGCGAGAGAGACAGTCTCTGAGTCAGCGGCGGGGCCGAGGCGCGGCCCCCACAGCCGGAAGGTTTCAGCGTGGATTGGCGACGCCGACTCCGGTCGCCTCGAAGACCGACCACACAAAGGAAGCGGGGAGGGGGGGCGTTCTGTCGTTGGAAGTCAACAAGAAGACGGTGCGCACGACGGCGCGTGGGTCGACGGGGTTCAACACCCCCTGCGTGGGCCGCCCTGCGGTCCGCCGAGACGACCCCTGGCTGCCGGACCAGGGTTCGAATACCGAGTTTTCATCCTTTCAGTCATGCCGCGTGAACAACGAACCCGCTTCGCCCCGCACCACACATGAGCCGCGGTGGCTGAGAGCGTAAAGGCGTCCGACCCCGACCGCAAGGTCCGGGGATCGAATCGCATTGTTTCCTTTCATTTTTCGAGTGGCTTCCTCCCACTGCGACTCAAACCCGTCGTCCAACACTCGGCAGACGTGCAAGTCAGGGTGGTGTAGTGGTCTAGGCTCAATCCAGGCCATTACACCCGGGTGTCTAAAAAGCAGTCCGCTTCGGCGGATTGGCCTCGGCACTGGTTCGATCCCCGATCGAGCCAGCCACTCGAAATTGGTCGCGAGTGGGTCCATTCCGATTCGTCGGATGGAGTTGATAAGTCCTTTGAAGCTGGCCCACTGACTGCATGTTCGGGTCTGGGAGCGCCGGACAGCGGGTGTACCATTTGGGTACCGACCGGCCTGCGCAAACAAAAGCTCCCAAAACAAAACTCTCTCTCTCTTTCTTTCTCTGTCTCTCTATCGTCTCTGCCTTACTCTACTCTGCCCATGTTGGGCCGTGTCGGCGGCTCGGGTCCTACTGGGTCCCCCGGCGTACGATATCGAAGTCGCTGGATCGGATTAACCCCAGTTACCTGATAGCACCGGTTCCCATCCCGAACACCGAAGTAAAGCAGGAGGCCTCCCCATTAAGACTGGGGAGGGGGTGTAGAGTTCCATTTTTTGAATTTATTTTTAGTTAAACACGATTGCCAGCGCCTGGATACACCGGTTCCCATCGAACACCGAAGTTAAGCAGGCGGCCCGAACCCCATTGCGAGGGTTGCAGGTTGTTTTTTTTCGCCAAACGGCCTGCTTGCGTCGGTAGTCGAACCCGCGCCCGCGTTCGAGGCCCGCGCGATGTCACATCATACGGACGTGCCCACGACACCGTGCACAATAGTGCAAGGCCGGCGAGCGACGCGTTCCGCGGCTCCTGTCTGTCTGCCTGTCTGTCTGTCTGCCTGAGGACGAGCGGTGACGGAGTGTGGCCCGAGGTCACACACCAGCACCACGAAGTGGCTTCTGGGAATTCCCTGTCCCGAATGCGTCCTGCATCTGTTCGCGTCTTGGCGTTCTGCAGGCTGATGCCGCACGGCATCAGAGAGTGAGAGAGAGAGAGTGAGAGAGAGAGAGAGAGAGAGAGAGAGAGAGAGAGAGAGAGAGAGAGAGAGAGAGAGAGAGAGAGAGAGAGAGAGAGCGACTGTGGACTGTGTGCTCGCTCACCCCAGAGGTGCACCAGTTCGATCATAAACGCCGCTCCACGCGAAGCGGCAGGCCAAATAGGCGGCATGTAGCGAGCACGCCGCCGAGGCCAAGACACTCCTGCGCCTGGACGGCTGAGTCAGCGCACCGGCCAGCTGCGGGGGCGTCGCCTTGCGGGGCGCCGCGCCCCGACGGACTTTCTAGAACCGGACTCGCGTGGCGCCGTGTCGCCTTGCCGCCGACACGAGTGTAGGCAGACTTAGTACCACTGTAAGGGAATGCATCGGCCACTTTGGCAAGGGACAGGCGGACGGACAGACAGACTGGATCACGCTCACAACGCCAATGTTCCCCAGCCCAGCTCGCACGACACAGTCCTGGCAGTACGGACCGTGCGTTTCAATTAGCACTCCACTGCAAGTCGAGACACACACACACACACACACACACACGCGCGCGCGCGGGCGCACACGCAGAGTGCGTACCGACACTCTGTACTTAAACTCGGAGTGGTTGACAAATGGACCGAAGCATGGCAGTGTGCGGCTGGCTGCGTGGCCGTGAGGTTGGCGCAACGGAAGTGTGGCCCCGCCCCGCCCCGCCCCGCCCCGCCCCGCCCCGCCCCGCCAGTGAGTCCGGTGCGCCCACGCCGCGCCGCCGCGGCCCCCTCGTCTCCAACGACGCTCTTCCGCGGTCAGAACACCGCCGCACCGCGAGGCGACGATCAGCGGCGTTTGAACGCCACCAAGATCAATACGTAATTTACGTGATATTATTTTTGTATCGAAGTAGCCTCATGATCTTGTCTCAGGATGAGGTTTTTATGTTTTATTAATCTGGCGGCCAGAATCAGGTAGCACTTGGCGCCCCCAAGCCCCTGGAGCCGTCGCGGGGTAGGACGCACGCACACAACCTGGCACACTGACACAGAAAGCGAGAGTGAGGGGGAAGGACCTGCATGCCGCGGCATCCGTGAATGACCGCCGCCGAGGGACAGTGTGGTCGCCATGGCAACCCCGCGGCACAACACACTACGCCCCTCTCTCTTTCTCTCTCTCTCTCTCTCTCTCTCTCTCTCTCTCTCTCTCTCTCTCTCTCTCTCTCTCTCTCTCTCTCTCTCTCTCCCCCTCTCTCTCCCACGCGCCGTCCTTTAAGGGCGTCGAAAGCCAAAGGCCGCGGACAGATTGAATTTTGTAATGACGGGGTATAGTCCGGTCTTGCGGCTCACTGTACGATGGCTCTACCGCCACTGCTGTTGACTCGCGGTTAAACTTTGGAAGACTAATCGCTGGTTGCCGCGAACCGCGGAGTTGGAGTTGCAGTGCCGTGCGCCAGTGGCTCTGTTGGTAGGGCTGCATTATGCGTCGGCGGTTCGTAGTTCGATCCTCGACCTACGATCGTTGTTTCGTAAATTTGTGGCAGTCAAAATTTTCCCAACATTTTCCGACTCGGCCGGTGCCGGTACTCGAACCCCAGGCCGGCGACGTGACGGAAGTGGCGGTAGCATTAATCACCTTCCGAGCAGGCAGACCAGGCAAAGCAGGCCGGCATCGAGGTCGCGTCTCTCACCACGATCGATCCCCTAACGGCACCCAGCAAGGCGGTGTAACTATTTCGCTCGCCACCGAAACAATGGACAGCCAACCAGGTCAATCCCACCATCCTATAATTTTTATTTGAATAATTATTAACGCAAAAAAAAAAACCGATAAATTTTTGCGACTATGATATTACTGCAGTTGATCTACTCGGCACGCACACGGTCTATGATTTGCAGCCGGTAATTACACGGTCTGCCAAAACCGGTCAGCAGAAATCCTGTGTCCGCTAATGCCTTTTAGAGTGTGCTGGACGCATCCTCTTTGCCCTTCACGGCCAGCAGGGCCGCGAAGAAAAAAAAACAACAAAACAACAACAACAACACAGGGCATTACTCGACCTACGCACCGCTCGGCGGTAGCGATCTAGACCGGCATGGCGAACATCGCAAAATCAAGGCCGGCTCGCCCCCTCTCTCCCTTCTCCCCACCGGCGCCTGAGAAACAACAATCTCCCCCCCCCCCACACACACACACACACACACACACACACTGGCACACTCGCATTCATTCCATTCATTGGCGATGCCTGGGCGAGTCCAACAAGTGCGACGGAGACGATGGTGGTGGCCGGGATGGCGTCTGCGCCGCCACCGCCTCCGCGAACACGCATGGCCGCTTGCCTTAATTACGGTGTGGTGGAAGGCGCGGGGCAGCAGGCCGGTTCAATAACAAACACGGGAGCGATTCGAAAAAAAGGAAGAAAAAAAACAATGCGCTTTTGGCCGTTTTGCTGCATGGAAACAGTACGCCGGTTAAAAAAAGAAATTAACACCAGTGCCTACTATTCACTAATTACGAGTTGGCCTTGTTCCCACAGTGTAACGGCAGTTCCTTTCAGACCTAATCTGTCATCTGTTGCTCGGGGGCCTGATGGGCTACGCTTCGATCGCCGGCCCTAAAGCGACAGACGGACAGACAGACAGACCCACACACACGGACAGACAGACAGACAGTTGCCGGCAGGTCTAGATGTGACGTCATCAGGGCTTGCAATAAGGACCGGTCCGCCCAGGACACCATCATGCACCGTAACTGCGGACCCGCGGACCTAGCGTTGCCTTCTTCTTCTTCGGGGCCGCGGGCCTGTTTCGCCGCCAAGTGGCGATTTAAAAATCAGCAGGAGAGCTAAGGCTGGCCGACAGAGAGAGAGGGAGGGGGGGAGGGAGGGAGGGAGAGAGAGAGAGAGAGAGAGAGAGAGAGAGAGAGAGAGAGAGAGAGAGAGAGAGAGAGAGAGAGAGAGAGAGAGAGAGAGAGAGAGAGAGAGAGAGAGACAATCGTCTGGGACAAGGGGCCGGAGGGGGGGTCGCCTCGCCCCCACCGCGAGCACACGTCTGTCTCCGTCGGCGAAGTCTCGGCCGGACCGGAGGCGTGGCGCGGCGGACATTAAAATATCCTGTTTGGGCGCGCTCGGCTCCGCAGACTCTCTGTCTCTCTCGCACTCGTGGGACGTCCCAGTCCGCCGCTCCGCCTCGGTGAGTCAACCACGCCGCCGGCGTGGTAGGCAGCCCGCCGTAGTGCCCACCATGACCATGGAGGCGTCCAGCGCATGGACGCACCATGGGTACAGAGCGTGGCCATTGTGTGGGGCCATGAAGGAGGGAGGGCGGCGGGCCATGGCCGTGCCATGAGCCGCGTCTTGCCACTTGGCACTGCGGCGAACTGATGCTATCCACTCGCCCGTCCCGCCACTGGCGAAATAAAAAAGAAGAAAAATTGCCAACGCGCGTCTGCTCATCTGGCGGGCCATGCGCGAGGAGGATCGGCTCTAGACGGCCCATCAACGAGGCAACGGCCTCCTAGGATGCGGACTCGACCTGTTGCTCCAGTCGATGGAGAGACGAGTTCCAAATGTTCAGCGCCAAAATCGCCCCTCATTTGGTGGTACCAACCGTTTTCGCAAAGCCTAATCAATTTCCAAACCCCAGACGTACCTTGAAAAAAAAAATGAAAAAAAGTAAAAATTGATTTATTTACGAAACTTGACCCGTTCACAAAACTTGACTTGTTTCCGAAAAAATGCTAAATTAACCGAACTTTACGCGTTGTCGTCGCCCCATAGGGCACCGCAGTAAAAATAGACATGACCTCACGCCATGCAAATCAAGGGGTTCCAAAAGAGAGCCTGGTCGGTCCATTTCGTTCCCCTTCCCCCGTTTTCCCCGGGGCAGGGCAGTCGTCACGCGAGGCACGCAACACACTGACCAAATCCAGTGTTGAGAGGCAACGACTCGAACCGGCCGCCGCCGATCACAATACAAGTACCGGTTCGTTTTCGTCCGCCGCCTCGAGATCCGAAGCAGAGATAGACTGCGCGCGCAGTTCAGAAAATGTTTTAATTATTATCGAGGCACGTTCGTGACTCTTATTTTCTGATTTTTCGAAATATTTTTTGTTTGCTCAAAATTAATGTGTATGTCCTGGGAGGACACCCCTTTCCCCTTTTCCGCCGCCGGACTCTATAACTCTCTCCCGCAAAATAATAGAACTCGTCGCACTTTACGACCCCGTGAAACCAGTATCGGTCGCGGATCTGGTTTTACGCCCGCCCAGAGCACAAAACTACATGGCACAGGCGTGCCCATTCTGTTTAAATACACCCCCCAAAAAAAAAGCTTTTTGTTTTTGCTGTCCGTGTGCAAAAATCTGACTCCATGGACTGACAACAATAATGACGATCGCTGAGCGCTCAAGACAACCTCGGGGACACTCTATCCGTCCCAAATCGAAGCGTCCGACCGGGGCTGGGTAAGTAACCTAAATGCACTGGGCGGGCCGCGGCGCGCCGCACACGGCCGGCCTCGTCTCGGAGGCAGCCATGGCAGGGTAAGGGTTGTCCAGGCAATGTGGCGCCCCGGACGCAGCCCCGCCATGTCGATTCGCACGGCCTCGACGCACAGTGGGCCAGAAGACCGTTGAGCCGGCCAAAATTCCAGACGCATTTTGAGATCCAGAGTCGCGAAATGGGACTCGACCCGAACGTGTGACGCCACCAATAGATTCCTAGTTCGGAGAGCGATCCATTGGTGGGGTCACACAGTCGATTCGAGTCCAATCTAGCGACTCTGGAGCTCAAAAACGTGTCCGAGATTTTGGCCGACTCGACAGTATTCTGACCCACTGTGCGCCGGCCTTGACAAACGACGCGCATTAGGACCATCGCCGGCCACCGGGCGCCGCGGCCCTGGAGTGCACCCTGGAGGAGGCCGAGGTGGTCGATGGCGTGGCCCGGCGGCCCGGCGGCCCACAGGGCAGTCCGCGAGCCGTAATCGCGGTGTCCGTCCGACTCGCGCCGCGTGCCTTGGTTAGGTTAGGTTAGGTGGCGGTGCGACGGCGACGCCGCCTCCTCCATATTCCTAGATCCAAATCTGCCGCGATTGCCGCGGACCTTCGCCACGCCGGCGGCCTTGGCGCGGCCGCGGACTCTTGTACACGGAGAGGGTGGCGCCATGCCCGGCTGCCTACCTCCAGGACGGCCTTGGCGGCCTTGACCCACCAGTGGGCCGGAGGCGGCGGGGCGGTCAGGGCACGGAAGGGTAGCAGAGCAAGCAGACCGTCGCCCAGGCCGAAACACGCCAGGGCCTCGCTCGGTTCGCAGACAGGGACGAAAAGAAACACGCCGACTGATCCAGGAAAATAAATCGACTGTTGACCGGGTGTCTGAACCTGTGAGTCACACACTCGTCTCGCCCACGACGACTTGCAGACCGACGCAGTGACTCTTTGCTTTTCTCTTTTCGAGAATGAATTTCTTTGTTTCTGCTGGTTAGCGCCCCCCGTCGTGTTTGCAGTGTGGTTCTCGGCTCGCGGAATCGGCATAAGTAGTGCAGCGAGTGGAGTGGAGCTCGGCGGCGGGGGCACGAAGACGAACGGGGAAGCCGCCGTGCCGTGGTTGTGGTGTGACCCTGGCTGCCAATTCAGAGCTTTACACCGCCACTGTGTGTGTTTGTGTGAGACAGAGAGAGAGAGAGAGAGAGAGAGAGAGAGAGAGAGAGAGAGAGAGAGAGAGAGAGAGAGAGAGAGAGAGAGAGAGAGAGAGAGAGAGAGAGAGAGAGAGAGAGAGAGAGAGAGAGAGAGAAGCGTTTACGGAAAGACAGTCCCCGCGGCAGGCCGTCCGAGGACAACACGGCACTGCCCTTCGGGGGCCCGCGGGGGCCCCGGCAGGGCCATTAGTGATTCGGCATAGCAGCAGTCCGTCGAGAGCAATAACAAGCTTCGCCTCTAGTTTCGCCGCCCGCGCGCGGCCGGCCGCCGCGTCGTCACAGTGCCGGTACAGCCGGGCTGGCTCCACTCCCGGGGCTTCGCGTCCACAATAGCGTCTTGCTGCAGCCGCGCGGGCGCGCCGCGGGCTATCAGATGACCCCCCGTCATTGGGCGAGGAGGGGCAGTTAGTCCTTTTGCCCGCGACTGTACCCTCACTCAGCCGCGCCAAGGGCCGTGCTGCTGCCTGAGACTGTACCTCCTCATGCCGCCCACGCTGCGGCGGTCCGTCAGGGACCCGAGGGAAGGACCGCCGTGGGAAGCGCGCTCTGCCGTCTGATTCCGAACACTGCTTCGTCGCTCTGTCTCTCTCGCACCCCTACGGACAGCCCCATGAGTGCGAGAGAGACAGAGCGACGAAAGCAGTGCTCGGAATCAGACGGCTGAGGACACTTCCTGGATTCCCTTTTATCTGACTTCCCGGCCGGACCGGACGTCGCCGTGGGCCTGTGTCTGCATCGCGACCGCCGTCAACAAGTTGGTGAAAAACGAAGGCTAGCCTCGCGGCCAGGCGACGAATGCCGGCGCATGTGCAAGTGCCGCAAGCGCACCGCAGTGATTATGACCCCCCCCCCCCCTTTCCAAGCACGAGGCGCATTGCACCGAATCGGCCTCGCAATGCCGCGCCGCTGAGGAGAAAACTCCGGCCTGGATTTTTCCATTTTCCGCGCGGCACTTGTCGACTGTCCTGGCGAGGAAATGGAAAAGGGCGCAGGAAGTCGGGCCTGCAGGTAGCTCCGCACTCGGCGCTCCGCCACCGCTATACGCCGCGCGGGGCCGTCACGCGAATCATCCATCACGGCCTGCGTCCTCGTCGCACCGCTGGGCAGTAGGTCAGACGACCGGCGCAGGTGGCCAAAAGTCCAGACGCGTTTTGAGCTCCATAGTCGCTGAATGAGACTCAAATTGAACAAGTGATCCCACCAATGGATTCCTCGTTTGGAGAGCAATCCATTGGTGGGGTCACACGTTCGATTCGAGTCCCATGAAGCGACTCTGGAGCTAAAAACGCGTCTAGAATTCTGGCCGCCTCAACGGTCTTCTAGCCCACTGTGCGACGCGTCGATACTACTCGACGCGTCCAATCCCAGCCGGGTTTCGCACTCCCTACGGACAATTGAACCCCCCTTGACCCTGAGCAGCCGCCTGAAAGGTAGACAAAAAGCCACACTTTGCCCGCGCCGCGTAGGCAAAAAGCGCTATGTACTTTGATTTGAGCCTCCCTCAGGCTGGCTCTGGATCCACCACTGAGACCGGCACCAGATGACAGCATGACGGCGCTCAGGGCCGCTTCGCATGGCATTGCACCTCTACGCGGGCACGCCGGCCAGGCACGCCCTGGGCACGCCCTGGGCACGCCCTGGGCACGCCCCGCCCTGGTAGCTAGCTGGGCTGGCTGGCAAGGTGCGGCCCACACTGGGCCCCCGGCCCTGCCATTGTTGTGGGGGCCCGGCAGGGGAGAGGGAGGAGGGGCCGGCCTCAGAGTCACGTGGGGCACAGCACTTGGAACACCGTGCCCGCCGTTTCGCGCACGTCCCGTGGTTCGAATGCCATTAGTCGGCAGAAAATTTAGCGAATCCGTCGCACCACCACGATCATCATCATCATCATCATCAGCTGAGAGTAGCGCTCCCGCTGCAGACAAAGCCCACGGGTGCGAGAATAAAGCACAGCGCCACGAAAAAGAGACGTGGTTCGCGAAGATTGGCGCCGTGCCTCGCCACCGCCGCCGCGTCGCGGACATGGACATGACGGCCAAGGCCAACTCATAATTTCGGCCGGCAGCGAGAGCACAGTACCTCCCAGACTCACTATACGGAGCAGGCTGACGTGTTACAGTGGGCCAGAAGACCGGCGCGCAGGCGGCAAAAACTCTTGACGCGCGTTCTGAGCTCCAGAGTCGATCAACAAGACTCGAACCGAACGAGTGACCCCACCAATGGATTCCCTGCCTTCGCAATGGAACGTGTAACCGCCTGGTGCTTTCCTTTTCTTGTCTCTCCGCTGTTCCTTGACTGTCTCTCGCGCTGTCTCTCGCGCTGTCTCTCGCGCTGTCTCTCCCCTCCGGTCCGCGTCACCGACCATCTGGTCGCTCTGAGACTCACCCGCAGGTGCAGATCTCGCAGATGCACTGCTCCTTGGCGGCGTCCAGCTTCTTGGTGCTGGTGGTGGTGGTCTTGCTCGTCTTGGCGGAGGCCTGCTGCTTCACCGTGCTGCTGCTCGTCGATGACGTCACGACGGACACCTGGTGCGCGCTGCTGGACGACACGCTCGGCTTCCCCGCGGCCGGGGTGGGCGTCGACGGCTTGCTGGCGGTCACAGCCGCCTGCTCCCTGCTGGAGGACATGATGGCCGTCTGCTGGAGCGAGCCGTCTGCCGTAGCGGTCTTGCTGGACATCTTCACGGACTCGTCCAGCATGGTGGACCTGCTCGATGACTGTTTGACGGACTCGTCAGTGGTAGACCTACTCGACGACTGTTTGACGACGGATTCGTCCATGGCGGACTTGCTGGAGATCTGCTTGACGGACTCGTTGATCGTGGAGGACTGCACGACCTGGCTGGACGACATGGACGACTTGGAGGACGACATCCCGGTCGTGCTGGAGGACTTGATGACCCCGGAGCTGCTGGCGTCGGCGGCGTGCTGCACGAGGGACGTCGAGGAGCCGCCGACGATGCTCCCGGACTCGAAGACTTGGTGACTTGATGACGACATTTTGGTGCTGGATGAAATCTGCTTGGACGATGAGGACGACGATGACGTCTTGGTGATGGAGGTGGTGAGCCCCGCCAGCGAGGCCCCGGACTGCTTGCTGTCCATCTGCATGACCGAGGAGGTCGTCTCGGTGGACCCAGCCGGCAGTGTGATCGTCATGACCGCCGGTTTGGAGGACGACTCCGTCTTGCTGGCGGTCGAGGACCCCCCGAGCACGGACGAGGACTTCTCCATCTGGATGAGGGAGGTGGACGCGTCGGCGGCGGTGTCGGCGACCTTGAAGCTGGACGCTCTGCTGGAGGCCTCCGCCTTGGCGCCGCCGGCGGCCTGGGCCTGCAGCGACACGGCCTCGGATGAGGCCTGCTTCTCCTGCTGCATGAAGGCGTCGCCACCGGACTGCTCGACGCGGTGGCTGGACGAGGACATGGAAGACGACATCTTGGAGGAAGACGACATCTTGGAAGACGATGACGCCTCTTGATGGCTACTGCTGGCGGCGTGCTGGGTCCTGGGCAGGACGACGTCGGTAACGTCGGTGATGGTGACGCTGCCGCCGTCGCCGCCCAGCATGTGGTACGTGGTGGCCTTGGTGGCCGCGACGGACGGCTTGCCGGCCACGGGCATCCCCCTGGCGCCGGGGTCCATGCGGCCCTCCTGCTTGCCCGTCGTGGTGGTCACGGAGGTGAAGGAGGTGCTGCCGCCGCCGAGGCCGTGGCTGGTGGACACACTGGTGGCGCCGGTGCCCGAGACGGTGCCCGAGACCCCCGTCACCGTCGACTGGCTCACCACCTGGCTGCTGCTGGAGGACCGCAGCACGGAGCTGGACACAGTCTCCACCACCTTGGAGCTGGTGGTGACGCTGCTCGTGGTGCCGCCGGACACGCGCTTCGTGGTCCTGGTGACCACCGTGCCGGCGCCGGCGTCGAGGGCGCCGCCGTTGCTGACGATGGTGGTGGTGACGCCCACGGGCTTGCCGTTGAGCGACGTCACCTCGCCGACGGTGGTCGTGGTCGTCACCTTCCTGGCGGGCTGCGGCGAGCTGGCCGTCCTGGTCGTCGAGGCCTTGGCCGCCTTGCTCGTCGAGCTCGTCGACGACGACACCACCGTCCTGCTGGTGGCGGCCGTCGTCGACGAGGACGTCTCTCCCTTCTTCCCCACGGTCATGGCCGCGGTGGGGCGCGCGGTTCGGAGGTCGGTCCCGCGAGTGGGCTCGTCGTTCGTTCGCGGTTCGCGGCTCCGCGGTCGGCTACTCGGGTGGCGCGTCGCGGCTTCGCGTCGCGTTCGGCACTACTCGTGTGAATGTGGCGCCGTGCTGCCCGTGCCTTGTGTTCGCGCTACAACATCTTGCTTCAGAGTGACCGGCTGCGCTGGGCTGGGCCCCGCCAGCGGGCCTCGGCGGGGCGTGGCGGGCGTGGGGCGCGGCGGCGGGGCGTGGGGCACGGGCCGCGAGCTGCGGCGGGGCGCCGTGGCGGCAGGCAGGAGGTGGGCGGCGGGCCCGCTCCCACTCCAGTCCCCGCGGCCCCCGCGACCCCCTTGCCCCGGTTACCTGTGTTGCATGCCATGTACGGCTGTGCCACTCCGACCACGCAGTGCCAGTCGGCCGATCGGGACGGTCTGGACCAGCACCTCGTCTCTCTCTCTCTCTCTCTCTCTCTCTCTCTCTCTCTCTCTCTCTCTCTCTCTCTCTCTCTCTCTCTCTCTCTCTCTCTCTCTCTCTCACACACACACACACACACACACACACACACACACACACACACACGCCCCCTCGATTCGACTTGCGCAACTTTGCAAGGACCGTTTTACCTAACGGGCACCCAAAACTTTAAAAAATCCTCTCGCTTTGACTGTCTACTATTTTGCCATGTGTCTTAAATACCACAAAACCCACCAAAAAAATCAAGTTTTTTTTTTTTGTTTCTTTTTGGTGAAATTTTTCACTGTTCCCGTCAATCCTCCTCCTGCCGCCAAATAAAGATAAGGCCCGCGCGCCAAAATCTGGGCCAATCTGGGCCGCTATCTCGCAGGCAGGGGTGGTGCGGACAGCACGCCGCCGAGCGGTGCCAGCAGCCGGCCTTAGCGTTGCGGCCTTAGCGTTACCTCGCCGAACCGAACCAAAACAACTGATCAATGAAGTCCCCGAGTGCCCTGCGGGCGGTGCGGGGTGCAGGTCACCAGGGGTCGGCCCGCGGTCGGCTGGCTGATAACGCGTAAACAAGTACAGCCTCCCCGCCATCCTTGCGGAAACGGCTGTGCGCCGACTGCGAAGTCCGAGAGCTGATGTTCGAATCCTACCGTACCTTTTTTTTTCGACTCGCACTCTGTACGGATCCAGCCTTTCAAAGGCCAACGCTTCCACGAAAGCATCTTATGTCTCACGGTGGCCCAGAGCGTTATCTGCCGTGGTGGCTGGAGGTGTAGACGCGTCGGTTTCCCGGTACGATGATCGGCGGTTCAAATCTTATAGGATACAAAAATATAATAGAAAATTCAAGCTTGAGGCGTCGAACTTTTGGTCTGGGGGACCAAGGGTTCAACACCCAGTGCCATCGTCATTTTCGACAAGTTGTCCTGCGGATTCTTGTCTCAGGATGAGGTTTTCATTTTTTATTAGTGTGACGGCCAGACTCAGGCAGTACTCAGATAGGGGGCCGTACCCATATTACGTGACCGATTTGGGGGGAGGGGGGTCAAGCCAAATACTACGCCCTATCTTAAATACATGGGAAGGTTAGATTATCCATGGTCACGGGGAGGGGGTCAAAAAGTGGCCTAAAATCGGTCACGTAATATGGGTACGATCCCTAGCCTGCTTCAACCGATTCTCTCCCTGTATGACGTAAAATATGTCAGCTGATGGAACTCCCGGCCACGGCCCATGCACTGTGCGTCCCCGGTCGGCGTTTTCCAGATGCTTCCCGGCAGCAGGTCTAGACGAGCCGGCAAGCATGACGCATCCCGGCTCCGTCAGCGGTCAACACGCCGTGTCATGGTCGAAACCCCCGCCCGTGCCCCTTCCCCTCCCACCGGCCCACTGCTGCCAACCTGTCTTCCCACTCACGTCAACCGACACCTCCGGATTCCTCAAAGGCCACTCTCATGAAAGAAATAAAAGCTCATTTCACTAGATTCAAACGAATTTTCGTTCATAATTTTTGGTGCTGGCGGTACGCACAGCAAGCGGAAGCGGTCCTCGAATCGCATATTGTGTTGGCGACAAATCAGCGGGAAGGACCAGTTGCTGAATCGCCCACCAGGGAACGCCACCAGGCAGCACTTCTTTTAAAGACTAATGCTCTGTACCTGGAGCAGTACGCATACGGTAAACTACACGCGACGGTCAACTGTTCACGAAATATTTTTTAGATATAATTTTTTCAACAGCAGGCTTCCCGCGTCCGTAAATTATCCAAAATGAACATTGGTGTTGCGGTTGATTTCTCATACCATACAAGCTAGCCTCGCACAAGGGTCACCCCAAAATGCGTCTTCTGCTAGGTGTTTTTGTTTATCATCGTCACTTGTCTGGCCGAGCTCACAGTGGGCCGTAGTTCGCAGTAGTCATCGGTCGCCCTGCTTGCACCATTGAGAGAAAGGTTTGCGTTGCGAGCCGTATATATTCAGGACCCTTGGCGTCCCAAGGCCAGTGTTTTGCTGACTTCGCTGCCGCTCGCGCACCTCGTGTTGAATCGTGACAAGCGTGTTCCATCACCGCAGTCAAAATGTAAGTGATCGCTTTGTTCTCCAGACTGTCCCGATCGATGCACCAAAATCGTATTCCGTCCGATTTCCCGAAAATGGCTTTGCCGCGATTGCGAGTGCTTGTGTTGGGGGAATATGGAGGCAGCATGGCGTCGGGAAATATTTGACTGTCAGTGACGGTTTGGGTTTCCGAACAGGGCAGGTGCGTCATTTGCCTGCCAAGCTCTCCGGACCCGGGTCCGGCAGCCATAGGCGCATAGGCCACATCAGCCACATGCAAGGCAGACGTTGCATCACTTGCACAATTTCGCCATTTCACTCCAAATATGATAAGTTGACGACGCGTTGACAACCCGTCGTGGTTTTTCTGCTGATTGCGGATCGTATTTTATTTTAGCCAGGGCTGCTATCTGACTTGACTCCGGATTGCACTTACAGTGCTGATAACCAGCGGTGCAGTCCCGGTGCGAACGATTCGGTGCAGTCGCTCTATTGACACCATGAAAAAATTTATGGAACTCTCGCGAAGGTCTAAATGTGCCAAAGGATGAATATATATATATTAGTGAATTGACTCCTCCTGTCTATCACTACACCCTTCCAATCTTCCATCCCCTCCCCTTCCCCTCCCCTGGCAAATTTGCAATAATTTTAAAAATTTTTGATTTCAGGGCATCTTCGGCTCCCAGCACTGCGGGTCCCAACTCTTCAGGATCTGTGTCCTTTAAGGCATACCTTGCTCAAAAGGGATCGGACAAGCCCATAGAGGTACGTCGGTTTGGAGTGGAGCAGAATGAAGTCACTAGCTTTGATCTGCTGAAAAAGAAGCTGGGTCTGGTTTTCCCAAATCTTAGTGGGCAGGACTTCTCTGTTAGCTGGAAAGGTTTGTATTCACATGCTTGTAATGTGATCTCATATATTTTAACAGTAATCAGAAAAATTAATTTCCCATCTTCTTAATAGATTTTGAAAATGATGAAATCATTATTTCATCTAATGAGGAGCTCCTCACCTTTTTAACTGAGACGTCTGATCAAGTTCGCCGCTTGTATCTCACTGTTAAGAATCCAATCTCCGTCTGCATTCAGCGTAAGGTTTTTTCTCCTTTTCTCGTTTTGGTTTTATGCTTAAAAGAAAGACTTGTTTCTATTGTTTAAAATATATTTCAGCTACATTTGAGTTCAAACCAATTGATGTTCTTCTGGGAAACACAATCAACTCTGCCGCTGCCGATAGCAATGATTCTGATGATGATGATGATGAAGAGGAAGATGGTCTCCAGTTCAGCTCTGGCTGCAAGCGACCCTGGCAGTCCTCTTTGAAATCTTCTCATCTGAAGTTCCATCCCCATGTTCATTGTGATGGATGCAACAAGCATGTTCCTGGTCATCGTTACAAGTGTCTGGAGTGTGAAGACTACGATCTGTGCAATGAGTGTGAAGCACAGAATGTTCACAAGGAACATGTTATGCTCCGCATTCCTCTTAGCATGAGCCACTATCCCAAGGTGATCATACGTTTCATTTTTTTGCAGATCCCTTGGAGGTACTTTCCTTCTCATTTTCTGCCCCATTGCACTCCTCTAAAACTTTTTTATTTCCATTTCCAGCTCAACAACTTTGCCAAAGGTATGCGCTACATGTCTGAGGCACTGCGCAAGATTGAAAACCGCATCAAGAAGCAGGAGCGCCGCATGCACAAAATGCATGATATCCCTTTCCCAGATTTCTCTGACCTTGCTGACATGATTCCCCACTCTAAACGGTGCAAGAGAGACGATAAGGAGAAGGACAAGAAGAGGGAAGACCGGAAGGAAAAGAAGGACAAGAGGGAGAAGAGAGACCGAAAGGAGAAGGAATGCAGCAGCTCTGCCACAGGTCTGTCATCTTTTGCTTGCACATTTTTAAGTCTCAAGTTTTTGGAGTAGCGTTCAATTCGAATTTTGTACCCTCAGCAGGTTGCAGTGCTGAAGCTTCAGGCTCTTCTGGTGCCAAGACTGGGTGTCCCTTCCCGTCTGGTATGGGAATTTTGGGCTCGCTTCTGAACCCACAAACTCTTGGCAATCTCCTCAGCCCCCAGAACATGAGCACTTTGCAACAGCTGTTCGAGCACATGTCTCCTGGTACGTTGTGAGCTCCAGAGTCGCTTAGTGGGACTCGAACCGAACGTGTGACCCCACCAATGGATTCCTCGTTGGTTGCCATAAACATCGGCTGTGCTCTTCCTTCCCCAGTGCCGGAGCAGCTCCTGCAGGAGGTGGCCCAGAACCTGGCCGACGTGCGTCTGAGCGACCCGACCTCAGCCCCAACGGCCCCGAGGCCGGACCCAGCACTCCTCCCACCAACCCCTTCTCCGTGCACGCCAAGAAGGCCGCCACTCCCGAGGCGGACGTCGCGGACGGCGCGGTCGCCGCCTCCTCGTCGGCGAGCCAGACCCCGGTGGCTGCTCCCAGGGAAGCCCCAAGGCCTGAGCCTGTGCAGCAGGCCGTGCCCCAAGGGGGGCCCCAGGGGGGCGCGCAGCAGCAGGGCACGGCCGTCGTCTCCGGTTCGTCCTCCCCGCCGTCGGGCCGCTCGTCCCGCTCCTCCAGCGACGAGGCCGACGCCGAGGGCTGGACCGTCGTCGATGCCCACTGTGAGTGTCTGGAAGCCCGCTGCACAGTGGGTTAGAAGACCGTTGCGGCGGCCAAAATTCAAGACGCGTTATGTGCTCCAGAGTCGCTAAATTGGAATCGAATCGAACGTGTGACCCCACCAATTGATTGCTCTCCGAACGAGGAATCAATTGGAGGGGTCACACGCTCGGTTCGAGTCATATTTAGCGACTCTGGTGCACAAAACGCGTCTAGAATTTTGGCCGCCTCAACGGCCTTCTGACCCACTGTGCGCTGGGGCGGCCCGCATCGTGGTGGCTGCCTGTTGTAACACGCTTTTGGTGATTGCAGTGAAGGAGGCCAGCAGCAGCGACCAGACCTCAGTGTACCCCAAGCTGCCGTCCATGGAGCCCACCCCCGAGCAGCCCGCCGCAGCCCCGGCAGCCCCCGCAGCCCCGGTCGCTGCTCGCCCCGCTGAGCCCGTGCCAATCCTGCACAGGGGTAAGTGCTGCCTGCTTACCTTACGTGTGCTGAGAATTCACTTTGCTATGTCTCTTATTCGTCATTCACTCATTTTTTTGTCTCCATTGCAGACCCAGAAGTCCAGAAGTGCTTGAGGGCCCTTGCTGAAATGGGCTTTGATGTTTACCAGCGCATGATTGTCGACTTGGCTGTGGAGTACAAGGGAAATGTTAACCGAGTCCTCAATGCTCTGATGCATTGAATTTTCCATCAATCCTTTGAATTCCTCTTGCTGATTCTTTCGAACCATGGTGTAGGGTGTATGAATATCTTCATACATAGTTTATTCCTATTTACTCTTTGGTGTGTATCTATTTAGGAATTAGACAAGAAAAACTTCCTTTCTACTATCTTGGGTAAGAATTCTGCTGGGGGAAGTCAGTACTTATCCTTGGTTAAATTGCAGCCAGCAGTTTAATGGCTGCCTCCTTCAACTCTATTGATTTTTTGAAGAGTACTAAGCTCAAATTTTCTTACTTTTATTTTTTTGACAGTTTTGGTAGAGAAAAAAAGTCTTTTGCCATTCTTTTGTACATCACAATCCAATCCTGATGAATGTACTTGTAATCTTCATTTGGCTGCATCCAGCAACATTCCTTTCTGAATACTTCATTTATATTTTTTAATTCTTTTTTGAAAAGGCAGTTTTTTTTCTCTTTTTTTTTGGGGAGTTGCTATAGCAATGATGCAATGCTCCTTTGGTTTGCTTGATATAAGCCATTTTTTATTAATCACAGTCTAGCTATTGTGATACTTGTGATAGTGATATCCTTCTGACTTGGGAAAACAGTAGGCGTGAGAATGGTTCCCCGTCTAATTTTGACTCTATTTATCTTATTGTTATTGTTAAGGTTTCTTTGCACCTCTTGGTGAGGGAGCTGTATTATTTTATAGGTTATATTTTATGTATGTCGCATCATTTTGTTTTTTGATACCCCATATTATCACATTTGTGAGAATGTACTGTGTGTTGTTTTCTGGAGATCAGAAATAAAGATAAGCATACTAGTAGATTCATTTTTCGAATGTCATCTATTTATTAACACCACTTCATTCACATACAAGCACGAAGAGTCCTGATATTTGTAATACTATGTTTTTTTTTTAATAGAATGTCAGCTGGATCACAAAAGTATCAGTGACTAGTTATAACTACTCCCTTCAGCAGTATCAGTGACTTGGCAAGACGAACACTTAGCAAACTTGAAACTGCATACACTTGATACAAAAATGTCCATGTAACACTCATTCAGGTTAAATATTTAACAAACATCCACTCAATCATAGTATAAAACTTTTGGCACAAACATAGGCTTAGAGGACAAATTGCATGTCCATGCAACAAGTTGGAAGAAAGATACTTGAGTGGTCATAAGGTACAATGAGGAATGTATCAATGTAAAGTTTGGGAAATCTCCCTAGACTTGAAACGCCTGGCAGTAATAAGACTAATGTTACGATAACTTCACAACAGGTTTTACTACAGAATGGTTTCCTTAAGATTTACAAAGTCATAAATCAAAGAGCAAAAGTTGTATAAAGCTCACAAAACATTTTTCCAAGAACATAACATACCAGTATTTAAATAAAAATGAATCATAAAAATCATAAAATCAACTTGGAAGACAGACCAGACAGACACATGTAAAAAGCAGTATTAAAGCAGCTGGCAAAAAAATGCAAGTCATATAAACTGGAATATATAAAATAATTAAACAAAAACAACAACATATAATTTCTTAGGCAACTTTGCTACACGATAATGTAAATTTAATAAGATAAATATCTAAAAGTCAAAAAGAGTTATTGGGTGACTCATCCTAAAAATTGAACAATGAAAGGTTTATATTACCGTATAATGGTAAAGAATAGTGACTAAATTTCTCCCCGATACATGGTTCTAATTTTCTTATTGAAACGAACATGTACTAACAAACAATTTTTCTCAAGAGCAATAATATTTCATCGCCTTCCATTTGATTGACCACCATCAAGGCCATTTTTGTACAGATGACAATGGTCTTAACACACATTTATTATGAGTGATGACCAGTTTGATTGTACTGCTCTGATCTGCTGTGGTAATGAGACATGGAGGCAGGTGGAGGTGGTGGGAAGCATCTTACATGCTCTATTGATGTGGTGTCAATTTCACTAGACTTTAGGAATTTATTCAGAATGGCAAATATCTGGGAGTTGAGTACCTGGAATCTTCGAATTCTATCCACCATCTTCTTCAAAGGCTGGAAACAATTGAGTTTCAGAGATATTAATATTTAGGGGGCGATTTTGATGCACAAGTGTAATAAGAAAACACACTTACAATGCCCTTGACAGTTTCATCCTTCCCATCCACTCTTTGCACTCTTAAAATGTGATAACAGAAATCCAAGGCCTCAAAACGCCTCTGTTGACCAAGCAACACTATCATGGTGCAACCTGCCCAATTGAGACCCTCACCAAAGAGTTCCCTAAAACAGACAAAGTTTCAAATAATAATCAAAACAAACAGAAGAAACTCAATTAGGACAAAGTAGTGGCATGGGCACAACACTTACTCCACAGTAAATTCATTGCCTCCCACTGGAATGCAGTAAACAAATTGCAAAGCAGACCACAGCCTGTGGAACTCAGAACATTCATCAATGTTCATGACTCCGTTTGATGGAGGAGGACCAGCCCAAATAGGATCATCAAGGAAGCTCTTCAGTCGAGTGAGAACAACCTCAAAAATGGACAAGCCACAACAAAGTCGTTCTCGAGTCAGGAGATCTCCCTCACGAGAGATCATGGCTTGCTGTGAATATTAGGGATAAAAAGTTATGAATCGACTCAAGACACAGACTTGCAGTAAGATTCCCTCGACTAGAGGTGGTCTCACTCAAGAACCAACATTGGTGCTGAAAATAAATCGTTACCTTTGCAGTGCCCAAACGCTCAATATTTGGCACTATCTGGATTGCTGCATACTTCCCCTCTAATCTCTTTTGCTTGTTTTCTGGTTTTTCTCCCTCTAGCACAGAAATAAAGAAACATATTTCAGATACTAAAAAGAAAACTTGCAAAATAGATTAAAATACTTTAAAATGCTTTACCTTTGCAGAAAGGACGAGGCAGAATATTTTGGAATGGCGCTGCATGAAGTAAATCACAGACTTCTTCTTGAGACAAAGCTTGTTCCAACAACAGACATAATAAAATAGTATTCCCAAGTTCTCGGAAATTGTGAAACAGCTCTGTCTTAGCATCTGGATACTGTACGATGTCATTCAATTGGGCATGATAATAGCCCAAAACACCTGTAAAGAATATGTTGATTTAGAAGGGACTAACAGATCATTTTTTTGTTTTTTTTTATTTTTTTAATGGTGAGAAGATGGCCACTTTACCTGGTGATCCATAATCATATCTTGGCAACTTGCAAAGCTTAGGCATTGCATCCATCAGTATCTTGGTAAACTGGAGAAGGTTTCCTTGAATAAGACTCCTAACAATCTTTAGCAGTTCCTCCATCACAACTGCAATGCCTTGATACCCCAGCAGGCGGCACAGTGTCCGGAAATGAAAAGGTCCAACAAAACCTACAAAAGAGGCAACAAAAACAACTTGATAGAGCAAAATCTAGCAGTACCTATACTAGAAAGGAGTTTAGCCATGTACCTACCTGTGTACTGTTCATGAATGGCTGTGAAGGCTATGTTGAGCTGCTTGCTGCCCCACAGATACTGATGTCCCATCTGAGGAGGTTTGTCTCGATGAACAGGTTGTGTAAATGTTATCCCTCGACATTTCACAAACCTTCAATCATGACAAACAAGAACTTTAAAACACTGAATATGTTGACAAACGATGCTCGACAGAACACAAACCTGTTTGTTGCAGCATTGTAACAGTAATTGGGAAGGAAATCATAGTTCAGTTCCCAAAAGACATGTAAAGTTATTCTTCCGTAGGGAGCAAGCACATTGTGATTTGCTTCTCTAAACATGGCATCATAATCATCCAGGGCCAAAAATTTGGACAACAATTTGTGACAGAAACGGTTGACTTGAAGGAGACTTTCCAGGTCCTACAAAGAAAACTATTGTAACAAAAAAAGACTTGGGAAAGGGATTACCTGATCAACAAATATTTTGGTATGTAACTGTACTGACCACAACACCAGTGATATCACCAGCTTCAAATTTGCTGATAGCCAAATCCAAAGATTTGTGCATATCTGCATTGATGCGCTGTGTTATGAGTCTATTTAAATCAATGGAGCGGCCCAACAGCAATACATGGCGTTGCTTCAAAAGGGTTTCATAACGATTTGCTCGAGGATACGGAGATAAACACCAGTGGCTGCACATTCACTTCGAAACCGCTTATCCAAAATAATACTGTAACAATTTTTTAATTTTTTTTGTAATGAACATTGTAATAATAATAAAGAGATTCGGAAATGAAGCAAATGTAACAACATACCTGCTAGCAAGCTGTTTGTAATGGGTGAAGATTTGTTCACTGAGCTTGTAGACAAATTGATCAAAACACAGGTTCACCTCAGCTTCAACTTCATCATACAAAAACTGTTTCCGAAAAACAGTGAGGGCATAATGAGCACTATCATTGTACAAGTCTAATGGATAGAGCACGTATCTGATGAGAAAATCAACATATGATTAGTATTTGAGATTCTAGGAATTGAACTCCAAAAAAAAAAAAAAAAAAACGCTAGATGCAGTACTAACTCCATCATTGAGGGTTCCTTGTTACGCAAGATTTGATCCGTTAAAATCCATGGCATGGACATCTCAATTGGAAACTAAGAAAGAAATTAATAATTAGTGAAAAGAAATGTTGATTGTTAGAAAACAAAACAAGATCACTTTGGTTGTGGTCTTCATCAAACAGCTGTAGCTACAGACATTTCAAAACTCAAGTTTTACCATCTAGTCTATGCTACCTCAAAACATAAAAAGTTAACAGCACACACACACAACACATCAAAAAAAGGAGAAATATCAAGCAAAACAACAGAACAAAACAATGGTCCTAATAGTAAAGAAGTTGAAAAAAATACTCTGAGCAGGTTAATGGTGCACACAATACCGGTACTACACAAAACAACAGCAAAAGGCATGCAGCTATGTATGTTTATATAACAAGAAATTAGGTAGCATGTTTATACCATAAATAGCAAAGCACTTCTCAAAATCAGCAAACTTGTTGTAAATTTTCTTTTTTTAAAAAGTGAAAGTTAGCAAAGACTGCATCAGCTAAAACTGACAATAAGATTATTGACTGGAAGGTGAGTCTACATTTCACTACACACCCAGGCTACCTTTGTACCTGAATTCTTTTTTCCATTGTGATCAAGTCGGTGCACTCATCATTATGTTGGTGTTGCACAGTACATTTCTACAAGAAATCACATTATACATAAAATTGTGACCATCAGAATGGTATGGTATGGCTTCATGACAAGGGTTGCCATTGAGTTCACACATATATATTTTAGACAAAGGTGGAGATATCAAAATCATTTGTTGATTCAACAAGTTCTTACCTGTATCCGTCTGCCCATAGTCATTTCCAAATAAAACTCCCTGTACCACAACTGTGATAAATCGCAGCACTCTTGCAGTGATTCTGTAATGAATAAAAGAATACAAATTATTTTTTGGAATCAAAGGAAAATTTGTACTAATGTCAGTAATACTTACCACTGAATTTGAGAAGATAACTCCAGAAAAATGAATTTTTGTGAAATTGATCAATTTGAACCAAAAACTGACCATCAATATCCTTTCTCAATGTTCTCTTCCCACCAGATTTGTCAGCAATCAGAGACTCAAGCATTGTGCGGACCATGTACAACTGTGTGGATGACGGGCCAACATTCCTTCGTGGGACTTTGATACCAAAGCCACTATCTGGGTCCTTCTTTCCCTTCAATGCTGGGTCTCCAGGAGGTTCCACTCCTCTTTGCCAGTCAGCACAGGTTTCACGAACAGACAAAAGAATACTGCGAATCAGGTCTTTCTTATTTTTCACAGCTTTTCTCAAAGGTTCCCTCAAAAACAGCTGAATAAAATCTTGGAGTTCAGCATAAATATTCCTGCGGATTGAATCGATGAATACAGTCTCCATCCGCGCAATTAAAACTTGGAGCCCTTTAATCATCGCAATCACTTCAATCAGAGCATATTTTTCTTCGTCCCCATAGTTGTAACGAGTAGCTCTTTCATATTCTTCTGCTTCCACTGGGCACTGATTGTTCTGATGGTGATCGGTAGGATGCAACAGTTTCCAAGAGTACAACTCTGTCACGACACTGGTCCACTCAGAGAGCAGCTGCAAACCTCTTAGGGCAAGATCTGCAGTGTCCTTGTTCTCAGCATCCGAACGAGACTCTTTGTAAGTTGTAGTAACTTCATTGCTGTATCTTGCCAGTTCTGCGATGTACTTTTGGTGGTCGTCTCGTATTTGAGGTAGATGAACCATCAAATCAGATTGTGGGCTCGCAGCTGCAGAAGAGGATAAAGGCCACTTGCCAGGTTCATAATTCTTGCTTCTTTTGATGTAGTTGAATGGAGCGATTTGCATGTCTCCAAATAAGGGCACAACTTCAAGGTTTTTGAAGATGCGGTCAATCTTCGCCAGATTCAACTTTTTCCGTTGGTCCAGTTTAGACAGAGCTTGTGGTTCACCATCCATGAGGAACAGACCAAATCCCATTACTTTCACTAGCATGTGTTTCTCATGAGGGGCCAAATACATTCGGGTTTCCATCATGTGAACACAGAGAGAAACTACATCAGACAATAAATCTTCAAATCCTGGCACTCGCTCCAAGTTCTCTTTGACTGTGTCTCGAATTTTGTTTTGAGTAGCTAAAAACATTGACAAATTCTGACTTTCTTGCAATGTTTGGGAGTCGGCCATGACCTTTAAGAACTGAGCAGCTCTGAAAGGGAAACAAACTTCATTAAATACGGAGTTCAACAATTTTAAAAGTTAGAAGGTACTTTGAGGTTTTTCATTACCGTCTGTAGGTGGAATAATCATTTTTAACACTGGATTTCATATTTTTTAGTTCATCAAGAACTGCAAACATGTTGATGAACTTCCCCAGTGTCAGCATGTATGCCTCTGATATGAAGTCCTTCCTCTTCTCTTGGTGGCAAAGTCGTTTCACTTCAGAAGTGAATCTTTCAATTGCTTTACTCTGAAAAAGTAGACCAACACAATGAGGCAGACTATCAAACACTTGTCATACAGTGCTGAAAAAGTAACACAATACCTGAAAGTACATGAAGTTGAGTAATTTGTTGACTTCTGGTGCAAGGACTTCAACTGTTTTCTCATAAATCTCCACACGATTTGGCTGCTCATTAGACTTAGGCTGAGGGATTGCACGGGAACAGCAACGCCATGTATACAGCATCACTGCATGTTCAACCCCTTCCTCTAGAAGCTCATTCTGAACATCAAAAAACATATAATAAGATAATTGCCACAAACAATGGAGAAGTTATGATACCTTGAATCAACTTACTAAGCTGGCATGAACCGTCGCCTCCTCAATGTACTTGGCAATACCAGTGACGAAGCCATTGCGATCTTCAAAGTTGGTGTCAAAATTGACTCGGTACACAATGGAACAGGGCTGTGCTTCAATGCATGGCTGCTCATCCGGCAACGTCAGTTCGTCCAGAACATCGACGTTGGAGAGAGCGTCCGACAACGTCACTTTGTCAGTTGTCATTTTCTGACAGCAGAGGAAGTGTCACTGCAAAAAAAAGGACACACATAATCCTGTGATTTTCTCAATGCGGCTTCAGAGAGACCGGTTCAAATCGAAGGGAAACGGCGTCTATGCTATGAAGCAGTACTCTGAGTACGTTCGGAGACGTAATTGTCGTGAATAGAAAGACTTGTTCGAACTTTAGACACGACATAACCTAACTCCGTGACGCCCTCTGTCCGGCGCACACTCTGTCTAGACTAAAGGTCCGGGGAACTTCCAGAGCAGTGAGCACCACGAAAAGGGCCAATGCGTTACCTTGAGGATGTGTAAACTTCCCTCGCTCTCGGACACCCGAAAACCGGTGCAGAAACCCCCGTCACATACCGATTAACCATAAACAAATACACACCCACACCCCACCCATTGGAGCTCGGTGTGGAGGGGGAAGCAACTCCACTCGCCAGCCAACCCATTCATTCCAAGGGGCAGTGAAGGGACAGGCTCGTCTCGTACACCATGATGGCAGTTATCACAATTAATAGAATGTGTCCTTAAAGTAACTTCCGAATTCCACTCTGTGCGATGACACGGCTAGCGGATTACTTCGTAGTTGTGGGCTACGACCATGAGAAGGAAAGTAAGTATCACGGTAAAAGTGACGGTTGGATGGGCGCCTCTTGGCTCGCCTCTGCTGTCAGCGTTATTTTCGGAAAGTGTCATAAGGCCCGTGATAACACTCGGTTAGGGTCAATTTAATGGAGATGAAGGTATGTCAATGAGGTTCCTGCGCTGGGGGGCACACTGTTGCAAGAACTGTGCGGAAGTGGAGGAAATTGTGTTGAGTGTAGCCAAGAAATTGCTCTCCAAAGATAGGCCTTCCTAACCTTGCTAGTCTGTTATTTAACTCTTGAAACCTAGAATGTTATTGAGAGTAGATTCTATTGACAGGAGAAGTTCATTGTCTAAGTTTTACATCTGTGTAGAAACACAAGCAAGTTGTTTCTTGGTTGTAGTTTTCAAACATTCATTGAACAGTGCTTGCTACACCCATTTTTTTTGCGTTCCTGAAATATCTCTCCAATGTCCTCCTGGATTTTGTGTCAATTTTCGTACATATCCCTCTGTTATCTGTGGTCATAAATATAACATTTCTTTTTACTTTCAGGGAGTGGTGTCAGCAATGGCGTCATCATCCAACGATTTCCAGAAAAGGATTGGGAGGATACGCCATTCATAGACGGCATAGAATGGGTGAGTTTAGGTTTTCACCTATCAAATTAAATTTCCAGATGATGTTCAATGAATATTACCACTTATAAATACAATTTCAGTTTTGTCAACCTCAAGGATGGGCTCTTTCTTCAGAAAGACAAGAACCCCGGTTCTTTGTCTCAGTTCTCACGGACATAGATGCCAAGCGGCACTACTGTGCATGCTTGTGTTTCAACGAGACTGTTTCAATAACCCCAAGCAAACCTGTAGACGAGGTGATGTGCTATTATTATTGTTATTCTCAGACAATTGTAAGTAAGTTATTCTAATTTCAAATTTTTCTGCCAATGCAGGAAGAAGACCAGGTAGAAGCAGAAAACTCTCATCCAAGCCTAAGTGGCAGTTTACCTAGACCACTGCCCACCATTATGCATCACAGTATAATGTATGCCCCAAAGTGCCTTGTCTTGGTTTCACGTCAGGATTACATAGAAACATTTCGAGTATGTGTCTCCATGGGTTCAAACATTGTGCCTAGTATTTTTTCATGTGTAGTGTAAATAATGTTAATTTTCTTGATTGCAGAACTGCCTGGGAATCATGTACACTGTTTATGTCGAAGGCCTTCCCATTCCCCTGGAAACCTTAGTCGGCAACATTTTAGGATGTATTCAAGTGCCCCCTCCAGGGGCCCTCAAGTTCGGTTTAGTATTGGAGCAGGGACAGACAAGCCCTCCAGCCCCCACTGAGCCCTTCTCTACCAGTCACCAATACCTCTGTACATCTCCTTTTTCAACAATTAGGTATAATGTTTTCCTAATCTCTACTTTCTGACCATTTCATTTTTACATTTCTGTACATTCTGTTAATTGCAGACTTAATTCAAGGTTTGTTTGTTTTTTGTTGCAGGGATTCGAAATGTTTTGGTCCTTTTCTGTGCTGTTATGACTGAGCACAAAATTTTATTTCACTCAAAGTCATACTCACGTTTGACTGATGGATGTCGAGCTTTAATAGCTTTGATGTACCCTTTCCGCTATTGTCATGTTTACATTCCACTCCTCCCAGCTGCCCTTATTGAAGTACTGTCAACACCGACCCCTTTTGTGATGGGTGTTCACTCTTCATTGAAGTCTGAAGTGGCAGAATTGGTCAGTAAAGCCATATCACTTTGCTGGGATATCATTCATTAATAATAAATAATTAATTTTTGAGGGTTTCTTCTTGGTTTCAGATGGATGTAATCATGGCTGACCTGGATGGGGGCTCCATTTTTGTTCCTGATGGAATTTCACTTCCCCTCCTTCCAGAACCCTTACTCAGTCAAACATTTGAGTCTCTCAGTAAGGTCCTGCAGCCTGAGCTGGCATGTGCGGATCATGCCTTCCCTCCTCTCGCGATGCGAGTCACACCTCCTGCAGTCCAGGACAAGGAAATACGTGCCGTGTTCATGCGAGCCCTTGCTCAGCTGTTACAAGGCTATAGAAGTTGTCTGACTATCATCAGGATACATCCAAAACCTGTTATTGCCTTTGCACGGGTATGGACGAGGAGATGGCTTTTTCTCCTTAATTACTATTTTTGATGCTCATAATCACTCACATTTCTTTGGCTACAGGCATCTTTCTTGGGTGAGAGGGGTTTCACTGACTGTGATTTTACCACTCGAGTCTTGGAGTGCATGTTTTTCACTGGCTTTGTGCAAGATAGAGGCGCTCCATGGAGACCATGTGATGTGTGGGATGAACTGTACAGCAATATTGGTGATCACTTGAGATTAGAAAGTCAAGATCAGAGGCTGCTGTATGTCCATATTCAGGTGGGGAATCATTTTTATTTTAGAAGTTTCAATCCCACATTGTGCTGCAGTTGCAAGAAGTGATAATTTACATTGGTTGATTGCTTCAACAATTTATTTCTTCTTTCATTTACAGGAGCTGGGACAGCAACTGTTCACAAACGAAAGTCCAAACCCTCAACCTTATGTCCAAAAAATTTTGAAACCTCCAGATGGAGCTTTTGCCCGAATCCATCAGCCATCCTTCCCCCATATTGACTGCAGCCAAGTTCAAGCTATCATTGACGACAACATGAGCAAAAACAATCTCAAATCAAGGTAAGATTTTGTAGAATAGTTATTGTTGTTTGAAGGGGTCTAAACTGCTACTCACATTTTAATTTCTTAAATGTCTCATTTGTGTGCTTTCTTGGACAGTGATTTCTGGTAAGCATTGCTTGCAATTTTAATCTAGGATGTTCACTTTGATGCATTATTAAGACCACCTAGCCTTAACAATAATGACAAAGCCCAGACTTTCGATGTACTAATTATCTTATTTATTTTCAGGCTTGCATCAATTAAAACTGTTCAACCTCGAATTGTACCTGTGGGTCCACATATCTCAAATGTAAATGATAATAGACATATAGTTAGCAATTCAGCAAGAAGACTGGAAGTGAGTCCAATTACCTTTGTTTTAGAAAAATAAAATCCTAATATGTTTTTGTTTCTGATTGTTTGCATTGTTTTCTTCTCTCTGTTCAGGTTTTACGTAACTGTATCAATTGTATTTTTGAAAACAAAATATCTGATGCTCGCAAGTCATTTCCAGCGGTCACCAGGGCATTGAAGTCAAAAGCAGCAAGACTTGCCCTCTGCTCTGAATTAGCACAACATGTAGTCGGCAATAAAGCAATGCTAGAACACCAACAATTTGATCTTGTAGTCAAGTTAATGAATTATGCTCTTCAGGTATTACTAGTCTCTTGAACCCTTTCACGATCAACTTTTATTGTACTTTTGTATAACTTCTGTTTGTTTTATAGGATGACTCTGCAATGGATGAGCATGGGGTTGCCGCTGCCTTGCTTCCCTTAGCCACGGCATTTTGCCGTAAACTTTGTACTGGTGTAATTCAGTTTGCTTATACTTGCATTCAGGTAAAGCATTCCTACAAATGTTTCATCTGTAACAACGAATTTCAAGAGCTTAAGGTCGTTTCATCTCTGTATAATTTCTATATGCCTACAGGAACATGCAGTTTGGCAGAATCAACAATTTTGGGAAGCTGCTTTTAACCAGGATGTTCAGAAGGACATTAAGGCATTGTACCTTCCTCGCATGGACTCAAGTGTTCATTCACATGGACCTCACACACCACATCAACCTCATCAGACCCATTCCCGTTTGACCAACTCTGACATGACTATCAGTCCAGTAAGCCCAAGAGAGGTAAAACCTGTGAAATTGTTTTTCAAATTTATTGTTGGTGGATAATAATATTATTTTTGATTATTAAATCCATCCTTTTATTTTTTGACAGAGCAAAGAATTTGTGTGGAAAGATCACCGTTCTAGTTACAATAGGATTCAGGAACCTTCTGCATTGGAAATTGCAGCTGAACAGATGAGAATCTGGACAACATATGATGCAGATAAACAGAAGGACCTTGTGTCGAGTGAAGAAGCTACCCTCTACAGTCAAGCAATTCACTACGCCAATCGCATGGTGTCTTTACTAGTCCCCTTGGATGTAGCTGCTCAGAAGCATCGCCAAGATCACGCCATGGAAGATGAAAGGGCTTCGAATAGCATAACAAACAGTGTAGCTGAGAGTGACAGTGCTGATGCAGAGTCTGGTTTTGAAGAGCAGGACCCAGGAGAAACTGGGGCCACAGTTATTCGGCTAGTCTCTCGCTTTGTTGACAAAGTGTGCACTGAAGGTGGAGTTTCTCCAGAACATGTCCGCTGTCTTCATCAAATGATTCCTGGAGTTGTGCACATGCATATTGAGACATTAGAGGCTGTCCATCGGGAAAGCAAGAGACTTCCACCAATACAAAAACCAAAGATACTGACTCCAAGTATGCTACCAGGCGAGGAGAAAATAATGGATGGGCTGAGAGTGTACATGCTAGCTGATGGCCGTGAAGAAGGGACTGGCGGTCTGGTTGGTGGACCACCATTGCTGCCAGCAGAAGGGGCCGTCTTCATTACCAATTATCGCATTATTTTCAAAGGAATACCTTGTGATTCTCTTGGTAAGTTTCTTGGTATTTTGTCAAAGTGAGCTCTTTTTCTATTAATCCACACTAACAATGACTGTTTCTTTTTCCACCTATAGCTTGTGAACAAGTTGTAGTCCGCGCTTTCCCTGTGACATCACTCACGAAAGAGAAGCGGGTAACTGTGCAGCAAGCAGGTCATCTTGATCAGTGCTTGCAGGAAGGGCTGCAATTGCGATCTTGCACCTTTCAGCTCATGAAGGTAGCATTTGATGAAGAAGTCACCCCAGAAAGCATAGAGCACTTCCGCAAAATGATTCATCGAATAAGGCATCCTCCTCATATCTTCCATCACTTTGCCTTCACCGGACAAGTCGCCGTGCCTCAAACACCCCTTCACAAGGGCAAGGAAGGAAAGAATGCCACTTTGAGGTACACCCTTCTTCTCTGTTCATTGTCTGAATAATTGTTCCATTATAATATATGTGGGTAAATCAATGATTCACTGATTTCTCTTTGCAGGGGCTTTGCAAAGAAAACACTGTTAAAAACCGCCAGACGTGCCGGTTTCAAGCCGAAAACTTCTTCTAAACGCCAAAAATATGTCCTTCCAAATGTTACTAATAGCAATAATGGCAACAAGTACATGACTTCTCCAGGCCGCATGTCTCTTCCGGTTACTGATAATGTTGACTATGGTGCAGAGGATGACATTTCATGTGAGCTTCATATCTGTGCATATCATGTGGACACTGTTTCTATCTTCAATATAAAAGTCCTTCTGATTTGCAAATATATTTTTTTTGTTGCAGTGGACGAATTTGAAATACCAGGCCCTGGGCTTGTTCCCCCCTCTGCACCCACTGATGCCAAGACTTTGGAGAGGTTGACTGAACGTAGCTATGTGAGGGATTGGCAACGACTTGGTCTTATCAGTAGCACATCAGCTAGCTCAGCTCGCCAAAGAGAAACCTTCCGCTTGACCACTGTCAATAGTGCTTACATGATGTGTCGAAGGTGTGTCTCTTTTGTTGGGTGCCATAGGTCAAGCCCTATTCTTTACATTTTATTTGTTATTGACGTTTCTGTTTGATTCCAGCTACCCGGCCTTGCTGGTTGTTCCATGGGCTATAACCGATGAGAGCATTCGCCGCTTCTGTCGCTCCTATCGCCATGGTCGTATTCCCGTCATAACTTGGCAGCATCCAAGAACCAAAGCATTGCTGCTTCGGGGTGCAGGTTATCATGGCAAAGGTGTCATGGGCATGCTAAAGGGTCATCCCACCGCTACAGGTACTGCACCAGATTGGTCACTTCCAACGAGTATGAAGTTAAAGTTGTCTTATGCCTTAAGTTTTAACATTTTCTGTCTTTACAGTGTCAACATCCGAAAGCACCTCTTCTATCGAGCAGGAAAAATATTTATCAGTGCTGGTATCATTCACACCTATCGCTGTGATGCGGCAAGGTGCTGCATGGGACAACTCTGATTCCAACTTGAGTATTGATTCACTCTTGTTAGCTGCTGATGATCATGGTGGAATTGCCAATGGCCTCACCAACACTTTGACTCCAGAAATAGCTCGACGGTCCAATCCTTTCAACAAGGCTATGGGCACTTTAGGGTAAGTAGCTTTGAATTGGCTAGCCCCACTTGCCCCGTTGCTATCCTTTCTGTGTCCTTCCCCTCCCCCTCCCCTTGCTTGTCTATCTTCCGCAACCACCAAACTTGGCTCCATTCATCTGATGCTAACTCTCATGCACACTAACATGATTAACTTGCTCAAATTTTGCATTTATGCGATGCTTTCGATTGCATTACATTTATTAATAACAAACTGATATTACAAATAATACCAAGGAAAGCCAAGTTTGTGGTTAACTTTCACTCACCCTTACAGTATGTTCCCTCGTGGCAGTGGTGGAAAGGGTGGTCCCAAGACTTTTGGAAGATGGGGCTCTCTCAAGGATCGGCGCAACAGTTCACAGGGTTCTTTGACAAACTTGCCAGTGCCACATCGAGGAAATGTGAGGCATTCGGCTGACTCTGATTCGGGCACAGAGTGTGTCCAGACTTTCCAGAGGGCTGCGCTCTACATCCTGGGCGAGAAGGCTCAAATGAAGGGAGGCAAAGTGAGTGCAAAATATTTTCAGATTCCTCTTTGCATAAGTAAAATCTGCCCACTATTGTCAACATTTTGCTCTTTTCCAGACGGAGTCTTCCCCAAAAACTGATTTTATTCCAGTGGAGTATGCTGATGTGAGGCACACCAAAGCAGCATTCAAGAAACTGATGCGTGCGTGTATACCAAGTTCTCCTGATCCAGAACCAGAACATACTTTCCACAAACTGATTGAGAGTTCAGAATGGCTTCAGCAAATCCAAAATATCATGCAATTATCTGGAGCAATTGTTGATTTGTTAGATGTGCAAGGATCTTCTGTCATGCTGTGTCTTGAAGATGGTTGGGATGTTACCGCCCAGGTATATTATTTTATCCCTGTTTTGTGTTTCTTGTACTCTCATGTACAAGTCTATTTTTGAGTCAGTGGCCTATATAATCTTCCTTTTTTCTTCTTCCAGGTTTCATCTGTTGCTCAGCTTTGCTTGGACCCTTACTATCGAACCATTGAAGGATTCAGAGTTCTAATTGAGAAGGAGTGGTTGGCATTTGGTCACAGATTTTCTCACCGAAGTAACTTGTCAGGACCCTCCCAGGCCAGCAGTTCGGGATTTGCCCCAACATTCCTCCAGTTTTTGGATGTTGTTCATCAAATTCAGCAGCAATTTCCCCTTGCCTTTGAGTTCAATGACTTTTATCTCCGCTTTCTTGCCTACCATTCCGTGTCTTGCCGCTTCCGCACCTTTCTTCTTGATTGTGAACTGGAGCGGGTAGAAGTTGGTATTGCTGCCGTTGAAGATAAGAGGGGGTCCCTTACCTCCCACCACAAAGGGGTTGACACTGCTGGCTCTGATGATGATATGGTGTATCCTGGTGAGGAAATATCCATCTGTCCTTATGTGTAGTGTCTTCTTCTTATTAATTAATTTATTTATTTATTCTGTTCTATTTTTATTTTTATTTTTTTCAGGTGGAAGGCTGGCAGGTACAAGCCAAGGGCCCAACTTAGGCCAATCTTTGTTTGATTACATTGAGAAACAGCATGCTCGATCACCACTTTTCTTCAACTTCTTGTATGCATCTGATTCTGAAAATCCTGTCTTGAGGCCTCAATCTCTGCTCCCAAGCTTGGATATTTGGAATTACTACACTAGTGAGCAGCTGTCTCATGGCCCTGCATATGACCTAGAAGTCATCCAACAAGATTCTCAGCAAGAAGAAGAAAATGAGGCAGCAGATGGTATCTCTCCTCATTCAGGCCGACGAGTGGTTTCACTCGGGTGAGTCAGCTTGATCTTTTTCATGGTTTCTTTTATGTATTGGCTAACTAATCATTGTGAAGAAACTTTTCTTAACCTTATGTTTTTTTTTTCAACTTATTTTGCAGTTATGATATGATTGACAATCTTGTACCAAATGCCTTTTCTCACTTGCTGGAAGAAGTTCACCGCCTGGAAGCGGAGTTAGGTCATCTGCCTCAGAAGTGGAAAGTGCTGTGGGACAAACTGGAGCTTCCCACCACTGACTCTTTAACGGTATTTCCTGTCCAGCTGTGGCATACATATTTTTAGCCTCCAAAATCTAAATAATTTTAATCTTTTTTTTCTATGTGCAGAGGCATGCTTCATTCAGCACTCAGCTTGTGCGCTCGCATGGCAGACTCCTCCATAAGAGGTCAACTCTTGAAATCTTGATGAGGGGAAAGATTGCGGGTGCTCAGGATGCTCCCCATGTCTACTCCCACCCCCATCGGTTTGACCGCTACTCCTACACTACACCAAGCTACTGTGACTATTGTTCTAATCTTTTGTGGGGACCTGTCAAGGCAAGTCCTTTGTTTTGTTATAAGACATTGCATATTTTAAATAATACTTTGCTTGTTCGACATGTTTACCATTTTCTATTTTCTCAACCAACAGACTGGTTTACGCTGTATGGATTGTGGGTACAGTTGCCATGACAAATGTCAAGAGCATGTACCTAAAAATTGCACTAAGTACAAAGCAATTTCTGACCCAAGCAATCCTAATCAAACATTGACTCGGAATGGTGGTGATAATGGATCTGTGAATTCGAGTAAGTTGGTGTCTCAAAACTATTCTCTTTCGGTCATAATTCTCAACTGCTGCACGTGAATGCTTGTATTTAATTTTTTGGTCATTGATTTGTTTGGTTGTGTGATTACAGGCATAGCCACAATGCAAACGTCTTCCCAGCAGTACTATGATCAGTTTTCTTCAAATGTGGCAGAGAATCGCACTCATGAGGGCTATTTGTACAAACGAGGTGCCTTGTTGAAAGCCTGGAAGCAAAGATGGTTTGTTCTAGATTCCATCAAACATCAGCTGAGATACTATGATGCCATGGAAGATTCTCAGAGTAAAGGATACATTGGTATGTTAATTTTTTGTTTACTTTTGTTAATTGTCAAGTTAAACTTGCTTGTACCTTAAAAATTTCTTCTTGTTTTTAGATTTAGCAGAAGTGATGTCTGTTAGCCAGGCTCCACCAGCTCCTGGCCCTCCTAAAAAGACTGATGACAAGTCCTTCTTTGATGTTAGTAATTTCCTATCAGATCCATGCATCGTCTTGAATCAAGAATTGTGCTCTATCTATTTATATTTTTGTTGCAGCTGAAAACAAGCCGAAGAACTTACAATTTCTGTGCTACTGATAATGCTGCAGCACAGGAGTGGATTGAAAAGCTTCAAGCCTGCTTGCAATAATTAACTACTAAGTACCTTTAAGGAAATTGCCAGCAATGCTATTGCCATGATATCTGTGTGTCCTTCATATGGAATAGGACAAGTCTTTTGTTGTTCCTGTATGTTTGTAATACTAGAAACTTGTGTAGGCTTCTCATATATTTCAATTGATTTCCCATGTATCTTTTTTTATGTACAAAAGCTTTTGTTGCACTCTATGTATCTTGTCAATGCTGTAAATAAGACTATTTGTTATCTTCTAAGATGTAATCTCTGTATAAAACACTTTATTGTAAATTGAATTTAAAGCTTTATGTTGCACATGGAAAGAAAAGTTAGATAGGTACAGCTTCCTGTTTGTTAAATGTTAATTCATAATGTATTTACAAACTTCCCTGTTACTGTTAATGTTACTTTTGTTTTGGACCATAGTAGTTCGGATTTGGCACTGCCACCGTTCTCAGTTAATTAGCAATTTAATCTTGTTGAAGTTTTAATACTGTTATTGCACAGTGGGGATCGTTTCCAGGTCATGGTATTGTCAGATAGTTGTCACAATTTTATCTTAGGTTTATAATTACGCTTCACCTTATATTCATTTGAAACTTCATATTTGCCCATCCCTTAGGTTTTAAAAGTATGAGAGAAATCTTCGATGGGGCCTACATATCAATGCCTTTGTATGTGTTTTTATCTTGTTGACCATGTAATGAAAAGTATATCTGTGGGAGACATTTATTTGTTACAAGACAATACTTCATTATTGAACTTCAAAGATTAAGAAAGTGCTACTATTTTTATACGCAATTGGTAGATTGGAGAGAAGATTTCAAGCCTTTCAAGGTCCCTATAATGCTACTGTAAGTCCAAAAATTTTACCTCACAGTGCTAGAAGGCTTGCTGAACTCCATTGTTCGTGATTTGATTTTAAGTTTTTCATGTGCTTGAGATCAAATGTTAACAGACTGAGCTGCATGTGAAGAAGCAATCTTTAAGAGATTGTTTTGTTTGAGATTGCTGCTGAATGAAGGTGGTGTGCGACATTTTGATTTCAGTCCGTTGTCTTTCAGTTTTACTTTTTATTTTTTTATATGGAGTCATTTAAATTAACACATTCCTCAAATTTATTGCAACATAGGTTCAATGGTTTTAATTCAAATTCAGTGAATTAAATTAAGGTACTGTACCTGAACCTTAAATTATACTGGCCAGTTTTCCTAATCAAAGTCCACTCCAGTTATGACAATCATATTAGAATTTTTGCGTAAAATTGTTACAGGTCTATAATTGTTTTGCTTTTTTTGTGTTCTTATTGATGATGTTGAATATTAATGTCTGCTGTGTCACTCTAAATATGTATTTTATTTTTCCATTCATTTTTAAACGGGCATCAGAATTTACCGCCATTTCTGCCTTACCACAAAAACTGATTCTAGTACTCTGAAATTTCAGTTTGTTCAAAACTCAAGCAAAAATAAATGTTAAAGTTCTGTGAAAGCCTGACTGATAATTTACTTATTTCTTTTCTTAAGACATATTTATTGCTGTAGAATAGATTGCTTTAGAACTTAAGTCATATACACATGACAGTTAAAGCATGCACTGAATGAAATCTTCATCTGATAATTTTGTAGGCTTTCTGTGATTTTCTGTGCGCAGCCTGTTTTAAGTGTATTCTTGGTATAAGTCACTTTCATCTTCTTTTTTTTTTAATTCAATGATGACGTATGGAAGTTGTGTGTGATAATATTCAGTGCCAAATGTGCAATAAGGCCCTTAGAGGCTTTTAGTTCTGCAGAGTTGATGTCATGGGGCACTTGCTTTAATGGGATGTACCTTAGCAAAAGATGTGGCTCAAATTTAATACTGTTATGTTTTTCTGCACTAGTGTTATTTTTATGTCTATGAGATGACAGACAAGTTTTAAAAAATATTCCTTGCTAGTGACAGTTGGGCTCTCTAATACATTTGTTCAAAGGCTCAAACTTTGTGACAGGAATTTCTTCATTATAACATTCTGCCAAATTCAGAAAGAAAGTATGGTTTTTAAAACTGGACTGAGAATTGATCAAGTTCCAGATAGCTTGCTTGTATGAAGCTCTCTGTAAGTGAAAGTGTGCTGTTTCTTGCTAAGCAAAACTCTTCCTTTTGATGTGTTCTTGTTACACTTGCCCCCTGGTTACTTATGTTTTAAAGGAACGTTATGGATAGTGTTCATTTCCCCAACCAAACCAAGTGATTTCTAGATTTCTTACAGTTCTAAATGATTCTGATACATTTTGATTTGTTGAAGTATGACTGCTTTAGGAAATTGTCTCGGTTGATTCAGTTTAGTCAAAGGAAAGGGTAAGACTGAAACAATCCTTTTTATTCTCCTGAAATAATTTTCAAATTTATGAACTTTCTCCACTTTTGATAAGGAAAACCATATGCTGATATATTGGCTTACGGGTAATACAACGTATATGCATGTTGTAGTCTGTTTATGTGTTTATGCCACTATTTAATGTGTTTTTGATTGTATAAATATCCTGCAATTTGTAATTATATGCTTTTCTACCCCATAATGCTAAGCAGCATGTTTTCCACTAATTTCCATTTTTATAATGATTTATTAAAGCAGAAAATCTTTTTTTTAAATCCATGCAATAATTTTACAAAAGATGATGGGGATGCTCCCCCATTGGACAATAATCCATAGGTTGTTATTGCTTTAACATTTTGCCGCATTCCATTGGCCTACAATTTTGTTCATTATTGTTTAAAGTGCATATATTTGGCGCCGAAACCCATTTAAAATCACAGCTGGAACATATCAGCAAGGAAACATGTCATCTGTGGCCTACGAGTCACAGTCCTGTTCTGTTGAGATAGTCATATATCATCACGCATACAGTGTCGTTAACAATTAGTGAGATGCATGCAAGCTAAATAGGAGGAGAAATAACTTCATTGTGATTGTCTATGTAAACATTGTGTACCAAATAAACTCATGGTGTTATTGCAGCAATCGCTCTGGTCGTTTGGTGTAACCCATATCTTTAAAACCCAAAAATTCAAAATCCGGGAAAGATATTCGGCTTTGTAACCGTCTGGCTGCTTGCTGCATTGCATAGTTACAGTTGCGGTCGGTTCAAAGGTGCGCCTTTCCTTGCGAAACGGAACGCTTTCCTCCGATGCATCAAGATGAGACTCAACAAAGCGCGCGCGTGCGCTCGGCCGCTCGCACGCATTCACGCACGCACGCGAAGTCACGAGCTGCGTGCGTGTGTGCCAGACGTGCCCCTAAAAGGTGCCACTATCGCACTGTCCCCGTCGGCAGACCGATTCCGAGAGTCGTTTTCGTCGCTCTGTCTCTCTCGGACTCATGGAGGGTGCCGTGTACACGCGATAGAGACAGAGCGACGAAAACGACTCTCGGAATCTGTGAACTGCGGCCCCTTGCTACGCAATCGCATTCAATTCAGGAATCGGCGGTGGGTGATCGTGGCTTCATACTCTCGCAATCGGAGAGTAAAAATAAAAGCAAAAATAGTTATAAAAAAAAGGGGGGGAGGAGTCAAACTATCGGGGCAAGTACTGTACTCAGAAACGTTGGTCTCACAACGGGAAGACACCCATACCTTTCAAGGCCGCCCGGTCCTGACAAACATGCTTAACGAAATAGGCCGGGTAAAAAAAAATAGCGAGGCAAACACTCCAGCAGATCTCACTCCTCAAACAACAACAATAATAAGTCAATCAGCAGCAGTCATACCTTCGCCACCTGCAGACTGATCCCGCGCACCGCTCTCGTCGCTGTCTCCTGGCACTCACGGGGCGCCCCCTGCAGGTGCCAGAGACATAGAGCGACGAGAGCAGCGCTCCGTTTGTCTATTGGCCCGGCCATTCAGACAGAGTGCTGCGGGTTTGCCTACCGCCTTGGGGCAAACACGTTGTTCGCACAATCCTCGCAGGGCTGCTATCCTACGCTATCCGTGCCACCGCCTCAGGCAAGACGCGGTACGGCACGCCGCGTTGCGTTGCCACATAGGGCATGCAGCAGGTCGCTGCCGCCTGAGTACATACAGTAAAGTTCACTTTAGATTAAAAAAAAAAAAAAATACCAAACTCTGTTGTCCAGGAAGCGCGCACTGTGATAGCCGACCGACCGACCGGAACCTGTTTGTAAGGACGCGCGACTATCTACTTCAATTGTTCCCAAAACCCTTTTCGGCGCGCCTTGAACTACTTCGGACTAATCTACGCCCGTTGAAGGCTTTGTTGTCTGCCTGCCCGTCGCGGCCGGTCCCCGGCGCACAGTGGGCCAGAAGACCGGCGCGGCCGGCCAAACCCCCAGACGTGTTTTGAGCTCAAGAGTCACTAAATTGGACTCGAACCGAACGTGTGACCCCATCAGTGGATCCCTCGTTCGGAGAGCAATCCATTGGTGCGGTCACAATTTCGTCCGAGTCCACTATAGTGACACTTAGAGCTCTGGGGTTTTGGCCGCGCCGGTCTGGCCGTCTCG
This sequence comes from Stenchaetothrips biformis, assembly GCA_030522485.1. Classification (NCBI taxonomy): domain Eukaryota; kingdom Metazoa; phylum Arthropoda; class Insecta; order Thysanoptera; family Thripidae; genus Stenchaetothrips; species Stenchaetothrips biformis. The sequence goes on from CM060102.1 coordinate 9,343,005, forward strand.
CTGGGGCCGTGGCGCGGCGTCGCTGTCATAATGTGCGTCACGGGCATCATCTCGCCGCCTCGATGCATTGCACACGGCGTGGGCGGGGTGGGCTGTGGTGCCCACTGTGTGGTGCTCCTTGCGGCCCGCGGCGCCTAGCCTGCGGTCCGCGGACCGGAGGGGGTTCGCGTAGTTTCGCAGTGCGGCGCGGTGCCCACCTCACCTCACCGCGCTGGGGGAGGCGGGCGGCGGGGGAGGGGCGGCCGGCAAACCCCTTGCCGCGCGGTAGAGCCTGGTGGGCCCGCGGCGCCGCGCCGCGCCGCGCACAGTCGTCTGCCGTCTTGTCCGCCGATTGTCGGATCGGCACGCCAATCCGAGTCCGTCTCCGTCAGCGACTCAGTGCCGCCCGCGACGCGACCGCGCGTGCCGGACTAGACTCGCGCTGACCGACCAGACCCGAGCCGCGTCGTCGCGTCCGCGACCATACGAGTGACGTCACTCTTGATCGAGCCGGCGATGCGGCGCGCCAGCATCCCTGACCCGGGCAACGCGCGCCTCGCCGCGGCCTAGTCCTCGTGTCCTAGTCCTACAGTGCATGCGGCTGCATGCGGCTGCATACGGCGCTGTGATTACCGTCAGGTCTGTGTGCATCGCTACACTGTAAGACGCCGCACACCGCGCCGCGGCTCCCTCTAGCAACGGTCTTCTAACCTCGCGTTTTGCAGAGCAACATGTGGGGCGTCCTGCTGGCCGTGCTGTGCGCGCACGCCCTGGTGCCGGCCGACGCCTTCCTCGTCCAGACCGCGCTCCTCAGGGACCTGGGTCGCCGCGCGCGCCCCGCCAGGTCAGTGCTCGCGTGTTGGACGTCGCCGTGGAGGACGAGGATGGACACCGGGTGTGCCGGGAGAAGGGACCGAACTCTCTGATTCACGTGTCAAACATCGTCTCTCTGTCTGTCTGTCTGTCTGTCTCTCTCTCTCTCTCTCTCTCTCTCTCTCTCTCTCTCTCTCTCTCTCTCTCTCTCTCTCTCTCTGCTCGCCATCCGATCGGCCACAAGGATGGCTTGTGTGCAAACAATGGTCGAGGGGCCATTACGCTTTTTGTGTCGACGCGAATGACGGATCGAGCGAGCCGAGTTCACGGCCAAGAGCAAGTGGTGACGAGGTCGCCCCAAAGTGCCACTTCGCTCCGGGCGGCGCGGCGCGGCGCGGCGCGGCGAGGGTTGTCAATTTACCAGGCGAGTGACTCTGTCTACTTGGTCGTCTGCAGATGGGGAGATTATCGCACGCAGGGCTGTGCGAAGCCTTTCCGCTAATAGCAGCACGGCACGGCACGGCCCCGCGCGAAGTAGGCCTCGCTCGCCTCGCCGTATCGAAAGGAATCGCTGCGCGCCACGCGCTGCCGACCCTCCTAGGGCACGCCGCAGGACGGCTTAAGGAGGCAAACACTCCCGCGATGCGGCGGGATTGCCAAACCCGCCCACTAGACAACGTGTCGAGAGCAAAGTTCATAGGTAGTGCCTGGTAGGCGGGCGGAGGTTGGCAACCCTTTCGACACGGGTGCATCGTGGGAATGTTGGCCTGCCGCCCTGCCGAGCGCGCGTGGCCGCCGGGTTGCCTGCCGGCGAGTCCGAGGGCGAGTCGCAGGCGCTCTGCAGGCCGAGGGCTTGCATGGCTTGCATGCGCGCTGCAGGCCAGCGGTCCGGCCGCCTGTGTGTCTGTGCAATGCTTGCACAAGTGCACTGGCCTGGCCTAGAGTCCGGCCGGCCGGCAGGCCTGTCTGCATCGCATCCATCCAGGAAGGACATTAGTCTGCCCGGCCGGCGCAGCGCGGCAGCCTCGCGTGAGACACTGGAGTGTGTGTGAGCGGCTGCGCACAGTGGGCCAGAAGACCGGCGCGGCCGGCCCAAACGCTGGACGCGTTTTGAGCTCCGCAGTCGCTAAATGGGACTCGAACCGAGCGTGTGACTCCACTAATGGATTTTCTGTTCGGAGGGCAATCTGTCGGTGGGATCACACGTTCGGTTCGAGTCCCATTTAGTGACTCTGGAGCTCGAAGCGCGTCTAGAATTTTGGCCGCCTGAACGGTCTTCTGGCCCACTGAGTGTCGGTGTCGCTGCCCACGATGAAGCATGGGTTCAGGACCCCGTGGCAGCGTTGCCGCCCCATTGGCCCACGGTGACGTCACGCCTGACATTGTCACACCACGGTGGTGTCGCGTGGGGCCGTGCTCCAGTAGCATTGTCGCCACGACGCGCCCCAGGCCAGCAGGCTGTCTCTCTCGCACTCATGGGGCGTCCCGCGCGGCAGCGAGAGGGACTGGGATCAGTCTGCCGGACAAGCAGGCCGTCGTGCAGCCTCGTCACGTCCTCGTCTTCCCCGAGGCGCTGCCCCCCTTCGGCCGCACTCGAAACGATAAAGAAAGGGGCTTCTCTGAGTGAGCGCCGACCTAGGCCAATCGCATGAGTGCGGCGCCAGGTCTACGCACCGCACTCCAAGGACTCCAAGCGAGGCAGCGGCGTTGCGAAACCAGAGGATGCCAGCTTGGTGTAGGTCTTCACGGCCAAAACAGCGACGGTTGTCCACGACTAAAAAAATTCCGTGGATTGGCATGAGTAAGTAGCAGGACCTTCCTCTTCCGCGTGGGAATATTCCCTCCTCGCTGGTGACGCGCGTCGGGACGATTTTACTGTCAGAGAAAATTTTCCTGCTCGGGAGCATCGGTCGAGGGAAGTGTGGGCCCCGAAAGTCGAGCGGAGGATCGAGATTTGCACGTGGAGGTGCATGAAGACACTGTCTCCGCGGGGAAGCTGGAGTAAAGTGTGAGTTGGGGGCAAAAACCAGTTCCTGGCGAGGCGCTGGTCATGAACTTGAACTTGTGGCAACGCACATCCATGTGAAACAGTCTGCCAAGGTCAAATGAATGAGACGCGTACCGCACGCCCCGCGCCACCGCACGCCCCGCACCACCGCACGCCACGCGCCACCTCTCGCCACGCCACGCTGCCACCATTTTAGACACTGAAAAAAAAAAAAAAATACGGCGCGCGTACAAAAAAATAAAATAAAACCCTGTTGTGGCTCACTGTTCCACACTACAGAAAATACTGGTACACTAAAAATTGCTAGTACAACTGGGACTGCCGGAGCAAAAGGCTTCGGACTACAATGAGTGGCAGGATTGCCAAATCTGTGAGTCCCGAGAAATAAACGCAGAGGCCCCAAACTCGTCTTTGAATGTATGTCTGGGCGCCTATTCACGCCCACTTGGGTTCTCTTACAGCCATTTTACAGACACGCACACACACACACACGCACTCACACACACGCCCACAGCCCCTCATACTGACTGCAGTCCAAGGCGTCTGGACACACAGTAAAAGAGCCAATGAAGCAACGCGCGGCCGGTTTTGCGTTACTCGGGTGAAGTGCGCTCTAGCTAGCCGCTTCGCCGCGCTACCCACACTAACGCCCGCGGCTGCCAACGCTGCGCCCATCGTTTGCTGTGTCGCGCCCTATTTACATGGGCTGATCTGCAGCGGGCAAGTTATGTCGGAGGGACTGTGCTCGGGCCGGCGCTATCGCAATAATGGGTTCGCGCCGGGGAGCATTGTGGTGATTGGACGCGCGCAGAAAAGTGAGAAAAGGAAAATGAGCTCATTGCGGTTGGCGGGCGTGGAGGCGCGGGTGGCGCCCTTTGCTGCGGTCTGTGGTGCGGTGCGCGCGTTTAGGTCTCCGAGCGCGACCGTTCGGTTTCTCAAATACGGTCCAATGTTTCTCACTCCGTGCCTTGTTTGTCCTCCGGCCTTTGAATTATCCTAACCTCTCCCTACGTTGACTTTGCTGCCCAAAAAAATATAATAAAAAACAAATAAATTATGGAACTGTTTTAAGGTGTCGTTCCGCGACTGTACGTTAAAATCCATCGCGCTGTCAGCCGCCCGTAAATAATCGTGGTTTGCAGCTGCCTATCCGCTCCGCTGGAAAAAAAAATCACAAGAATAATTTGCTCAGTTGGCGTCGTCGTGGACTGGCGGTATTGAAGTGGGGTTCTTCCCCCTGGCGGAAGTGGCAGTGTAAGTACTCACTAAAACGTGTCTCTAAAAAAAAGAAAGACAAATAAAGTGGTACTTGTCCGGCCGGCGGTACTTTACTTGGCGCGCGAATCCGCCTCGACGGCGTGCTTGTCTAACGGTGTTGTCGGGGCGCTAGGCGCAAGGACGCAGGACGATGACCTTCCTGTCGCAGAGAGAGAGAGAGAGAGAGAGAGAGAGAGAGAGAGAGAGAGAGAGAGAGAGAGAGAGAGAGAGAGAGAGAGAGAGAGAGAGAGAGAGAGAGAGAGAGAGAGAGAGAGAGAGAGAGAGATTGCTGGCGCCTGGCGGGTAGGCAGCCGGTGGCTGGGCAGCGCTCCGACGCGTGGCGGGACTGCCTGGCGGCTATTGCCAGGCGCTGTAGGGCCGGCCGAGCACGTGCTGGAGTGACAGACAGACAGACAGACAGACACGTGCCGGTACTCCAGGGGCAACGGGACAGGACGATTTGCCCGGCGTACTCGACAACGTCATTGCCCCGTCGTCCCCCTCCACTCCAATCGACACTTACGTCAACGATGTGCGGCTGTTTGTAATCACTTGCTGCCAACCTCTATACAAAAATCAACAGCATCATCCAAAATTTAAAAACCACGAGTTTTTTCTAATTTTATTTTTTTGCGGTGTGAGATGTTGAAGCAATTACATGCGGTTCACAAGCCCCGATTGCAGCGCCGTTTTGACTCGGCTGACCTAAAAAACAAAGGAAGATAAAAAGTGTCTCGCAGAGAGCGTGCCGGTTATCACAAGTCATTTGCATGGAGCGGGGAAACGGACGACAGCGGGAAGTGACGCGGATACAGGGCGGGGCTGGAGTGACAGAAAATGAAAGTCGCGAAACAACAAAAACAAAGTGCATGGGGTGAAAGGACTTGGTCTTCCGTTGGAGTGCAAGGCCAAGATCAAGGCACTAGCCACTGGCCGGCTGCCACGCAGCTCTGCGCACGGGCGGCGCAGGTGTGATTTACATAGGGTCGACGACACCGACGCTCTGCCAAAAAAATTGTTTCATCTGCTGTCTCGTATTGTTCCGCTCATTATTTTCGTTTTGTTTATGTCTGCACAGGTCTTCGGCCGGTGGATGCCCCTTCTCCGGCAACGCGGTGCCCAGAGACAAGCTGGGTAAACAACAACAGCGGAAGCCGACGAGAAATAAATTAAAGCGGAGCTTAGAAATCAGTTCCACTGGCGGCTAGAAATAAAATGCCTTAGTAGTAAAGATGGGGTATTGTAACAGCCGCCATTTTGATGGGGCATTGTAACATCCCCCTCCCCCGTCATCTTGGTGACACATTCTGACATGCCGCCATCTTGGGCGGGCGTAACCTAAGTCATGACCTTGAGCGGGGGTAACCTAACCCAGCCTAACTCAAGGGTGACACATTCTTACACCTCGCCATCTTGACTGACCCTAACCTACCCTAAGGGTCGGACATTGTAACATGGTCGGACATTCTGACATCTTGTGCGAGCCTAACCTAAGTCATGTTTGTACTTGTCCGCCGCACCGGGGGACCGTCCGTGAACGCGCGCCGTCCGGGAATGCCGCGCCGTGTCGGAGAACGCGTTTGAATTTTCGCGCCGGGGGAAACCGTCCGGAAACGCGCCGTACCGGGAGTGCCGCGCCGTAGCGAGCCCACTCGCGACGTGAGCTCTTTTCTTAGGGCCTAACCAGCATCTCCCCTGCGCCGGGTGGGGTGTGTGGGGGTGGGGGGCGGGAGAATTTTGGGGTAAATGGGGTGGGGGCTATAGAGTGTCGGGTTTATGTGGTTGGGGGTTGAGGAATAAGGTGGGAGTATTCGCTATTTTGGCACTTTTGGAACAGGATTGGCACAAAATTGGCACTTTTGGAACAGAATTGGCACAAAATTGGCACTATTGGAACAGGATTGGCACAAAATTGGCACTAATGGAACAGGATTGGCACAAAATTGGCACTATTGGAACAGGATTGGCACAAAATTGGCACTATTGGCACAGGATTGGCACAAAATTGGCACTTATTTTTCGGGGCTTTTTAGCTCTTCACCATGTTTTCCAGGAGACGCGGTCCCCCCTTGATTTCCGACTACTTGAAAAAGAAGGCGGTTTTGATTTTATTTTTTGGGTTTTCACTTGGTGTTTGATTTTGGATGTGATAATTTTTTTCTGTGTTGGTTTGCGGTCTGTGTATTCCACTACCCGTTTGCTTGGCTTTCAGAATGGCTGTTCTGCGTTTCTCATTTCCCACTAAGTCCATGGGGATATTAATTTTAGCGACGGCTGGAATGAATTCTGTTAAACCGACTGGCTCAAAACTCTTGCGATATCGGGTGAGGTCGCTTATGAAAATCTATGATATTTGACCGAGGTAGGGGAATTCCATGTATAGACACAATGCCTGTGGTGTCCCATGTGATCGGTGAACCCGCTGTTGACAAGTAATCGTGTATTTTGACCGCCTGTACTTGGTACGATTTAGGGATCACTGATAAAAGTTCTTGACGCAGTGGGCCAACAAGTGTTGGGGCGGGCTCTCCTGCGGATGCTGATTTAACTTCAATGGGTACGGGTTTGCGTGATTCGTTGGCGAAGTAAAGGTAACGTTGGAGCACCTCATTGTACTTTTTCCACTTTTCTGAGTCGTGGGCGTACTCTGTTTTGAGAATGTTGTTCATTTCTGTATCGAGGGCCCCCATTTGTGTATATGAGATAGAAGGGGTGGGGTCCTTCAACCTTTCCATACTTTCGTATGGTATAAGAATTTTGTGTTTGGCGTGAGTCATTGGAACAGGCTAGGAAGCACTGATGCTACAGCTGACAATAATAAAGGTAGAAACGATCCACCGTGTTGAACAAGACGACGTTTTTTCGTCCGCCAACCCTCACCTTTTTGGGCTAATTGACGTAAAATATCACGATATTCCCTAAGTCTGTTACGTTGATCGGGTGTAAGAGGTATGTTGCCCAAAAGTAAATTGTCACAGATCTCGCAAATAGCATAAACAATGGGTTTGTCAGCACTGTGGAGGACTGCTTTGCGCAGATTGGGTTTAGCAGACTGGAGGACTTGTAGAACAGCGTGGTGTGTCTTGACTCTAGGAGCCATGATCAAGTAATGCTTCTCATTTGGTCGTGTCTCGCCCTTATATAGCTTGGAAGGGTCCTCGATAAGGAGATCAGCCGATAGGTGGCGCCAGTGTGGCTCGCGATTAGGTATAAAAGGAGGTGTTTACACGCATGAACACACACTTCTCCATAGCTCGTCAATGAGTACGGACCCACAACGAAAAAAAATATGATAAAGCATACGCCAACTAGCACTCAGTTGCACCTAAATGGACACACATATTACAAAAGAGACACTAACAACGGCAAAATATACTGGAGATGCGTTCAATTCAGAAGTGACCAGTGTGGGGCTACAGCCATAACCCACCAATCTACTCGTGGCGTCGAAGTCATGAAAGAAGGAGTACACTCACACCCACCTAAACCTACTTCAGACGAACGGACTCCGAAATAGAGAGGGATGAGCCTTTTGAGTCCTCTCATTCATCCTTTGCTAGCGAACATAGTGACGACACAAGTGATGATGAAGACAGTGAGAGTGAGCAAAGTGATGATTCCAGCTCCGAAGAGAGCGAGAGAGAAGGAAAGCAGTGGGAATCGTGGGAAGAGGAGACGGATGTCGATGAAATGGACGCGGAAGATGACGATATGGATACCGAAGACGGGTCCGATGATGAGAGTGAAAATGATGAATTAAGTGAATTGGATAGTGTGACACTCCTCATGACAAATTGAAACTGCAACAAAAAAGCTATGAAGCAATCTCAGTACCGAGAGTGGTCCCGTTAGAGAAGCTATCTTGCAAGAAGCCTCTAAGAAATCTTATTTTGCTTTCTTTGTGAAATTTGCTGGAACCTACTAAATGGGTACTTTGACCTAAAAAAGCACGAAAAAAATATACATAGACTTTTCGTAGAGGATATACGAGCAATGACAGATGAAGATAATAAGTTGGCCGCATAAAAAAGAATCACTCGTGAGACGGGCACGCGATCCATTCATAACCCATGCCTTTTAAATGTTCTCCTACCCCACCATCACATAGGCCCTTCCCAAAATATCCCTTTGTCCTGCCATTCTGAAAGCCAAGCAAACGGTTAGTGGAATAACACAGACCGCAACCAACACAGAAAAAAATTATCACAATCCAAAATCAAACACCAAGTGAAAACCCAAAAAAAAAAATCAAAACCGCCTTCTTTTTCAAGTAGTCGGAAATCAAGGGGGACCGCCTCTCCTGGAAAACATGGTGAATAGCAAAAAAGCCCCGAAAATAAAGTGCCAATTTTGTGCCAATCCTGTGCCAATAGTGCCAATTTTGTGCCAAACCTGTTTCCAATAGTGCCAATTTTTGTGCCAATCCTGTTCCAATAGTGCCAATTTTTTGTGCCAATCCTGTTCCAATAGTGCCAATTTTGTGCCAATTCTGTTCCAAAAGTGCCAATTTTGTGCCAATCCTGTTCCAAAAGTGCCAAAATAGCGAATACTCCCCACCTTATTCCTCAACCCCCAACCACATAAACCCTACACTCTATAGCCCCCACCCCCCATTTATACCCCAAAATTCTCCCGCCCCCCACCCCCACAACACACCCCAACCTCCGGCGCAGGGGAGATGCTGGTTAGGCCCCTAAGAAAGAGCTCACGTCGCGAGTGGGCTCGCTACGGCGCGGCACTCCCGGTACGGCGCGTTTCCGGACGGTTTCCCCGGCGCGAAAATTCAAACGCGTTCTCCGACACGGCGCGGCAATCCCGGACGGCGCGCGTTCACGGACGGTCCCCCCGGTGCGGCGGACAAGTACAAACAATGACTTAGGTTAGGCTCGCACAAGATGTCAGAATGTCCGACCATGTTACAATGTCCGACCCTTAGGGTAAGGTTAGGGTCAGTCAAGATGGCGATGTGTAAGAATGTGTCACCCTTGAGTTAGGCTGGGTTAGGTTACCCCCTCCCCCGTCATCTTGGTGACACATTCTGACATGCCGCCATCTTGGGCGGGCGTAACCTAAGTCATGACCTTGAGCGGGGGTAACCTAACCCAGCCTAACTCAAGGGTGACACATTCTTACACCTCGCCATCTTGACTGACCCTAACCTACCCTAAGGGTCGGACATTGTAACATGGTCGGACATTCTGACATCTTGTGCGAGCCTAACCTAAGTCATGTTTGTACTTGTCCGCCGCACCGGGGGACCGTCCGTGAACGCGCGCCGTCCGGGAATGCCGCGCCGTGTCGGAGAACGCGTTTGAATTTTCGCGCCGGGGAAACCGTCCGGAAACGCGCCGTACCGGGAGTGCCGCGCCGTAGCGAGCCCACTCGCGACGTGAGCTCTTTTCTTAGGGGCCTAACCAGCATCTCCCCTGCGCCGGGTGGGGTGTGTGTGGGGGTGGGGGCGGGAGAATTTTGGGGTAAATGGGGGTGGGGGCTATAGAGTGTAGGGTTTATGTGGTTGGGGGTTGAGGAATAAGGTGGGAGTATTCGCTATTTTGGCACTTTTGGAACAGGATTGGCACAAAATTGGCACTTTTGGAACAGAATTGGCACAAAATTGGCACTATTGGAACAGGATTGGCACAAAATTGGCACTAATGGAACAGGATTGGCACAAAATTGGCACTATTGGAACAGGATTGGCACAAAATTGGCACTATTGGCACAGGATTGGCACAAAATTGGCACTTATTTTCGGGGCTTTTTAGCTCTTCACCATGTTTTCCAGGAGAGGCGGTCCCCCCTTGATTTCCGACTACTTGAAAAAGAAGGCGGTTTTGATTTTATTTTTTGGGTTTTCACTTGGTGTTTGATTTTGGATGTGATAATTTTTTTCTGTGTTGGTTGCGGTCTGTGTATTCCACTACCCGTTTGCTTGGCTTTCAGAATGGCAGGACAAAGGGATATTTTGGAAGGGCCTATGTGAGGTGGGGTAGGAGAACATTTAAAAGGATGGGTATGAATGGATCGCGTGCCCGCTCCACGAGTGATTTTTTTTTATGCGGCCAACTTATATCTTCATCTGTCATTGCTCGTATATCCTCTACGAAAAGTCTAAGTATATTTTTTTCGTGCTTTTTTAGGTCAAAGTACCCATTTAGTAGGTTCCAGCAAATTTCACAAAGAAAGCAAATAAGATTCTTAGAGGCTTCTTGCAAGATAGCTTCTCTAACGGGACCACTCTCGGTACTGAGATTGCTCATAGCTTTTTTGTGCAGTTTCAATTTTGTCATGAGGAGTGTCACACTATCCAATTCACTTAATTCATCATTTTCACTCTCATCATCGGACCCGTCTTCGGTATCCATATCGTCATCTTCCGCGTCCATTTCCTCGACATCCGTCTCCTCTTCCCACGATTCCCACTGCTTTCCTTCTCTCTCGCTCTCTTCGGAGCTGGAATCATCACTTTGCTCACTCTCACTGTCTTCATCATCACTTGTGTCGTCACTATGTTCGCTAGCCAAGGATGAATGAGAGGACTCAAAAGGCTCATCCCTCTCTATTTCGGAGTCCCGTTCGTCTGAAGTAGGTTTAGGTGGGTGTGAGTGTACTCCTTCTTTCATGACTTCGACGCCACGAGTAGATTGGTGGGTTATGGCTGTAGCCCCACACTGGTCACTTCTGAATTGAACGCATCTCCAGTATATTTTGCCGTTGTTAGTGTCTCTTTTGTAATATGTGTGTCCATTTAGGTGCAACTGAGTGCTAGTTGGCGTATGCTTTATCATATTTTTTTTCGTTGTGGGTCCGTACTCATTGACGAGCTATGGAGAAGTGTGTGTCATGCGTGTAAACACCTCCTTTTATACCTAATCGCGAGCCACACTGGCGCCACCTATCGGCTGATCTCCTTATCGAGGACCCTTCCAAGCTATATAAGGGCGAGACACGACCAAATGAGAAGCATTACTTGATCATGGCTCCTAGAGTCAAGACACACCACGCTGTTCTACAAGTCCTCCAGTCTGCTAAACCCAATCTGCGCAAAGCAGTCCTCCACAGTGCTGACAAACCCATTGTTTATGCTAATTGCGAGATCTGTGACAATTTACTTTTGGGCAACATACCTCTTACACCCGATCAACGTAACAGACTTAGGGAATATCGTGATATTTTACGTCAATTAGCCCAAAAAGGTGAGGGTTGGCGGACGAAAAAACGTCGTCTTGTTCAACACGGTGGATCGTTTCTACCTTTATTATTGTCAGCTGTAGCATCAGTGCTTCCTAGCCTGTTCCAATGACTCACGCCAAACACAAAATTCTTATACCATACGAAAGTATGGAAAGGTTGAAGGACCCCACCCCTTCTATCTCATATACACAAATGGGGGCCCTCGATACAGAAATGAACAACATTCTCAAAACAGAGTACGCCCACGACTCAGAAAAGTGGAAAAAGTACAATGAGGTGCTCCAACGTTACCTTTACTTCGCCAACGAATCACGCAAACCCGTACCCATTGAAGTTAAATCAGCATCCGCAGGAGAGCCCGCCCCAACACTTGTTGGCCCACTGCGTCAAGAACTTTTATCAGTGATCCCTAAATCGTACCAAGTACAGGCGGTCAAAATACACGATTACTTGTCAACAGCGGGTTCACCGATCACATGGGACACCACAGGCATTGTGTCTATACATGGAATTCCCCTACCTCGGTCAAATATCATAGATTTCATAAGCGACCTCACCCGATATCGCAAGAGTTTTGAGCCAGTCGGTTTAACTGAATTCATTCCAGCCGTCGCTAAAATTAATATCCCTATGGACTTAGTGGGAAATGAGAAACGCAGAACAGCCATTCTGAAAGCCAAGCAAACGGGTAGTGGAATACACAGACCGCAACCAACACAGAAAAAAATTATCACATCCAAAATCAAACACCAAGTGAAAACCCAAAAAATAAAATCAAAACCGCCTTCTTTTTCAAGTAGTCGGAAATCAAGGGGGGACCGCCTCTCCTGGAAAACATGGTGAAGAGCTAAAAAGCCCCGAAAATAAGTGCCAATTTTGTGCCAATCCTGTGCCAATAGTGCCAATTTTGTGCCAATCCTGTTCCAATAGTGCCAATTTTGTGCCAATCCTGTTCCATTAGTGCCAATTTTGTGCCAATCCTGTTCCAATAGTGCCAATTTTGTGCCAATTCTGTTCCAAAAGTGCCAATTTTGTGCCAATCCTGTTCCAAAAGTGCCAAAATAGCGAATACTCCCACCTTATTCCTCAACCCCCAACCACATAAACCCTACACTCTATAGCCCCCACCCCCATTTACCCCAAAATTCTCCCGCCCCCCACCCCCACACACACCCCACCCGGCGCAGGGGAGATGCTGGTTAGGCCCCTAAGAAAAGAGCTCACGTCGCGAGTGGGCTCGCTACGGCGCGGCACTCCCGGTACGGCGCGTTTCCGGACGGTTTCCCCGGCGCGAAAATTCAAACGCGTTCTCCGACACGGCGCGGCATTCCCGGACGGCGCGCGTTCACGGACGGTCCCCCGGTGCGGCGGACAAGTACAAACATGACTTAGGTTAGGCTCGCACAAGATGTCAGAATGTCCGACCATGTTACAATGTCCGACCCTTAGGGTAGGTTAGGGTCAGTCAAGATGGCGAGGTGTAAGAATGTGTCACCCTTGAGTTAGGCTGGGTTAGGTTACCCCCGCTCAAGGTCATGACTTAGGTTACGCCCGCCCAAGATGGCGGCATGTCAGAATGTGTCACCAAGATGACGGGGGAGGGGGATGTTACAATGCCCCATCAAAATGGCGGCTGTTACAATACCCCATCTTTACTACTGAAGTGTCGATTACTCATAAAATCAATGTATTCTTTTCTTGGCTTAGGTTCATTTTCTGTTCCAGCAATCATCCATATTGTTTTTTTTTTTTTTTCTGTTTTTGTTTTTTTGAGGTCTCAAAGGGTCACAGACACCATTCACAGAAGCAAGAGAGGGATTGTTGATGTGAGTAGTCATGACACTGTGAACAGTAGATCCCCCAATGCGTCCTTTCTTGACTTCAAACCAAAGTTTACTGGTGCTCTGAGGGCGTGTCAAACACTCAACTTTTACATGTTGCTCAAGGGTGACTTTCATATTATTGTTAAAAAAGACAGTAGCTTCTCTTCTTCGCTCACTCAAACTCAAGTCACAATACTCCTTCTTAAAAATATCTAAAGTAGGGAGGTCCACTTGAGGAAGAGCATGGTTATCACAGTAATCTCGGAGCACACGAAAAATGGTAGGGCTGGACTTACCAGGTTCAATACTCACACTTTCTCGAGTGGTCTGAATGGGACAGCGACGGACCAAAGGAGGTATGGGGTTTGCCGGGTCATCTTCACCGTCTTCATTTCCATTGTAATTTTCTCCCATCATGCGTTTCCTCTTGTTCGCAGGAGTTTCATAATCGATGTCTTTGATTTTTGAAAATAGTACATCCCTAAGGTGAGGAGGAAGCCAAGCGTTAGCTTTTGATGAGCAAGATGTGGAAGACTTTTTGGAATTCCCAAACTCCAAAGCATACAGGATGCCGCCAAGATGGTTGCAAGATTCTCCACATCCAGCCTTGCAAGTACACCAGCCACAGAGGATTTTTCCATCTTGTTTGACAAGAGCCCATGGTTTGTTGTCGGGATAATTCACTCGATATGAGTGCTTCACTCTCCCCAAAGCTAAAATGAAGCCATTTGAAGTCTTCTTGAAAGAAATTGATTTTACCCAGCCATCAACAAGGAAACGGTACGCATCAGAAGAATTATAATTTAACATTTTGTCCATACTGACAGATCTGGTAGAATATACTAAGTAATTCATAACATGAAATAAATTGACTCTGGGAATCAAACTCTCATCATGTAAACAATCTTTTAAATCAACTTCATATGGATCAATACCCCCACACAAGTGAATTGACTGCCTATATCTAGCAAGATCTGACCTAGACAGGGTCTTAATGTAGCCAGTATTAAACTTACCCATGGCTAATAACACACGAATCCGTCAATAGAAAACCTGACGAAAGAAATAGAAGAACTAAAATTAATCACTTGGCTGACTGGTAACCAGAAACTTGCGAATGCAAGAGTAGTAATATTAAAGCGGTCAACCCCTAACGGAGTCACCCCCCCACCCCAGCACCTCCAACATCCCCTAAATCTCCCACCCCTAACACCCCCAAGTCCCCCCACCCCCTACAGCCCACCCAGCGCCTGGCAGGTAGGCATCACCTCCGACACTTCACAGATAGGCAGATGGAAAAACAATTTCCCCACCCCTAGCATCCCCTAAGTCTCCCACCGCGCCTGGCAGGTAGGCATCACCTCCGACGCCGCCCAGCGCCTTCATGTCGCGCCCAGTAGGTAGGCAGCACAACATGCGCACAAGCGCGCGGGACTGCAGCCAATCATTCCACCGGCGCACACACTCTCCAGTTGTGTGGGTTTTGGGAAAAGAACAACACAAAATATATTTTTTAAACTTTTATTTCGATTTCAAATACAATACAATATATACAACAATAAACACACACACACAATTTAGGGAAGATAAACTCTAACTACTGCCTTAATACTAGTGCGACACATTGGGCACCTACCAAAAGTCTCCCAACAGTCAATGCAAGTACACAAATGTCCACAAGGTATGAATACTACAGCTATTTCCTTACAAAGACAAACAACACAACCCACACCATTTATAGGAGGAGCAGGCGACGTCTCTGTGGATTGTACTGCAGGTGCTGGATTATTATCAGCATCTACAGTATCACCCACCACTACTCGCACATAAAAACAGCTAGGGCTGAGATTTGCATGCTTCGCCCATGGATCTATCCCACCCACCCAACCTTTCATTTCGATGCCGCAGTACGCACACACTACGAGATCACTCCGCCCAGTATAAAATAACCCACTCAAAGCCATCACTCTTGTGTCCACACATATACCAACAGGCCATTCGGCAAATGCGGCAAACAATCTTTGACTCGGAATTTTGGGCTGTTTTTTCCCTATTACTCCAGACAGACGGCGGCGTCTCAGCACGCGGCGTTGAAGGCGCACTCGTACTCCCAGTGGCATTCACTCGAAACAGCGTCGCGACGCTCACGGGTGGCTCCGCAGCACCCGCAACGACGCCGTCCTCAGGCGCCGGACTGGATGGTGACGACCGCGACGTCGTCGGCATCGTAGTCGAACTGCTGGTGACGCCATGCCCAACCCGCGGCGAGGCGCTCCACATGGGATCCCCGCGAGTCAAGACGCCGGCCTCCTCAACAAGAGCCTCCAACGTCTCAAACTGCTACTGCCCAGCCGATCCATAATTACCACTTGTCGCGAGAGAGGTACCGATGCAGACTTGTTGGCTCGCAACACTGTGGCGATATGGCGCCGCGAGCGTTATTTATACCAACTCGTTCACTTACACCACTCTTCCCCGCCACCGCCCTTGTCGTGTTCAATGCGCAAACCCCCCCCCATGCAAGGTTTGCTGATGCAACCAGCAACCTAGAGCAGTATATAAGGGGGCGCGAGACCCAAGACAGTATACCACCGCCAGCAGCACAAGTCCCAAGACCAACTCTCCAGCCAGCTCCCACAGTGTGCACCAGGACCCCGGCGAAGCTCTGCTACCCGAGGACTCTGCAGCACCGCCAGGTATGCCCGCCGTCTGCGATGTGCAGGACCCCGTCATAGAACTGATCGCTGTTGTAATTCCCTTAGCTCGCTGATGCAGCTACCCGCCAGCAAGCTCCAGGACTCCGGCGAAGCCCTGCTACCCGAGGACTCGACAGCACCTGCGATGTCCAGGACGCCGTCGTAGAACTGTTCGCCATAGTATTTCCATCGGCTCGCCACCAAGCTTAGAGTCCGACGAGCTCCGCCAGGATGTCGTCAACGCCCGCGAGCTCCAAGACGCCCTGCTCGCCGTCGACCGCCGTATAGCCTTCCCCCACGCACCTAGCCGTCCGAGGTCGCCGTCGACGCGCCAATCGCCCCCCACACACGCGCCTCGCCTCCTCACCCCTCGCCTCCTCCGCCGCGCCGCCGCGCTGTCTTGGCGGGAGCACCGCGCCTCCTCCCCCCTTACCCAGCGCCGCCGGCGCGACCGCGCAGCCCAACTGCGATGCTATCCTACTCACTCGCACTTTCCCCCAGCGCTAACCTCGTCCCCACTCGCCACTGCCTCTCCCCGCGTGGCGTCACACACCACACGCAGCGCCCTTCGCATAGGCAACTCAATCGTCACCTATCCCAGATCATTTTCGATTACCCATATGGCGCGTTAACAAATAGCGCAGATATGTCAGCTGATATCGGTATATAGCGAAGTGTTGTGTGACTTGCATGCAGATTCGCCATGAATCCGCTGGGGCTAAGACATCCTTCGACGACGTGTTGTTTCGGGAGTAGCATGGCTGGGAAAACATCTTTTACAATAAAATTAGTGAAACACGCCGAAAAAGTATATGGAAATAGGTTTGATGCGATTATTTGGTGCTACGAGGCCGGGGAAACATCAGTCCCTCGCGATGAATTAAAGAGCGTGACCAACCTCAAATTTCACAGCGGTCTTCCCTCGAGTTTCTCTATTTTTCCGCGCAATAGCCTCATTATCGCAGACGACTGCTCAAAGGAGGGAGCGAATTCGGACGCTATATATAAGGCGTCTTTAATGGGCGTCCACCATTTAAACCAAAGTTTGGTTATAAATTTGCATAACGTTTTTACACCCGGAAAGAATTTTAGGAGCGTGGCCCTTAACTCACATTATTACGTATTGTTTCGCTCGCCGCGAGATCGTAGTCAAATTGACATTTTTTTCCGCCAGTTGGAGCCCAAGCGCTGGCGCGAGCTGCGAGACATTTACGATCAAGAGGTCGTTGCCAAGCCGTTTAATTATCTTATAATTGATTGTCATCCAGCCAGCGCTGCTGAATTTGCACCCTTTCGCTTCAAAAATAGCATTTTTCCGGAAGACGGGGCGGGGCAGTTTTTTTGCACAAGTGAGCAATTAAATCGACTAAAAAATGAAAAAGATCAAAACTAAGTGTCCTCTCAAAAGGCTAAAGGATCACACACCAATGCTGCATGTTTTGCGCACTGCGCATCCCAAGATGCGTCGCGCTATTATAAATAATGCCGACAACAGCCTTTTGCTCACACTTGGTGAATGCTCTCTTAACGTGCTCAATTCAAACCAACCCCTTTCTGACGAGTGCAAGCGAAAGTTGAAAAAATACAAGGAAGATTTGCGACAGCTGGCCGCGCCCAGTCGTAGGGTTCCTTACAAGAGAAAGCGGGCCATTTTGCAACAGCGGGGCGGGTTTATTATTCCCACCATTTTAGGTACTCTTTTGAGTGGTGTATTATCAAAGCTTGTTTGAATGAATAAATACTATATTTTAGATCAAAATCAAATGGACAAACTACAGAAAGGGGGCGCGCTAGATCCCACTGTGATGCCAAAAATTGCGGAATTGGAAAACACTATAAAAAAGCATCTGGGTGGCACAAAGGAAATAAAAAGAAAATCTCGAAAATCGAATAAAAAAGATGTTGTGTCGCAGGCTCTGGCTAAAGATCCTTACCTAAAACATTTAAAATATCGGCGCATGCAGCAGCAACTCGAGCGTTTGTATCACCAATTAAAAACAGACGGGGCTGCACCTCCTTTGCCATTGCCCTCAGAGGCGGCCCCGCCCGCCATTACATTAAGACCCCATACAGCACGCATAGCTCCCATCGTGGCGAGACCACCAATAAAGAGGGAAGAGTGGCTTCCCCCACACTTGCCTACTTTTAAAAAAGCAGCCGCAATCACCGGCAAGCCTCAAACGTTTAAGGATGCTATACGTAGAAAGGCGTTGTCAATAAAAAGCGAGCAATTGAGTCCGCGCCGCGTTAGATCTCAGGGACCACCCGTGCAATGGGCAACTCTAGAAGACGCCGCAAAACAAAACCCGCAAATGCAAAGAGTGTAGAGGCGCGCCTTAAACAACTCTATTATAATGCAAAATCTCCCGCAGGTTTCTCATCCATTAAACATTTGCAGAATGCCGTGTCGAAAAAAGACCGTGACGCCGTTTTACCGTGGCTTCTGTCGCAGGACAATTACACTCTCTTTAGACCTCGCCGACGAAACTTTCCCGTTAATTTTAATTTAGCAACTCATCCTGATCATTGCTGGGAGCTAGATTTGGCGATTTTTGATAAACACGCCGATGAAAACGATGGTTTTAAATACCTGTTTTTTGTAGTAGATATGTTTGATAGATATCTGTGGGTAGAGCCGATGAAATTAAAAAATGCTGAAGCGGCGTTGGCAGCTTTCAAGGCAGTGCTTAAACGAGCAAATGGGCGGAAACCTCGTTGGATCCGAAGTGACGCGGGCAAGGAATTCGACAATCGAGCGTTAAAACGATTTTTGAAGAGCATTGGCGTCGCGTGGCAACTTGCCGGAAATTGGGCAAAGGCTGGTCTTTGCGAGAGAGTTATTCGAACGATCAAAAACAAATTATTCAGAATATTTACATATCAGGGAAGCTTTAGATATATCGATATCTTAGATGATGTTGTCTCAAGCTATAATCACTCTCGCCATAGTCGCCTTGGTATAGCACCGGCTGATGTGACTGCGAAAGATGCCTACACCATTTGGAGTCGACACTATAAAAGCCGCGTGAGTGGGCCAACGCCTCCCCCTCGATTCCAAGTCGGAGACCACGTCAGAGTATTGGTTAAGAGAAAAGGCGTCTTGCAGGATCGTGGGTTTAAACCGGGCTTTTCCAACGAAATTTTTGTCATTTACCGAATTCAAACAAAACATCAAACAGGATACTTGGCGCAGCCTTTATTTCACCTGAAGGACTTGTTGGGCGAGGTCATTCTTGGTGGGTGGGTTGCTGACGAATTAACAAAAGTAGTGTATGACAGTAAAAGAGATTTTAAAATTGATGAAATATTGGATACTAGAATAAATAAAAAGACACGTCGAAAGGAGCATTTGGTCCGCTTTTGGGGATTTCCAAAAAAATTCAACGAGTGGGTAGAGGCGAGCACTGTCGCCGACTTGGGTTGATGGATGGAATATACGTATATCTAAGCTCTGACGCGAGTGAAGCGAGATTTCCAGGAAACGTCAAAGCTGCTTTCACTGTTCATTTGGCAGAGCCCATTGATTTAGATCCAAGATTTGAGTGGTTTGTCGCGTTGACGGAAATTCTTTTTCAGGCAGATGCTAATAAAGCCGTGTCTAGCACGTCTACCACCGCTGGTCCAATTTTTGTGTATGTTGATGCTCTTTGTACTTCCCGCGTAGGTGACACGACTAGCAAATTATTGAGGATTGTGTCAGAAACCAAGGCTCACCAGACGTTTCCCGATCGATATTACATACCCGTAATTAATGGAAGGATAGATAATATCACAACATTGTTGACTGATCGTTCTGGGGCTAAATATCCTTTTAGCAGCGGTCAGACACCCGTCATTGCGGTGCTCCACTTTAGTCGAAAAGAGCTATATAAGTAAACGCAGTGATTGCAGTGACGTTAAAAATGGATGAATATACAAAGTATTATACGCGTCAGGCGCAAGTGGGTGGTGGGGGAGTTGGAGCTCCTCTTTTAGAAGGAATTGGTCCTGTTTACAAGGCTGGGTTTTCACGTGGGCAAAAGGGGCGTGGTGTTTTCACAAATGCATTAAAGGGTTTGTGGAATTGGGCAGCTCCTTTGTTTAGTAGTGGGGCACAGGCATTGGGCAAAGAGGCTCTCAACACCGGCGCTAAAATGCTAACTGATGCCGCGTCGACGTCCAACACAACGGATTTGAAAGATATAGCTAAAGCAAGACTGACTGAGGGACGCGATGCTCTGGTCAAAAAAATGCGCGGTGGAGCTCGGCGACGACGACGCTCTAAGCGGAATCGAAGCCGGAGTAAAAGGCGGAGTAAGAAGCGTAGAACCAAGGGTGATATTTTTGGATAAATTATATAAATAGGATGTGGTGGTCGATTCTTTGCCATAATCATGAGTTCCTCCGCGCTATATGAGCCAGTGGCTCAGTCGAAGCTTGATATTTTTCGAAAGAATCGCGTTCAGGTGACGCAAATCGGCTATGAGCGCGTTGTTTTGTCTCCACACAATGCAATCAACTCGCAGTCAAAACAGATTGTTTTCAAACATTTAGGGAAAAACACGGATTACTATCGATTTATGTCTCATATGTATTTGGATATTAGCTTTAAAGTAGCAAAGAATGATGGCACACCCGTGGCAGATGCGGCTAATAACCAGCCCGCGCTTATCAATTATTTTAACCAAACGTGTATAGAAAGTATCGACATTAAGTTAAATGATACATACATTACGCGGAATACTCGAAATTATCCTCTCCGAGCATACATTGAGGCGCTGTTGGGTACATCAAGCAAGCTGGACTTGGAGGGCCAATTGGCGGCTGGTGGATTTTACTTGGACGATGGCGCCGATCTTAAAGCAGATATTACCACCAATACTGGGTTTAAAAAACGCTATGACTTGTTGGGTGCTGGGGGCGTGTGTAGCACAGTGGGAAAACTTCACACAGACATTGGGAAAAGCGAGCTATTCTTGCCAAATGGGTTAGATTTGGATATTGTTATTAATCTTGTTCCGGACGCGTTTTTGCTGATGAGCAAGGCGACGAATGATGGGCGAGTGCATTTGGAAGGAGCATATCTAACCATTGAACTCTGCCACATTAATCCGGCTGTAATGAATGCGCATTCTAAGGTTTTTCAGACGAACAATGCAATTATACCTTTTCATCACGTTGAGGTGCGGACCGAAACAGTTGCAAAGGGGTTAACAACAGTTCAGCTCGATAATGTAATTAATGGACCGCTCCCATCTGTTATAATCGCCGGCATCTGTGACAATACTGCGTTGGCTGGAGACAAATTGTCAAATCCTTTGATTTTCAAACATTTTAGTTTGACCAATTTCGTGTTCACTGTAAATGGTAGACCTTATAATAACGGTCCATTCGATTACTCGGCGAATCCAATGCAATATGGGTCTGCCTATCAGTCTCTCTTGGCGTCCACCGGGCTTTTACGGAGTGGGGACACGTGTTTAATTACTTACGAAAAATATCCTCAGGGGTTGGCCCTTCTTGGTCTCGATAACACCGCGGATGGCGATGCAGCCGGACACGATACTCACACATCTCTTCGGCGAGTTGGTAACATTGGTGTGACTGCCTCCTTTGCCACACCGCTTACGTCCACCGTCACCTTTGTCTTTTATTGTTTGTGGGAAAATTGCAGTCTCGAAATTGATAAATTTAGGAACGTGTTTGTTTCGTTCTAAATGGAGGAATTAGTTGAGTCTTTTAATCTGTTGGGTCGAATGAGACAGGTTGCGGTCGTAGCATTCGGTGTTGATGGGGCTGCGTTTGCATTGGTTGGTGGTGCGGGCATTCATTTCATTGGTGTGGTGGGGGGCAAAGCTCCCCTTGTTGAGTTTTTGACTAAACACAATGTTTGGCGTGTTGTTGTTGCCAATGATATGGACTATGACATTTTGACAGCGCTCGTGCGTTGCAGAGTTGTTCATATAAAAACTCTAGGTTGTAGGTATTTAGGGAGTAGTAGGGGACCATATGTGTGGCGCGAAGCAAAATATTTGAGCTGTAAAGAAAGGGTAGAGGCTATATTGCTATGGTTGGAAAGAAACGAATAGGTGGGGTGGATGCGCTGTCGACTACCCAGATCCATTCGGCGCTTGCCAATAATAAATTTACATCACCTCACTTTTTTGGTGTTTTTGCACTAGATTTTTTGCCAAACCATTATATTGAAAAGAGACCTTCATTGGTTGTTGTAAACACGGCTTACTCGGCATCAAGTGGAGAGCATTGGGTGGCTTTGTTTCTAAACAAAAATAGTGTAGAGTATTTTGATTCTTATGGCTTACCTCCTAATGAAGAGCGTTTAATGGCATTTATCTCAAGTAACGACCCTGCTCAGACCTTTGCGTTTAACAGCAGACCTTTGCAGGGTACAAATTCGACAACTTGCGGCAAGTTTGCCACCTTATTTCTTTATTTTCGTACTCGTGGTTGCTCCATGCAATCATTTATCAATGCGCTGGCTCGTGATAAAGACGAAGCTGCTAGAAAACTATACAGTAAAATATTTGGTGGGGGGATGGACGTTGTATGTAGCGGAGGGCAGATTTGCTATAAATATGCCGACCGGGCTATATCCTGCACACTTTAAGATGAAGCTCGTAGTGGATTATGTCGCGTTTGAAAACGGTGGGGAGGCTATTGTAAAGGAAGTTGGCATCGTCTCCCTGGATGGGAGGCGTAGTGCCCACATCCTAGTCAAACCCCCCTTTCCCTGGTCTTCTCTTGATGTTCAGACAAAGTCCAATTACGAGCACCAGATAAAACAAAAACATGGAATTTGTTGGGACGAGGGTGTTATTCCCCACCACGAGCTTGGCGATCAATTGAAGCGATTGACTCATCGCTCAATTGCATTGTATGCCCGTGGTGAGGAAAAATGCAAAGTCTTGGGTAAATTATGTGGGCGAACCTTTGTTGACATTGAAAAGGAATTTGGAGCTCTGGATGCAGACTGTACTGCAGTCATTGGAGTGTCCTGTCTTCACCCATGCCACGGTCTTTCTGTAATGACCTGCGCATTGCGGAATGCAGACAGACTGCGCCAATGGTTGGAATACTATGACCACCGCACGCGGATGGTTAATTTCTGTTACAGAGGTCCTCAGAAAGGCGGTGTTCAGGACGGGGAAAGAGGGGTTGACGAGTGTTTGTGTATGAAGACTCTGTAAACATGTGGAATCCGTGGACTGTTAAAATAGCTGCATATGTAATAGTTTTGGCTATATGTATAATGGGCTTTGTGATTGGTTATTGTTATTTTAAGTGTGTAACCTTAGCTCGTAAGATAAAATCATGTATTCCCCCAAAAAAAGACTTTGTATCCCTTTCTGTGTGAAAAATAAATAAAAATGGAAGAAAAAACAAAAAACAAAAAACCGTCGGACTTTCGGGTGTTGGGTGTGTTTTTAAATATCACCCATTCCTGAAAGTCCGAGGGTTTGTAGTTTTTTTCATCACATCAACCCATGCCGCTCCACAAAGTATATAAGCAACGTCTGCCACTGGCATCTCCTCGCCTTCAGAATCCAGGTACCATGAGTAAAGACGACTTCTATATTTGTTTAAGGAGTAGTTCCTCTGCGGAACGGTTTCCGGGTAATACTCCTGGAGACTTTACTACGGTGTTGGGCATTCCTGTTATTCTTGATGATTCCCGCCTTTGGGAAATGGGTGTTTGTCAAATATCCCTTCCCTTTGTTGGGCAAAATCAGTTAGCTACGAAGATGTTTCGCGATGCTGTAGAGACTAAAGAAAATGCAGATACAACATTGAGGTTTGCCGAAGAGTTAACTCGGGAGGCGCAGCAGATAAAATTACAAGCTGCCGAGGAACTAAAAAAGGTTTTAAAGCAAAGGGATGATGTTGAGTCGGAGCGAGCTAAGACCGACGCGGAAAGGCGGAAACTGGAGGAGCTCGGGGAAAAAATTGGGAAAGACAGAGAGTTTCTTCAATATTTGTATGATGATTTAGATGAGAAGCAGCAACAGCATGCTCGATCGGCTACAGAAACGAGAAGCGCGCGAGAAAATTTGGAAAGAGAATTAGCAGTCTTGGGTGAAACTAGAGCTTCAGAGCGGAAAGCTTTGGAAACTAGATTGCAAGAGCTAGCCAATCGCGAAGGAGATTTAAAACGAGAGGGGGAAGAATTGAGGGGTAGAGCCACTGCGTTACAGGAGACCGAGGAGCGAATTGAAAAGGAACGGCGGGATATGCAAGCTCAGATTGAGTCTTCCGAAAAGCTTAAACAAGATCTCGAGGAGCAATATGACAACTTTGTGAAATTACACAATGCATTTCAAGAGCTGATTAAAGACTTTGAGGATGTAAAAAAGATGCAACCACCACCCGAGTCTCACCAACGTCCGGTGGGAGAGAAAAACATCGTTATATTTGCTCCTTTTGGGGCGAGTGGTATTGCCTTTCCGGTTAAAACATTCGCATCAGTGGATGACATATTCAACCCCATTCTCTCCACCTTACCTAGTGTGTGGCGTGCAGTATTTCTTGCCTATCTCTCGCGAGAGGCGCATAAAATTATTTCCTTAACTCATGCTGCTAGGGGCGTTATCCCATCATATATTCCCTGCACTAAATACTCACACGATCGATTTGTCAATAGGCTGAATGGCTACAAATATGCCATCTGCTTTAAACATAAAACATATGAATCAGTGGAGGATTTGGTAAGGTCCATCACTGTTCTTGGTTGTTATGATTATGACATGGCGAGGAAGGTTGCTGTTGACATTCTGGATTTTGTAGATCGGGTAAGCCCTCATATCGCTTTAAAAATTGGTGCTAAGGTCGTTCGCATTCCTTGCGTGGTCTACCAATCAATCTTGTCTGTTCATGAAAAAATAATGAAACAACTGTCTTCAAAGCGAGAAAAAATTGAATATGCGAGGATGGTGGTCGCGGCGGTAAATGATGATGAGATAAAACCAACTATGGTATCTGTGGATCCACGAACAGTTGGACTCCGTTTGGGAATCACAATTGGTGGAGTAGCGGTGACATTACCGCCTCTGACTTACGAAAATATAAGAATGTTTATCTCGTATCTGAGGGGGGCAACCCCAAATCACACTGTCCTAACCAGCGCCTTGAAAGAGTGGAGAAGTATTTGTCTGTCTCTCAGTTACGAGCAAGCGAGGCGGAAGAGATCTGTTCCGCAAAAAGTACCAGACTACATTCTTGTTCAGTCTGATGCTGTGGAATTAACCCGGGTGGGAGGTGGTCTCGTTCCGCTTCTCAGACTCATTCCATTTCCACATGAATCGCAATCCTCTTACCACCAATTTGACCAGGTGCAGTACTACCCCATTCGTCATTGGTGGTTCAATACAATGAGAATTGTGCTCACGACTGCTGATGAAGAATTCTTTTCTGCCAGCGACTTTGTGGGCGAATGTTCGATTATGATTCATATTCGACCAAGAAACATTATGTAATGCTGTACCTGTGTGAAAAAAATAAAGGAAAAAACAAACAAAAACTTGTGGGATTTCGGAACTGGGTGTGTATTTTAATATCACTCATTCTCGGAATCCCGAAAGTTTGAATTTGTTTCTTCATCTGCCCATCTGTGAAGCGTCGGAGGTGTTGCCTATCTGCCAGGCGCTGGGTGGGCTGTAGGGGGTGGGGGGACTTGGGGGTGCTAGGGGTGGGAGATTTAGGGGATGCTGGAGGTGCTGGGGTGGGGGGGTGACTCCGTTAGGGGTTGACCGCTTTAATATTACTACTGCAAGTAAAACAGCCTAAGAACTATATACACTGAATCACATGGCACAGACTGGTAACCACAATAAATTATGGAATGCATCACAGAGGGGACTAAGATACATGATCAAAGTATAACATTACAATACAATTTCTGAATCATCATGCATGGGAACAATGGGAGAACTTAAATTACTAAGGGCACAGCAAATCATAACTATATCATCCATCAATTCTTGCAGCATCTGAAGCACATGGAGAAGACTGAAGGAAGCTGTAGTCCAATTTATCATCAAGAATATGGTACTTGCGCCTCACTAACCCAGTTACTCTTTCTACATGAATTCTGGCATTGGCAATTCGACGTGATTCCACATCATCTGATGCCAGTTGAGTTCTTTGATGCATATAGGAAGGTGTTGTTACTGGAGCCATAGCTTCTCCCGTAACAGCACCAATGTCAAAACCTCTGCAAGAATTACATCACCAGGGAGAAGTTTGTCAAGAAATCCAGTTGAGTGTTCAGTTATAAACTTGTCAGTAGTTCTGCCTCCCCATGCAGGAGAAATATAGGACACTGTGCGTTGGGGAGTTATACCAATTAAGAATTTCACAGTAGAATGCTTCTTGTATTGTGAGTAGGTTTGAGCTTTGGCCAAAAGACCAGAAGGCGTAGATTAGGGTGTCCCACAATATTTCCAAAATGCCTTTTTTGATGAGTGCCGGGCTGGATTTGAAAGATGACACAAAATGAAGAAGATCTGTGTAAAGCAATTGAATTTCGGACAATTAAAAGTGCCCGCGCAACGCGGTTGAAGTTTGTGACAGAGTAGGGTAGGACAGGGGGTTACAAAACCAGCCGTAGGTAAGCCATTTTTCAACGGATTTCCATTCCGAGAACAGCATTGTGTTAAAAAGGCCATTCTTTTTTGTAAATGCGTATTTTCTGTACAACTCAATGCCTATCCCCCAGGGGCACGATTCTTTGCAAAACTTGCTAATTTCAAAGTTTAAAACCGTTTTTGACCCACTTTTAGTCATCGAATCTCAAAGAGGGGGGAATATTTGGATTCTGCAGGACAAATTACGAAGGAAAATGTAACATTCAGATTTTAATATGCAATTGCCTACCTCTCAGGGGCACAAATTATGACATTTTAGTGATTTTTCGTATTTTTCGCACACCGCTTGCATATTGCATATTTTTTTAAACGTCATATATAGGTTCCTTGGCTTAAAGTACTTTGGAGAATGTACTTTTCTGTTTTCAAGATGCAGTTTCAATGATTACTTAAATATTTTACGCTTTGCCCCTAAGAGTAAGGCAACCGCATTTTGAAATCAGAAAAGTTCTTAGTCCGATCTATTTTGGGCCAAGGAACCTATATGTGACCTTTAAAAAGATATGCAAGCACTTTCGGTGTGCGAAAAATACGAAAAATCACTAAAATGTCATATTTTTTGCCCCTGAGAGGTAGGCAACTACATATTAAAATTTGAATGTTACACTTTTCTTGGAAAGTTGTTCTGCGGAATCCAAATATTGCCCCTTCTTTGAGATCCGATGGCTAAAAATGGGTCAAAAACGGTTTTAAACTTTGAAATTAGCAAGTTTTGCAAAGAATCGTGCCCCTGGGGGATAGGCATTGAGTTGTACAGAAAATACGCTTTAACAAAAAGAAAGGACTTTTTTTTACAAACACAATGCCGTTCTCGGAATGGAAATCCGTTGAAAAATGGCTAACCTACGGCTGGTTTTATAACCTCCTGTCCCACCCTACTGTGTCACAAACTTCAACCGCGTTGCGCGGGCACTTTTAATTGTCCGAAATTCAATTGCTTTACACAGATCTTCTTCATTTAGTGCCATCTTTCAAATCCAGCCCGGCACTCATCAAAAAAGGCATTTTGGAAATATTGTGGGGCACCCTAGTCTGGGGTCAAAAAGGATCTCATCTGCTTGCTTTCTCCCGTGCGCCTAATCAGACATAAATCAATGGCAATATTTTTAGGGAGTTTTGATATTTTATGATTTTTTTTGTGCATTTTTCAGGGTTTTTTTTACAGTGTACACTCATTTAGGTGAGTTGAGGTACCTTTGCATCCACAAACCCACACGCTTGGCATTGCGCAGTTTTTGGTGCTGTGTGACCCTACGGTGTCATTGTGACAAGGCGCCCATACCTTCGGTAGTTTTCTCAGGCTGGGGCAACCGAATCTCTCGACATCAAACACCCTTTTTGAGGGTAAGAAAAATTCGAGAATTCTCTTTTTCTCATCGCCTTTGACGTAGAGAAAATCGTACTCTGTGGCCATTTCACTCAGAGTCTGTGGGAGCCTGTCATAGGGCGAGTACCCCGTGTCCCAGGGAAGGGAATGGAGGCGATTCACAATGTAGTTGTTTTGCCTCTTCTGCTTCTCTGGGATTGCATCCCCGGGGTAAGGAGGGAGGAATGTGGTCGACTTGTGGACCTGGGCCGCCTCGTTTTGTTCATAGAACGAAACCTCTTTGAGCACATACTCCCCACTTGCCTCGGAGCATCTGAATGTCGCAGATAGCGTAAGTCATCGTGCTGAGCTAATGTGGACTGGTCAGCGTCTGAATGAAGAATGATGCCCTGGAGGGCGCGCTCCCTAGATTTATACCCTGCCGCCAGCGCCGCGTGCGCCACCTCACGGCAGGAACACGAAGTTAGTGGTGAAAAAGGCGACTTCATCCAGTGGGTATTAAACCCGTGTCTCCGCGCTGAGAAGCGCAACAGAACACACACACTAACCCACTGAGCTACTGTGCCGAGCTTACGCAGTGAGTGTTTGGTCCGAGTTTTGTTCTGTGTGCGCCGCGCGCCGAGCGCTGAGCCAAGCGCGGAGCCGAACGCCTAACGGTCAATTTGTATTGTCCCGCCACCGCACGAGTTCCGACCGGAGCGGAACCCTTCCCCACAACGCCAGACCACGCCGCCGGTGCTGACCCGAGCGGTGCCGAGCCGAGCGGAGCCGAGCCGAGCGCTGCTGCCCCTCCCCTCCTCCCACGCGCCCAGTGTGCCGGACGCCCTGATCCTGATCGGCCTCAACACACGTTGTCCCTTTTATTTTCCGCATGCTGACGAGTGTCCGATATCATTTCTCCGGCTGAAATTTTTTCCTAGAATTACTGAGAATACTCCGCTCGGTCAACCCTATCGCTGTCTGAACTGTCAGAGCGAAAATGTATTGGTCCAGATCCCCCATCCCCAAAACCTCCCCTCCCGCCCCTCCCACTTCAAGCCGTGCCGTATCGGATTACGGAAAACACCTGTTGTCATCACTTCAAGTTGATGTCAAGTGTCAAGAAATAATATTTGAGAGATTTTGACATCCTTCATTTATTTACAATCGTCGCGAAATCGAAAACAATTTGAATTTGGCCGGCCGTTAGAATGACAGGTGGCGCCCCCCTGTCGGACGAAATTGGAAGACACCGCTGCTTCCGCCCCGTTCATTCCTGTCATTCGTATTGCAACCCTCGTGTTGTGTACATGCTTTCTGTTTCTTGTTTTCCAACATGAGTGATTCCTTTGAAAAGGATTTCATCCTTAGTGATGATGAAGATGAAGAAGAATTGATTAGTTTGGAGGCATCTTATGCCATCTTTATTGAGGTGAGTGGAAATCTGTGTCGTAGAGTGATGTGTGTGCGACGCCGCCGCTCGGCCGCTCGGATGGGCTTTGCACGTGGCGTGCCTGGTCTGTCTGTCTGTTAGATTTTCGCTTCAAATCGTCACATGTTTCGAGTCACTGGTCGTATTTTGGCTGCAATCCCACTGTGCGTGTGTGTCTGTGTGGCCATTGCGTGTCGTGTTGTTTTTTTTGTTTTTTGCTGATGTCAGCACGGCGTGTCGGGTCGGCGCGTCGGTTTGTATGTCCGGCTGTCTGTGTCCTCTTCACACTTAATTTTGTCGTCTCTCTAGTGAATCGTTGTTGCCGTGTGTGTCGTCTCGTGCGTGCCGTGCTAAATTTCATGTGTTTGAAACGACGCTGTCGGCCCTGGAGGCGCATGAGGCCCAACGGCCCCGCCGTGCCGCCAAACATGATTTAACTTGTCCGCGCGGGTGTGTGTGTGCGTGTTTCTGTGGGAACTGATGAGCCGAAACGCTTTCCGCCGTGTCGTGATCGATTTAACTTTGATCTCGTTGTCTGTTCATCGTTTTCGGGTTTGGTTTCCATTGCGAGTCGATTCAAAGAGCCGTGCCGCCGCCGCCGCGGACGCAGGCAGGGCGAGAGGGGGAGGGGAAGGGGACAGTAGGGCCGGGCCGCGCGGCAACGCACGCCCGGCGCGTGGGGTATCGACGCGGTCGGACTGAGTTTTCCTTTACATGATTTCTCATTGTTTTGGTTCTATGGTTTCAGACCTCAACGCCACGGCCTGGTGCCCGTGACCCGCAAGGCCCAAGGGGCATATCCCCGATTCTTACCCCGGCAGAGGAGGAAGAAGCTGCTCGAAACCATGCACTGATGTTAGCAGCCCAAACCGTAGTTGATGATGTCCCTGTGCCCGAAGCTGATGTGGCTCCAGCCGAGCAGGCCAACGACCCTGACCCTACTGTCAGGCGACCCACACGCCCTGCGTCTGCGTATTTTGTTTTTCCTGTAAGTCATTAGATGCTGTTTTCAATATAGTTGACATAAAGTAAATGTCTTATAACTTTTTTTTTTTTTTAAAGGCTCGTGAAAACAGTGTTGCGCGAGATCCAACAAAACCCACGGGTGCCGCGGGTTCAAGTCCCCTCTCGAACACCTCCACCACCACCTCCCTCACAAGTTCCCAGTGGCATGTTGTAGTCATTCTTCTCCACAAGAAATGGTGTTGGAAGGTGTGATCACTGATGAGGTGGTGGTGAAACCAAAAGTAAGTGTTGATGAATCTGATAACGTATTCTTTATTTATTTTTTTATTTTTTGGGTTTAATGTTTTTAAGAACAATTTCATTTTTTTTTTTGTTCTTTAGTCGGTGCGGGAAAGACTTGGTGCAAAAGGTATTGATGAGACATCAGTGAATAAAACCAAAACATCATCACCAACTCTACCTTTCAGAGGAACTTATGTAGTAAGTACTAAAATAATTCTTTTTTAAAAAAGTTAATTAGTAGAATTAAAAAAGTAACATCTTCCATTGATTTTACAGACTACTCAGGATTTAAGGGAAGCGTTAAACGCAATCAAAGTCAAGAAGGATAAGGAACGGAAAGCCAAGAGGGAGGAAGAAAAGAAGAAGAAGGAAGAGGAGGATTTGGCACTTCGAGCTGCAATACTTAGAGTGAAGGAGAAATTGAAGAAGAAACAGGAAGAAGAGCAGAAGAAGAAAGAAGATGATACACAGTGATTGAATGTTATGTTGACTCATATCTTTAAAGTGATTTACACTTTTCTTTCCCGACAAATGATTGAATGTTATGTTGACGCATACTTTTCTGTCCCGAAAGATTAAACTTTTTTCAGTTAATATGTGTTGATAATCTTTTTTATCCCCAAGATGTTTGTCTTCAAACGAGTCTGGTGGTAACTGTTGTAAACAGTCAAAGCTTACTCAACTAATCCAACGCAGTTAGTTTTTTGACTGGTTTGCAACTTAATTTGAGAGTGAGAGTCTGACTCACATGTTGAATATGATGTGAGTATTCCCTTTTTTATGATTAAGTTGAGTGACACTCTTGGAAAAATTAGTTTGTCAAAATAGTTACATGAGCAGTTTAACCTTCAAATGACTATATCGGTCTGATCAGCTTGGTGTGCAGGGTATGTTTGTCCGGGAGCGCCGTGCTCGAATTTGGGTTTGTTGAAGTTGTTATTGATTTTCAATAGAGTTAGGGTAATAGTGAAGCTTGCCTGATAGTCATTTTGATGGATTTTTAAAAATATTGGGTTTTATTTTGGGTGATAGAGACATACACTTTCTCGGCTCCAAATCCAACGGGGAAAGTGACAGAATTGTTTGCACTCTTTGATTTGACTATGTCTCCTTCTATTTTGGGTATTGAAGATGAAGCCCATTTAGTATTCAGAGGCCAGACTATCTTTTGATATAGGGAGTGGTGACTTTTTGGGAAAAAAGTTGAGTTTTTGGGGACATGGAGTCTGAATGTTATAAGATATTTTTCTCAAGGATATTTTTTATCTTATCATTTCTATTCTAATCTGAGCATCCCTATGATTCTCTTATCACTGTCCTAATCTGATCTTTTTAAAATAGAGCTCAGTGAAAAACTTGGTTTTCCATAAATCATCATAGCTCTCTAACTATGTACACTTTTATTTGAATGGGCCTGCCTGCTTCTCCCTGCGCTTATAAATCAGACTCATTTCATGATTGTTTTTAGGGTTTTCTTTTTTATACTTTTTTGGGTTTTCAACTATTTTTTAATTTTTTTAGCTTTTTTTCTTTTTATGCATATCAGTATTGAGAACTCAAGCCTGTCTCATAGAATCATAGATGGCTTCTTTAATGAAATCTTTATGGTAAGCTACAAGATCCAGTTTGATCGAGACAGGGAATGAAGCTAAGTAGCACCTCACAGCACTCGAAATCAGATTGTCTGCATGATCACGAGACAACTGTACAATAGATTGGGGATTTTTGTATCCACTCTTCACACAATAATCTGTTCAGTGAGAAATTAAATGATAAAAATTAGACTTGGCAAGAATAGACATCTCAGTCAAATTCATGAGATGGTACTCCATATTTTCTTTTAAGTTGAAAATCATTTCCCAGCTTGAGAGGGCAAGGAAAATTTTAATGGGGGAATCCTTTTTCTCCAAGCACACTGTGATAAACTTGGCATTTTCTTTATTGATAGATAAGGTCATGGCACCAAAAGATAAGGGCTCGAGCTGGGATCTATTTTCCAGAGCCTTCAAAACGTGCATCTGGACTTCACGAGACATTATCACATTGAGCTCAGCTGGGCTCATTCTGTGGTAAAGTCGATTCCCATTTTTATTTGTCTCACTCAAAATCAGGACGAAGGGGGCAAAATCATTGGCTGCGTCCAAACCAAGGCGAATAGTTTTTGAACCGTTCTTAGTGAGTGCAAAGTCCCTGGGGATGCACTGTAAAGGGAATTCTGAGGGACTGGACTTATTTTTTATTTGAACTTGAATGCTCATGACAGTGGGCGTGCTATTGAGACCCAACTCCTCGATGGTCTCTGTGGCCATCATCTGATCATAAGCCTCATTGTACATCTGGTCCAGTAAGTCTGATCCTGCACTGGTGCTCGAGCTGGAGGTGGAACTGGTTGAGTCTGAACCTGAACTTGATGAGGAGCTTTTGGGGGAGGGGGCGGGGGCGGGGGGGATGTCGAAGTCCATCATCAAGTCGTCAGGGATGTAGGCCTTCTTGGCCTCCTCGACGGTGGGCTGCACCTCGCCACCGCGCACCAGTGGGAACTCGATGATGTCGACGGGCGCTTTGGCGGCCGCGTCGACGGGTACCTCTGGGGCCGGCGGGGTGGGGGTGAGGAGAGGCATGCTAGGTGCTTGGCGTGCATTCTCCTCTGAGGCCGGGAGCACACTGACTACGCCGGGCTTGACGCCACTGAGGGCGCCGCCACCAGGGGCAGCCAGCGTGTTGGCCACGGCGGGGAGGTCGCTGGATTGGCCGACAGCCTGCGTTATCGCATCACTGCCGGCGTCACCAGGACCCTCCTCATCAAGGCCAAGCTCGGCCACCAAGTCGCCCAGGATCTGGCGCTTGGCGCGGGGTTTGAGGCTCAAGCTCTTTGGCCACCCGCTTCACGGCTTGCTTAGCAGGCATCATCTTTAGTCTTGACAAAGACAATTTTATTTCTTCTGAGCTGGAACTCGGACTTCTTCTCTCTTCTGGAACTTCTTGACTGCTCGACGCACGGCTGAGCTAGGAGTGCGCCTTTCTTGGCCTGCGGCGCTTCGAAATTACACAAAAGTTTGAATGTAAACCAGATTCCAACAAACTTTGAATGCAATTTAGAGTATTAGAGGTATACTTATATTGAAACTAACTAATTCCATACATCTAGATTCTATATACCCCTATCCAAAGAACATGTAAGGTTTAAAAAAAACAACGCCTAAAAACTAAGCCTATTCTTGGCTCCAGCCTGACGCCTAGCGGAGGACTAAGCACCACGCGCGTGGCCCAGGAGCGCCTGCTGGGTAGGCCGCCAGGCCGTCTGCATCGCACTACTGTTGATAGGGTGGCCTGCCTTGCCCCTGTGAGACGAGGACCCCGTAGATCTTACGCCCAAGGGGTCGAGCTTCGACCTCAAGTGCGTTCGTCCTTTTAAGCCAGTTTTGCGATCAGTCAACGAATCAGTCGGATCAGCACCTCCCGTCCTGACGCCGAAGGAGTGGGATGGGGTTTCAAAAAGTGTTTCTACATGTGAAGGTATCATCAGTGGCCCATTATTAACCAGCTAGGAATAGTCTTCTCTGCCAGAACCAAGAACGCGAATCTGACCATTAAATTAATTTTACTGATAAGTGTTTTCTGTAAACAGTCTGGTCGCATGTTACCAATAAAGAAAGTGAAAATGAAATGTAGTCTTCGGACACAGTTCTTTGACACATATTTGAAACAATCCCAATACAACAGCTCAACCGAATATTATTTCTACTTTGTTATCACTTCCTTTTAGGTAGCTACCAGATGAAGCGGTCTCCTAGCAATAAATTTTAAATTTTCAATTAAAATGAATTGATATTGAAAAGGTGTGAAATTGAATGACACATTGAAAGATTAACAACAACAATGAGCAAAACCACATTAGTACTTTGCAAAACCTGAATCCGAAGATTCATCAAGTTTATTTTCATCAATTACAATAACAGAACTAGTCGAAGAGCCAACACCTTCCGCAGATTTCTTATCAGAAGGCTGGATAACATCACTTTCCTCTTCCTTAAATTTCTTCGAGACAAGCTGGTCGAGCCAACTAAATTCATCTTCTTCATCCTCTTCACGAGCCCTCTTCACATCGGGTGCCATAGGTTTGTTGGATAATGCCAAACGAGCCAATTCCAAATCTGTAGAAAATAAAAATACTTAAACACAAACACACAGTCCAAAGCATACAAGCTTGGTTATGAACTCACACCACATTACTTACCAAATGGTTTCACATCAACATCAAATGCCTTTCCATCCATTCCTCGAAATATGAAAAAAGGATTTCTCTTGGCTGATATATCTTCTTTCATGTTGACAAAATAATCAACACCCACTTTGGACACCATTCGATTCGTCAAAATGATGAATAATGACCTCTTTTGCCAATCTCTCAATGTCAACTTAACGGATAGTCCAAAGTCAGGGTGTTCTGTTACATCACCAACAGCAGTAATAAGGAATGGCACCATCGGAGTTAGTAGGTTGATACGCCTCCTTTGTACAAGATCAGATGAGGCATTCCTTAAAGCTTCATAACCAGAAGTAGATGCCATCTGCAAAACCACCATAAATTAGATAACAAATAATAACAAAGTAATTAATCTCAATCTAAATGAATTAAAATGCAGCCACATTTCATAGATAATTGAAACCCATTTCAATTTCACAAAATAATTCACAACATGCTTAGTACAATCCATTCAGGCAACCCTTTCCACACAGCAACTAAAGAAGAGTTCAACAGCCCAGCCAAATTCCTCATTGTCTAATGCCATTCCAGTACATAAGGGGTAAATCTCTTGCTTTGCTTGTTGTTTGAAAGCCAATTGCCAAAGTGATGAAGGCACCAAAAGAGGGCCTGCATAGCAAAGTCTTGCCACAAGGACAGGGTTCAATGAATGTACCATTACTGGTAATTCAAATCATACCAGGCTCAATGAAATAACGCAACCAAGTGAATTAAATCAGAAACGTGATGCATGGAACAAAAGTACAGCTGACATTATAATACTCAACGAAGTTTCCTACATCCCAACACGTGTTCACCCATGCTGGAGAACTTTTAAGAGCTTAGACAAGAAAACCCAACCTTGCATGAACAACACTTCTCGTGAATCAATCAACGAGCAAACAAAAAGAAAGGAAACCGTAGCCGCTGAACAGATACAAAGTTAAACTTTGAGTTTGAAGCACTACTCACCTTTATCAAAATAGATTGATGATCCTGAAGACACAGGGACAAACGAGCTGATGCGGTGAGGTTTGGGCAGAAAGAGACTGTCGAAGAAAGACCCTGCATAGTGTCGCAAACCTAACTTCGTATATACGCTAACGATCAGTGTCGCAAACCTAACTTCGAACGCTCACGACCAGTGTCGCCAACCTATCTAAAACAAAAATGTGCAGCATTGCCAGAGCTCGGCTACAGAAACCGCAGAAAAGTTACGTTGGTCATACTGGGCACGGGCCAATGACCGCAGGGTATGTAGATTTTCAAGTCTCTGTAGGTCTTTGGGTAGGGATTTGACTGATCGATCACTCGCGACTGACTGGAGAGGACTTTATTCTTTCTTCAACGACAGACACAACACGACTGACATGAGGACAGCAAGCACATGGGGGACCGGAAGGCCCAAGAAAAACAAAAGTAACTAATAACAGGAAATGCGTTGCCAACTTAAATCTTACAAATATAAAATTCCTACACCTCCCCTTAAGATTTTAGTCCAAGCATTTCACAAAGTTTTAACATGTCAGGTGCTTCAAAACCTTTGGTGAATAAATCAGCAACGTTAACACAAGAAGGTACATACTGAAATTTTACAACGCCTTTGGGCTGCATGTCCTTACAGAAATGATATTGAACGTCAATATGTTTTGATCTCTCAGATACATTTTCATTTACTTTGTTTGACAGACCAATGGCACCTTGGTTATCGCAGTGAACAATACATGGGGTTTCAATATACTTTGACATTCCTAGCTCAGACAAAAATTGCTTCAACCATACTACCTCTTTAGTTACTTCACACATTGAGATATATTCTGCTTCTACAGTGGATAAAGCTACACATGTTTGTTTCTTAGAGTACCAAGAGATAGGACAATTTGCTAACATAATAACATATCCACACCGAGACATCCTATCAACAGTATCGCCAGCAAAATCTGAGTCGCAAAAGACCTTTATTGCCTCCCCTGATTTTGTGAACCTCAGTTTGTAATCTTTGGTAGTAATCAAGTACTTCAAAACATGCCTAACATTATTCCAATCACCCACTGTTGGAGATTGATTCTTTTGAGCTAATTTACTAACAGAGTATGCAAGGTCAGGCCTAGTATTGTTTGATAAGTATAACAAAGTTCCAACAGCTTCCTGATAAATAGAACGATCAAATTCTCTTTTTGAATTACCATGAACATTTGACTCAGGTTTGAGTTGAAGGGGAAAAGCTACACCTTTAGCATCTGACATCAAGTAATATTTCAAGACTTGTGAAACACAGTGTGATTGGCTTAAGGTAATGGTTTTATCTACACCTTGGCAGGTTTCAATTGAAAGGTACTGACAATTTGAATTTAAACATCTAATTTGCAAAACATCGGACAGACATTCTTTAAGCCAGTTCACTCCCTCAGGCACACCACAAATACATGCATCATCTACATACCAAGAGACAACAAGTTCCTTGGATGGGTGAACATACACACAATTATCAGCATTACATCTAATGAATTTTAAGTTACACATGATTTGATTTATGTGATTGTGCCAGTCCTTGCCACCTTGCTTTAAACCATATAAGCTTTTGTTTAATTACAGACATATTCACTACCATTTTCCTCGAAAAAAGATGGTTGATACATGTATAATTCCTCTTTCAATTTACTGTTCAAGTAGGCACCTTGCACATCTATAAACTCACAAACCCAACCTTCTTCAACACTGATAGCAAGTAACAATCTCCAAGATCTGCGTTTAACAACAGGGCAATATATTTCAGATTCAGAGTAGTGAAGACCAGGAATTTGCGAGAATCCCCTAGCAACAAGTCTGGCTTTAAGTTTATTGACACTACCATCAACATTTCTTTTAATTCTTAACACCCATTTACTGCTGATAACATGTTTACCTTTTGGTTTCTTTACAATATCCCAGACATTTTGTTGCTTTAAACTTAGAATTTCAGATTCCATAGCCTTCAGCCACTGGTCTCTGAGAGGGCCATTTAAAGCCTCACACACATTTACAGCATCATCATAGTGACTAAGATCACATGAAGCTAAAGCTACATTACAGCAAGAACACAGTTTTGGCACTGGAATTCTAGCAGACCTCCTAAGTTTTGGTTCAGAAACGTCAATGTTTTCATTTGCAACAGGAATCTCCTGATTGACAAAATTCTCATCCTCCACTGTTTCGACTCTCGACTCTGGATTGTGATCGACACCACCACCATCGACTTTAGCATTGACATGGTCTTCTGCTACATTATTTACATCAACAAAATCATCTACAGGATCGAAATAGTCATCTGAGGTCTCAACTATTTTGAAAACATTATAGTCTCTACTGACATCCATCTTATATGGGAACACTTCCTCATCAAAAATCACGTGATGCCTAAACTGCATCTTTCTAGTAGCTAAGTTCCACATCTTATAACCTTTAACATTATCACCATTTTTACCATAGCCTACAAATACACACTCTTCTGCTTTAGGTCCAAATTTAGTACATTTCTTCTTATCTAACAAAGCCCATACTCTACAGCCAAATACTTTTAATTTAGACAACATGAGAGGTACATTTACTTTTCCACTTGTCCAGAGCACAATCGGTATTTGATTTTGAATTGAAGAATTTACACACAGATTTCTTATGTAACAAGCGGTATTCACTGCCTCAGCCCAGAAGGTCTCAGGCATTCCAGACTGAATTAGAAGACACCTTGCCATTTCGGCCAAGGTTCTGTTTTGCCTTTCAGCTACACCATTTTGCTCAGGACATCTGGGAACAGTTCTACGGTGAGTAATACCATTTTGTTTCAAGAAATTACTCAACTCCTCAATATTCACCGCCATTATCAGTTTGGATTGAATTAATTTTACATCCCTTTTCCAACTCTACTCTAGTTTTAAAATCTACAAATTCTTTAAAAACTTTCTTTTGCTTAATAAAAATCACAGTTAAAAACTTAGAATAATCATCTATCAAAGTAAAAACATATTGAGCACCACCAATGAAAGGAGGAGATATCTTGCCCATTAGATCACTATGAACAAGGTCCAGTACACGCTCAGACTTTCTAGTACTGGCTGATGGAAATCCAATCTGAAAGGTAATGGAATCCGGTGAAACTCATGTCTCTCCACAACTTTGAGATAACACACGCAACACCTTCAATGCTCACCTTGGTCATTTTTCCGAGAACACAAACATCACAGGCACCTTTAAGTCCACTTCCTGCATCGATACCAGGTCGCATCTTGATGGCTGCATCATGAAGGTGACCCAAGCGTTCATGCCAGGGTAGGGTTGCACGAAGAGCCTTGGCCTCCACTGCTTCTGTCAGGGTTGACGGGAGCTCCTTGCACCAGGCGGCTGAAGCTGATGTGTCAGGCTCCATTACCAAGGCGTAGACATCATCGAGGGCCACAGCTTTGTATGCCACAGCACCATCTGAAGCTCTCACACCCAAGGCATGATCCTCCTTGCAGTGTGTGTGGATTCCCTTCGCTGCCAGTCTCTTCACGGAAATGAGGTTCATCTCCCATTCAGGAACGAAGAGTACCGTGAAACGGGGTAATTTCGGGCAACCGGGGTAATTTCGGGCATCTCTGCCCGAAAGCATTGCGATGATGCTGCCGTCTAGCGGCGACCTCGGAGGCTTGTCCCGTTGCGCGCATCGCATTCGCCACACTTCAAACCGTCGGATCGTTCCTCTGGAGACCAAAACAGATCCAATCTTTTCGAGATACAGTGATTTTCGTATTTTACACTTTTTACCTAAATGCAGTGTATGCGTGAAAACTTCGACTGGCAAGCCAAACCTGTTCACAAGCGGTGCATAAGGAATTTTTTTTTCGATTTGGACATGTTTTGAGCATGCTGTGTCAAATTTTCAATCACCTGCGGCAAATAGTATGGTAAATAGGGGCTCAAAACTAAAAAAATGTTACTTTTAGGGGTAATTTCGGGCACGGAAATGGCATGCAAGGGCAAGCAGGGTTGTTCTGAACACTTTATATTTCGCAGGGCTGGAGTGGTGTAAGCTTCTTCCAGCTCTTCAGAGCTCTTCTGAAAGATGGAGATAATCCATTAACACAGATAATACTCAACTGCCGCAGCAGTCGCTTTGTGGAACTTTGACTATTATAAAAATGGGCCAAGGCTACATCTGTACTTCTTATGTGTAGTATGTACACATCCTATCTTAGTGTCAATTATTGGTTCGTGACTAAAATTTTATCATGTTTACCGGGACTTTGACTTTAAGAACGGCCGCATGGCTTGCCAGTTTGCTACGGAACGCAGAGTTTTCCAGGAAGCCACTGTATCTTCCCAATTGTGCATAAGACTTGCCTCCCATGTACGTCAGATTCAAGAGGAAGATCCACGACTCATCTTCGCGTGATATAGTGTGGCTCGAGTTGTACCATTATCAAAAACAAAAAAGGATGAAGGTTCAAGGTTAGACGTTCAACAAGAAGCGTCCATAACAGCTCCACCCAACTCTCCCAAACATCAAACTATTTGTTCCAATCATGACTTCAAATTATGTATAAATGACCACCCCTACCATCCCTCCACATCTACATCCTTAAGAATTTCACATTTTATCACATAAGCTCAAAAGAAAGAGACAATTATTGATTTTGAGACCAAAATCAGAACGACAAGTCGCTTTTTCCTGGGGTGCCTGAAATTACCCCAAAACACGGGGTATTTCGGGCACTGCTTTGGGCCCTCCACTGTAAAAACGGTGGGGCGTAAATATCTGGAATTGGCGTCAAATTGAAGCTAAAGGTGGGTAGCTAAATTTTAACCCTCAGGTCCATGGCAACACCACGACCTTCACAATTTTAAAAATACCTCTCAAAAGTGCCCGAAATTACCCCGTTTCACGGTACACCAGTTAGGGTCATGGACCAACCACCACACTTCTCCGCTATCTTCAAGTTGACAGTTCCTCTCCCTCTTATTTGGAGGAATCCTAGACCAATTTTGACAGTTCCATTTGCAGGTTGGAATTCGACAAACTTCCCCCTGTCAGGGGTCATTGGGTCAGAGGCGCAGGAATCCAGAAACCAAACATTTTCCATATTGGTTGAACTTTGACTTGACAGTCCAACAGCTGAGATGCAAGCAATGTGCTGACTGCCAGATGGACCAGAACCATTGCCATTTTGATTCTGGTTTCCACCGTTGTTGTTGTTGTTCGATTGCGACATGGCAGCAATCTTGTTTCTGTAAGTTTCAGCACCTGAACAGTCATAGGAGTAGTGCCCCCATTCTCCGCACTTATAACACTTGACATCACTTCTTTGCTTCTTGTTGGATTGGAAACCTTGCTGGTGGTTTTGGTCATTCCGTTGATTACTGAAGTTGTTCGAGTTGTTGTTACCTCTGCCTCCACCTCCTCGTCCCCTGCCTCGACTCCGCCCACGACCACCTCTTCCTCTCCCTTGACTGTTGTTGGTCTGGTTACTGTTGTTGTTACCAGGATTCTGGGCGGAACAGATCTGATTTTGGTTCTGCTGGTGAGTCTTGCCAGTGAACAGGGCTCCTGCTGGTTCTTCATCTGGTTCAAGATTCATTGACTTCTCTTCAATCAACAACTTGTTCTTTATGTCTTGTAGGTTCAGATTCCCTGTTGCTCGGATAGAGCGAACAAGTGCACCATACTTGTCTAATGGTAAACAAGACACAAGGAATACTGAGATCATGTGTTCAGTGAAGTTGATGCCTCCTCTAGCTAACTTGCTGCAGAAATCTTGCACCTTTCTGATGTAACTTGTCATAGACATATCTGAGGTCTTCTCAAACCGGCCTAGTTGTTTGATCAGCATGGCCGTATGCATCAGGGTCTGCCTTCTATGGATTGTCGCCAGGGCGTCCCACATTCCCTTGGCACGGGCATAATCCTTGATGTCGGCAAGTATGTCCTCACTGACGTGCTTGATCATATAGGCTCTGGCCTTCTGGTTTGCCCTGGATTGTTCGGCGTCCAGGGGTCCCGGGGCAGGAAAACCAGTCAGCACAGCGTCCCACACTTCCAGATCAGTCAGATCCGCTTCGGCCTTCAAAGCCCACGTGTCGTAGTTCTCGTGATTCAAGATGTTAGACGCGCCTCGTAGAGCCTGCAGAAGCTCGTCTGCCTCCGCCATGGTTGAGTTTCACGAAACACTATTGCGCACTACGCGACCCTGGGCCCATAACCTGTAGATTTTCAAGTCTCTGTAGGTCTTTGGGTAGGGATGTGACTGATCGATCACTCGCGACTGACTGGAGAGGACTTTATTCTTTCTTCAACGACAGACACAACACGACTGACATGAGGACAGCAAGCACATGGGGGACCGGAAGGCCCAAGAAAAACAAAAGTAACTAATAACAGGAAATGCGTTGCCAACTTAAATCTTACAAATATAAAATTCCTACAGGGTAGTATTTCAGGACCAAAGTTTACTTCAGTCTTCGGATCAATTTTGAAACGATATCTTCCAAGGTAGGTGTGAATGTTCTCCATTGTCATTCAGATCACAGCAGAATACTAAGTTCTAATGAACCACATCGTGAAATGCCCAACACTTTTCCTTAGACATTGCTAATTGTTTACCTCTAACAAAATCATGCGGGCACTTTGCACCCAGACATAACAAGTAACAACCAATCATAATCTAAATTGGAGGACTCGCGTTGTGGCAGACGACGGCGACACAAGTGTCAAAAGTATACCGAGTGGTAAATACACTCCCGACAAAAATTAGCGGAGCACTTTTTGTCCCTGCGATATTTTCTAAGTCTTTTGAGCTAGGAAGCTGAAACTTGGTACACGCGTGCCCCCATTACTCTTCTCGAGGCCTGCGAAGCGCGCGGGCCGTGCGCCCACCCTTACGGACGGCACCCACCCCTAAGTGCGCAAGGGTGTAAAGAACGAAAGGACCCCGGTCAGCCGTCGTTCGAAAGGGGGTGGGGTTCAGCGGGGGGTGGTTCCGCCGGGGGTGGTCGGAACCGCGAAAAAACATGTTTGCCTGGTACGGGGGACGCCCCCAAGCCATTTGGCGCAAAATTCGGATGTGTTCAAAATCCACCCCCTCGAAGGGGTGGGGGTGGCTGCAGGAGGGGGTGGGTCGGTCCGAATTGAATTCCGCTTGCACCGTTACAAAGGGGAGACTCATTTGAGTCGGTCCACCAA
Organism: Stenchaetothrips biformis; assembly: GCA_030522485.1. NCBI lineage: Eukaryota > Metazoa > Arthropoda > Insecta > Thysanoptera > Thripidae > Stenchaetothrips > Stenchaetothrips biformis. Next base: position 9,385,841 of record CM060102.1, read on the forward strand.
AAATTTTGACTTCCCGAAAAATTTGAAGTGGTTTTTACGCCGCGTTTTCATCGTTCTTTACACCCTTGCGCACTTAAGGGAGGGTGCCGTCCGTAAGGGTGGGCGCACGGCCCGCGCGCTTCGCAGGCCTCGAGAAGAGTAATGGGGGCACGCGTGTACCAAATTTCAGCTTCCTAGCCCAAAAGACTTAGAAAATATCGCAGGGACAAAAAGTGCTCCGCTAATTTTTGTCGGGAGTGTAGTTATCTGGTTATATTTCTGCCAAACCCTACCATCAACCACTTCAACCGCCCCTACTCAGATTTGAACTAAAATCTATCCATCAACCAACTGTTTCAAGTATCACTGACAAGCATTTCTGAACCAACCATTTCTTTTCATCTACGAACCTTTTTATAAACCTTTATGTGACAAGCATAAACATGACTTACTAAGAATGTTTTTCTCTTTATCTGATTGAATTTTCACAATGCCCTCATTTAACCTATTTCTTCACAGTCGTTGGCTCACGCTGCCTCAGAACACTTTCAGTGGGTCATCCATATGTCTTGACAAGCATTCAATACCAAGAAGCTGGACCCATACCTGGCTCCATAAAGGTCACCTTCATCGAAGATGGTGAAGAACAATTTACATGGCTGCCCAGAAAACTTGCATCTACTTTAACTACTAATGATGTGCACAGAATTAGCGAACTAATTTCCCAAGGTGCAACATGGTATCTAACTTATTACGGGACCTCTGGACCAAATTCCAATGTCAGCATATCAGGTAAAAAATTGTTCTGTTTAGTCACAATGTGAATATACTTATTAATGTTTTAATTTTTTGTCTATTTTGACCTCCACAGCTTACAACCCATTTGGAATTTAAAATCATCAATAAATAAATATAAAACTTAATTTCTATTCAATTTTAATTTAAGAAACACTTCTCAACTGCCCAATGCATTAAAATATATTGAAAATGTAACACAATTCAAACTTAACAAACACCATAAATACACAGTAAAGAAGTTAACAATCAAAGTCAAGTGAAACATTCAATTTTAATTTAAGAAACACTTCTCAACTGCCTAATGCATTAAAATATATTGAAAATGTAACACAATTCAAACTTAACAAACACCATAAATACACAGTAAAGAAGTTAACAATCAAAGTCAAGTGAAACCAGAAAATATCACATATATAAAGGAACAATTAAATAGACAGTGTCTTTGCAAAAATTGCACCAAGTGCCCGTTGGCGACAAATTAATGTACCATGAGTATTAATATTTAAAAACTGCTTCTTGGAAAACGGCATTAAAAGGAGACCCTCAATAGAAGTACACCGAGACAAGCCAACATAAGAAATGCCAGCACACATTTCCCGTGTATTACCTACATCAACAACAACCTACAAAAACAAAAAAAAATCATTAACACAAACACCATGTATATTAAATTCAAACCAATCATCACTAAAATTTATCTTACTCTGGGAAGTGTCAATCCTTGTGACTTGTGAATAGTGGAAGCATATGCCAATTTTAAAGGAAATTGTGTCCTCGTAAAATTCAGCAAACCAACAGACCATGAAATGGTAACAGTAGATATTGGAACGATGCCAGAGACACCACCAATACTTAATGTAGGCCCAGTGTAACTTGGAAATTTGCACAAGACAACTTCAGGAGCATCTATAGGACCAGACTCATTTTCTTTATACACAACATCAACAACATCTCCAATACACCCATTTACCAGACCTTTCCCTGTCCACAAATTGGCGCGTAGCATGACTTTAGCCCCTTTGGCCAAAAACAGAACGGGCTCCAAAACCCGAGGGGGCAACCACTCAAGAAATCATGTGTCCCCTTGGGTGCCAGAAATCTCTGGAAATCGGAAATCTTCCCCTCAAAAGGGCAAAAAAACCAACAAATTTTGGGCGTAAAAACGGTCGAAATCTTGTGAAATCCGTAGAAATCTCTTCCCTTGCGAAATCTTGTGTCCCCTAACATACCAAGTGGTTACCCCCTCGCCAAAACCTCACTCTCAGAAGAGTTATTATTGGCAGCAGCAGGACAGTTGTGCTTTGCACGAATTTGAACAATAGGTGCAGGATCACCATTAGAGCACTTTAAGGTCTTCAAAGTACTTTCATTTTTCTCCGTCACCTGTCTGTTTACACTATAGATTGTGAGTGCATTTCGAAATTCATCTTTCTCTGCTTGTGAAACATTAGTTTTTTGCATCATCTTTGCAACATCATCTTTTCTGCAAATATTCATAAACAGCATCACAAACTGTTCCACTGCATATAGCATCCAATACTTCTTTGAATTTGGGATCTCGTTGACGCATAACCTGACTCAAACAACAGATCCCTCGAAACTATCAAATGCAGCCTTTCCTGTCATTGAACTGGGATATCGTTGGATGTCCGGTTCACCATACAAAGGTGGATCCAACACAGGAGGCAATTGATTTATGTCCCCACAAAGATACACAAACAGATTACCAAAAATATCAGTTTGGTTTCCCTTCCCTTCTCGACATCTAGTTTCAATCATGCCAAAATTGTTCAAACCAATCATACTAAATTCATCAATTATCAAAAAATAAACTTTTTCCATAGACTCTTCAAACTTTTTTGCAGTGGCACCACGCAAAGGACTTATTTCTCCCTTACGTGGGAGATGAAGAATGGAATGTAAAGTAGCACCACCAACATTTACTGCAGCAACACCAGTCGGTGCACCAAGAAAAAAGTACTCTTCTCCGAGTTCAGTGGCAATCATACTCTTAATGGCATGAATGAGCAAACTTTAGCCAGTGCCTTGACAGAGTAACACAAACAAATGAATAAAAACAATGAATTATAATTTCAGTTCAAATAAAATGAAACAATAGAAAAAAGCCTTACCTGCTTTCCCTTGAATAATAATGCTGCGTTTGATTGAGGTCGAATCAAAATTCCCAGATTTAATACATTGAATCTGATCCTGTACTAAATTCAAAACTTGTTGTTGCTCTGAAGTAAACGAAAGATCTGGAATACTATAATCACGATCTTCTATCTCATTATCAGTACGCTTGCAATTTGAAACATATGATTGCAAATAACGTATATTTGGTTTGGAATTATCTTGCTCTATACAATTTGCAGCCCAATCATATGAACGATCAACATCTCGACATCCCAATTTTACCTCTTCAGCAACATTCTCCGGCAACAACGCAGAAGCACTCATCCACTCTTCTCTTGATAATCCACAGCGATTCTCTATCTCTCCATCAGATTCATTTTCTTCTGCATCTTCTGCATCATCCGCCTCATCACCGCAGAGCTCACCATCTAAACAAACCACACTTGTATTTTGTCTAATAACTTCTATATTTTTCAAATAAACTTCTTCCCAAGTTTCTCCATTTTCACAAAATACTTTTTCATCAATCCAAGGCACATACAACAACACTTGCTGACGATACCAATCTTCATTGGGAGTCTTCAATTTGGGATAAACAATAACAATTGCATCCAATGAACGGCAACCACCAGAAGGAACCTTCACCTTTCTTGCAAATTCCCACAACGAGAGCTTTTCCAACTCAGAACGCCTTTCATCACTAACTTTCAAATTAAGTCTATTTTTATATTTATCAACAAATGTAGTAGCAGTTCGCCCTCGCGGAGGGAGCCGCGTCCACTCTTCATTCCTTTTCATATTTACATAAATAAACTCTCTCCCACCAGCAGAGTAATACTTTGAACCCATTACTATTTGAGCAACCTCCTGAGCACAAAAATCACGCTCACAACATGTTTGCATGTATAAACTTGTGATCAAACTTTTGGCTGGCTGAGAACCAGTATGGCGCTCAAAAACAATTTTCAACAAGTCTTTCAGATCTTTTGATTTAACTTCTGACTTTGACACATACTTAGTAAGATAATTAATCAGTGCACGCTTTGACAAACATGGAGCAATATCCATGTTTGCACGCCAACCCCGAATAATATATGCATTAAATTTGTTGAGTAGTCCATCATTTCTGGCAGTTAATAATTCAAATTCACCTTTTTCATTTTTCACAAGACGGGTAGAATATTGATCTTCAAAGGGAAATTTGAAGCGGCACTGCATTGTTTTAGAACCTTTGTCAAGCCTTTGACAGTACCCCTTGGAACAGGTATGGCGCTGCACTCTGTTAAGCAGCTCAGCCAAATCTTTATCAAGGTCTTCAACTTCAGAAAGAAATTTCCGACAGGGATGAATTTTGGAAGGAGGTGCTCCTATATCAGGATGTACTGTGCAGATCAATTTATCAAAGTAGGCAGCCACTTCTTCAATCTGCTCCGTTGACATTTCAGCAAGCTTGCTCACATCTGGGGCATCATAAAGCCACAAAAGACCATGCACATGAGGACTACCCCTAAAACACAACAAAATTATATACATAGCAAATTTTTTCGCTAAGAAAAAAATTACAAATTAAAAAAAAAGTGCAACCCATTTTACCTGTGCTGGTACTCAATTCGAAACCAAAAATCTTTAACATTGAACTTGGGCTGTAATACCTGCAAAAAAAAAAAAAAAAAAAAAGAAATTAACCACACACACACACAAAAATAGAATATATGTCAAGTGCAACTTTAAAACCATCATTACCATTCCAATGTAGCTTTCAACACGTTCCAAAAAAAAAGTGGCAACAATAATGGGATTTTCCTCCAGGAGCTGTCTCCTTCGCCTCTCACTCATATTAGTTCGATCTTCATCAGGAGCCAACAAAGAATACAAATCTTCCCAATGAAGATCAGCAGCACTAAGTGTAAAGAAAACTGTAGCCAATCCGAGTTGTTCAACCATTTCAACTAATTCAGTTGTGCGAGCCCTCCAGAAAGCTTTAGAGCCTCTTTAATTATTACTGTGGAACATTATTTTACTAAGTAAACCAGGATTGGCCTGAAGCTTTTCTTTCAAGTTGTCAACAGTCATATTTTCAAACTCTAAATTCTTCTTAACGAACATACTTCCATCAGTTGCTGCAGTCCACCTCATCATTGAATTCATGGCAAAAAAACGGAAGCGACGGTGTCGAGCAAACCTCCCATCATGATACCTTAGCAAATGCTTGAAGTAAGTTGAAGGCTGAATTGGAACTTCTCGCTGAGCCCTCAAATCAGCAAGACCACGAGGGAACAAGCAAGGGAAAGCCATAGCGATATAACCAGCTGTTTTATACTCATTTACAGGAACAGATCCAATGGTTGGCCAACCAACAATGTTTTTCACTAGTTCATCTTGAGTAGGAATGCTGACAACAGGAACACAAGTTTCTGAAACATTGCAATTTTCGGCATCTTCAGATGCACCCACTTCATCTGCATCATCCACATCACTCCTTTGAAAACCATTTACCTGTTCATACACACTCCCGTCAGATGGTAATAATCCAATATTTTCCATAGATATATCAATATCTTTATAGTATGGGTTGTTGGCCTTTAACCACTCCAAAGCTTTCATCACCCTATCCGCATTCACATGGAAATCCTTATGCACAAGACCCCTAGAAGTGCGAACAGTAATTATACTGCTCAAACTAGATAATTTATGAGGTAAGACTTTGGCAAGTTCACCAACATCTTGTGGGAAGTTTATAACATTTCCAGAATATGCAAGTTGCTGCCCCTTAAGTTTGTAAACAGACACCACTGGATGGACCGTTGCAATAGGTTGTTCTTCAACCAAACTTAATCCAATCATTTCCACTGGCACATCTCCAGGATCCATTCCACTTGCAGAACTGAGATTATTGCACAATTCCCGTTGATGCATACACCTCTTCTTCCTCTTCCCACGACAAACAAATTTTTCTTTGCATGTTGCACAAACAGACCACCGTGCCGACCTTTGATGATCTTCAAATTTTAATTGATGCGTATCCATGGGGTATAACAATCCTTTCTGCATCTCCATTAGGTCCCCCCACAGACACATCAACAACACCTAATAAAAAACCGTAAAACACAAGAACAACAAGTTATTTCATGACCTGACATTAAAAAAAAAAAAAAAAAAAAAAAAAAAAACATACACGAATTCAATTGACAATCACCAGCAAAAACATCTTCCCTTGAGCCCCACACAGGAAAAACAGACATTTCGAGATCTGATATAGGCTCTGAATAAAGACACTCAGTAGGCACTGCTTCATTACGCAAAATTCGGCGCCTAGAGCTCTCAATAAAACAGTCCTGCTTAAAATGCAAGCTGCACACATAAAATTTGGACCTCAATTGGACAGTAGGGACAGTTAACAAAGTAAAATTCCCCGAATTCTTCACCCACAATTTGCATCTAAAAAACAAAAACTATAGTCAATAACAAATAAATATTAAAAAATAAACAAACGAAACATAATATACAAACCAAACATATCGTGTCACAAAAATGAAACAGCAATAATATAACTTACTTGTTGAGTTTTTGAGCATCAAGTCGATTCTTTTTCATTACATTTGGCAATGTATGAAATGAGCGCCCAACCCCATTTCCAGGACAACCATTGAAACAACATTTCCTCCCAGCACCCTTTCCAACAACATTGGAACTGTCCCCACCCTGCACACACATAAATAAAACAAAATGACAACATAAATGCCATCAGAATGTAACTTCAATCAAACAGAACTATACTAATCACCTCAGCAGCCGATACAGGCAACACAGAATCGCCATCATCATAATTAACAGGCAGTTCTTCATTAATATTTACAGAGCCACCAGGAACCACATCACATGTGTCCACATCAAGCACATTCAATATATCACCTTCATCTGCAGAGATATTGGAGCTACCTGAAATCTCCCCTGATTCATTGGCACAACCCACTCTTTCCAATAACACATGATTCGTAAAAACTTTAGGAAAACCAGCACGCATTAGATCATCTTTCAGGGGATCCAACAACATTTCCGTGGGCACAACATCATTCTTGAGACGACGTGATTTCCAGTTAATGTAACACTCTCTCTTAAAGTGCTGACTACAAACAAAAAACCGCTCAGACAAACTACCAATTGGCTCAGCAAGCAACATCTCATTGCCAGAGTTTCGTATCCATAAACAACACCTACAAGAGAAGAAGCAAGGTATTTAAATGGACCTAACATTTTGACATTACTTCCTTTAAACAAGTGTATGACAGCAAAATTATTTTTTTTCCAGAACTGAACAGAACTCAAATGTGCCTACACATGAAGAACACTTAGCTGAACTAAAAGAAGGGAAATCTTCTGATGCAAGAACAAGGTACTTGATTCGAGTTACTGCAGAAAACAGGAATCTACCAACAGAAGTGGGCAATATAGCCGATTTCATTACCAAGTGGCCTCATTACAAAAATGCTCTCCTGGTAATTTGGAAATATTACAGATATACAAGTGCCTTTGAACATTTGATTGTAAGAAATAATTTAAACATATAATATTTCAGCTTATATATGAGAACTCAATCAAAGAAAATTACAAGCTGGAGACTCTGTATCAGAATGCAGCAACATTTCTACAAAAGCTCCAAGAACACCTGGCTGAGCCTGAGGCACTGCGATGCATTGTAGCTGTACAAGAAAAACTAATTCCATCAAAATTTCAGAATGACAGTGTAAAACCACTAATTTCTGTTATTGAGGTATGCATTTTCCAGTGATTCCTGCATCTTGAAAGCGCTCAATAATTTCAGCCGCTGACTTTCTACTGTTTTTAGGCAGTGCTGGCTCAGGGAGAACCACATGCTCTTGAAGATGTTTATGATGAGCGGGCTCCTCATGCTATTGTAACCACAGATTTACAATGATGCTGGTGAATCTGTGGCCATCACTGCTGTCTCCAAATTAGCCACTGACTGCATTTCATGCACCAGCATTTCGAGCGCTGAAACAATACTTATAATGAGCTTAGCTCCTTACTTTTTATTCAATTTAGATTTTTCCGCTGCTTATGAAAGCACTCTCAGATGATTTGAAAAATTTGTGCACAAAAATTTATGTTTTCACACATCCAGAAAAAAGGGTAAAAAAGAGTACAGAGACTTTCTTGCCGATTTTGGAAAGTAAAATATAGATCTCTCCCTGATCCAACAAGGATAAATCATCTCTTCCATTAGAATACATCAGGCAAAATGATCAACTCACAACTATAATGTGAATGAAATCAAGAACAGTGTAAAAACCCTTTCTTGCTAACTTCAAAAAACAGAATATGGTTCTTTTTATGATTAAACAACGGTAACTAGATCTTTGTTTTAAATATGACGAGCAAAAAATCAACTTAATTATAAAATTGAAATTAATTCAGCTTTAAGTCAAGACTTTCATGTTAAGCTTTTGTTATCATTGCAATCAAGGCTATTATTGTTGTTGTATTTTTTTTACTATTTCTCAAAATGGCAATAGACAATGAGAAATATTAAGAAAAGTGTTTTCTTACCTCCATATCCACATTGTGCACACCAGCTGCAGCATCAGGGATGGATGAAAGAAGCCCACAGTGCACACGAATAAGTACATCAATACTTCCAACCTAAGACACAACAAAAAAAATCTAAGTAAAAGTTTGAAGTGTATCATAAAATCTTTCCCTGATTATGGTTCAATGACCAGCTTAATATGCGCGTTTGTTCAGAAATACACTGCTAAATCTATTCCTAAAACAAACACTCCTCTTAAAAGATTCCAATGATTTCTCAAAAGCCCCTTTTTAACAGGTGCAAAGCATCGACATGTACAAAGTTTTGTATTTTGATAGCTAGTCTGCATGCACCAGGTCTGTTGCAAAGGCAAGTTAACTTTATTTTTTGGTTGCGCTATTTTGGGGTTGATTGACTGTGTGACAACATGTGAGTCGTGTACATTGCACAGTGCACATCAAAACTCTCCAACAGACACAGTTTACTTTCTACACTTACCAAAGATTTGAAATGGCAACCAAATCTAAGTCCATATGAAGGTGAAAGATCCCATCACAGTCCAATGCTGCTCGTCCTAGTTGCTCTAGTTGCAGCTACTGCCAGTGCTACTGCTCGTCGGATCCGAAATCTCGGCCTGTCTGCTTCATACTACGCCAAACTCTCCTCGGAGAGATCCACTGAATTCTAGGCATCTTGATTCCTAAAACAAAACGATACAAAGGATTAGGAAAACTGGGCACGGTAGATGTAAGGAGAAAGGCGAAGTTTCTGCCCTTGCTGAAGCAGGGTTAGGCGCTGTTCGGAAGCGAGCCAAAACCGGCTTGAAAATGAAATAGCAACACCAACATTGAAAGGAAGAGGACAAAAACGAACGTGCGGAGCGAAAAAGGAAAAAGCTGCGTGTCAAAAGAGAACTCAAAGCAATCGCGAAGAGAGAATGTTGGCAAAAGGACTCACTTTGCTTTGTTTACGACGGAAACCATACACATCCCTTCCTTCCTCCTTCCGCCTCCCTCCACCCCTCTCTCTCGCCTGCTCATATGAGAAAAATTACATCCATTTCACGACAAAAGAAAAGCGATATATCGGCACGACGATTAGAGGGTAAATAGTGTGTTTTTTTGTGCAGAAACCAGTTCGTTTCGAAATGGAGCCCCCTTCGATCGCCACGACTTGTTTCTTTACATTATTTGAGAGGTTTCCTCAAGATCACAACAGTGTCAGACAATAGTGCGGAATCATGCGACGTTGTTCTCGTCATATATCGCAGCAGGGGTGGGTGAAAGTTCTTCATAACCCTGTTGTTGAAGTGAAATCCACAAGTTCTAAGTCAGCTGCACCCTGGAACTAGCCCCACTTAGATGCTACAAGACTTCTTTGCAGCAGAAACAATGTGTCCTAGAGGCAGAAATACGGTGGTGCAATGGCCACACTTCAACCTGACTCATGAAGACCCACCTTTGCTGTAAGTTCATGAATCAGTGGTGTGGTTCCTAGGTCAGTACTTTTGCATCAATTTAAAAGGTCAGCGGGATCACAATTGGCTACGCAAGGCCATCTCCTTGTGCATGCAGTGCAGATGTAACATGCAATCCTCTCTGTTGTTCAAGAAGATCCATTTTGTGTGTCAAACCTGTAAGAACTCTAATTCTGGCATGATCCTATATACCTAAATGACTGGATTCACAAATCTGGCCAAACTGTGGCGAGAAAACAATGTCTCGCCATTTTGTGGCGAGACTTTTGAGTCTCGCCAATCTGAGGCGAGACTTTTGTGTCTCTCCATTTTGTGGCGAGACTTTTGAAGTCTCGCCTGTGGCGAGACTTTTGAAGTCTCGCCAGTCTGAGGCGAGACTTTCAGGTCTGACCAAAATGGGGCGAGACTTATTGTCTCGCCTCTGGAGAGGCATGAAGTCTGACCTATGGTTTTGTAGTGGTGGTGTGTTTGCGTCTTGACGTTTTCTCGGTGTGTCGGTCTGTCTTTTTGCATCTGAGTCATGTTCCTTGTGCTCGTCTCAGTAAATCCTTTCCGCGGAGGTCATTTTCTTGTGTTGAAAGTGCTAGAATGTTGAGATTTGGGCTTGGCGTCCCTTGTCGCCATGCGGTCGGGGCGGCGGCTTGTCTTAGTCTATTCGGCTTGTTTTTGTGGGTGAAATCAGTGTTCTCTAGGTTCAAATATTGTGTGGGACGCTTCGCGTGGGTGCTCGTGTGTGAAATTCATGAAAATTTGGTTCAGAAAGTGTGGAACTTGTGCCGTGTTGCCGTTGCCCACCACGTGGAGCGTGGGAACCGCCGTGTCTCTGAGATTGTGACGCCTTCTGTGGATGAAATCGGTGTTTTTTCGGTTCGAATCCTGTTCGGGGCGTTTTGGGTGTGTGGTCGTTTGGGAATTTCCGAAAAATCTGTGATGGAAATACTCAAAAGTGAGTGGTGTGGTCCTTCCCTCTGGTGGCGTGGGTCGAGAAATTTCGGTCATTTTCATGTCTTGTCTATGATTTATCTCATTGGGTGTACGCGCGGCGGCTCGCTGGTGTCAGAGAACGTTAAATTTTTGATTTCTGTCTGATTTCGTTCATGGTTCGCGGGGCGAGCAACTTCAAATCATGGCGCACAGTGGGCCGGGTGGGGTGGGAGTGTGGTGACGTCACAGCCCGGTCGGTGTCTGTCGTGAAGTGTTATGGCCGACTCGTTTGGCTTGTTCACATGTCGTTGCATTTTCCGAGTTTTCTCTGGACATTTAATCATTTATTGTGTGCAATGAACGAGTGTTGAGTGGATTTCGTCTGTCTGTCCATGGAAACGAGAAGGGAACTGTGTCATTGAGATAAACCGCTTTGATTCACGTGTTTGGTCCTAAGTGTGAGGTTAGGTTTTCTGACTGTTTCGTTCATTGTATCTTATTGTTTCAGGCCAATGCTGTGGGAGGCCCCCGCCCTTGAGGGAGCGTTGGTGATGAAAATCCCCCCGTAGTGAGTTTTCTATGATTATTATTAAGAATCATTTTAAAAAAATGATGTATATGATTTTAAGTGTTGTTCACCATTTCTGTTTCAGTTTCCACGTAGTCGAGGGGTCAATGCTGTTGACATCGTAGACAATGATGATGAGACTGAGCCGCGCTTTAGTCGGTTCAGGGCAGAGCGCGTTGGGGCAGAGCGCGTTGGGGCTGTGCGCGCTGAAGTACTAGAAGATGACCCCACAGTGCGTCAGCGAACTAGTTCATCACTGATCACATCAACCGTAAGTCCTTTTTTGTATTCAAAACAGTTGAAGTGGGAACAAAAAAAATCCTTAACTTTGTTTTGTCTTTGAAGGGTCAAGAGGAGAGGGTACTAAAAGAGATCCAAATAAATCCTGTGGTCCCTTCACCGGTGAGAGTAGCTCAAGTCCCTACACCCTCTACTTCGGTGCAACTAGAGGAGGGTGATATTGTTGAGGCAGGAGCATGTTGCCCCGCTCCCCAGAAAGTAAGTATTTTGCATTATGCAATGATTTTAGTTGTGGGTGAGTTTGAAAACTAATTTCTTTTTTATTTCAGGATGTATGGAAACGATTGGGGGCTAAACCCGTTCAAATGATAGAAACGCCGGATGTAGACCCTGAAAGGAAAAGAAAGGGAAAGGGAAAGTCTCCTCTCGTCCCTATGCGAGCCACTAGTGTAGTAAGTACCATGAGTCTATATTTCATAATGTTAAATATTAGAATAAAAAAGTAACACTTTTCTATATCTTTCAGACTCCAGAGTTATTAGATGATGCGTTGAAACGTTACCAAGAAAAGAAGCGTAAGGAAAGTAAACAGAAGAGAGAGGAGGAAAAGAAGAGGAACATTGGAAGAAGAAAGACTCAAAGTGGCCATTCAAAAGGTGAAAGATCAGATGGAGGAGAGAAAGAAGGAGAAAGAAGAAGAAGAAAAGAAGAAAAAAGAAGACAAGTAGTATTATTCAAAGACTATGCTTCATTTTTTCTCAATTGAATTTTTTTTGTTGACTTAGTTTTTTCACCTTTTATACAAGTTTTTTCCAAAAAACAAAAAAAAAACTATTTGTATACGAGACGCAATTCTTAGATTAAACAAGCTTTGTGTCTTTTTTATTTTATTACTCAAGTTTTTTTAAATAAAACTTGTCAATTGATTTTGAAACATGTCTACTTTGTTTTTTACTCATTCCATTTTCTCCTGTACAACTCAACTTTATCTCAAGACATCTAAGTTTTAAAGTGTAGTCACTCCTTAAGGACGTAGGAGCGGGTGACTTTTCTGGAGATGGGTTGCATCCGAGAGCGTTTTTGGGGTGCTTCCGCAGTCGTCTGAGGCCGGGACCCGATGCCCCGCCGACCTGTTTGCAGACAATGCACCCTCGGCCGGCTGTTTATGGCCGGCCTGCTGGAGTGCGGGTGAATGACACCCCGGCCCGGGGCTCGGCCTGGGCCGCACTGAGCAGATCGCCAGCTTTTCGTGAGCTGGGGTCGGTTTCAACTTCTAAGTCCTAGCCTCAGGTCCAAATCTTTAGTTCTGTCAAAATTTGACAAAATATTTAGTACGAAGTGCTGATCATCTCTATGTAGCTCTAAAAAACTGTCTGCCTTGCTCTACAAAAGTGAGCGCAGAAACTTTATTTTTAGATGGAAAGATTTGAAATGTCGTCCTGATTACATTGGTGAACATCCCATAAGTGACAGACGACGCACTAGAAAATTTTTAATTTCAAGAGTCGATTAGACCGCCTCTCTTTTGTGTGAAAAGGCCTCGTTCACAATGGGCTGCGAAGAGGCGACGGTGATGACAGGCTAATTTATTACCCCCGGACACGAAATGGAAATATTTATAAGACCCTTATTTTATTTTGAAATACGCAGCAATGTTATCTGTGCAGCGTGACGAGTCCAAAGGTGTTCGAATTTTTGTTCCACGATAATTTTTACCGAAATGGCGACCTAGGCCGTGGGCCGCCTGCATCGCAGACGGTTCCTGGCCGGCAGCGACGGAGTGGCCCGCACGCTCCTATTGTCCGCCCGGCGCGTCTCCTCCGACCCCGGCTACCTGCTGCAAGCTCCACTGTGCGACGGAAACAACAGATAGGCCGATGCAGCCTGTCTCTCTCTACTGGTAGAGGCCCTGCAGATTTGAGTGATTTTCTAGAGCACAAGACGCGAGTACCGCACCTCCTAGAGTTGTGGAGAAAACTTGCGCGTACACAGAAAGGCATGGCCTAGGGGCTGTAATGTTCCATTTTCTCGCCTTTTTATTAGATTTCCCTTGGGAGATCCCCAAAAATCACTCATTTTCAAGGCGTTCCAGGAGCGCTCCAGGAAGGTTCAGCGCGAATCGGAGCATGCCATCCCCTCCATACAGTCCCTGCCAACAAGTGTGCCAAGTTTCGTGCCACTGCGACCCTTGGTTTTTCCGTCTCGTGCTCTAGAAAATGCCAAAAACAGCCAAAATTTCAAACTTTGAGGCGTCGCGACGCCGAAATTAAGCGTCGCCGGGCAAAATGGTTCGGCATGATGGGTTAACACACAGACCACTATTGATTAGTAAAAAAAAAAAAAATCGCTCCTACGCCCTTAAGTGTTTTTTGAAAGTTGACATTCAATATTAATATAGGTTCTCTTTTATTAAAGTTTGGCTGAGATTCATTTTGAATGATATTCAAGAATTTTCCATTTTGCATTGGGTGATAAAATCTGAAAGCTTTCTCGAGTCAAAACAGCGCAGTTCACTTTTTAATGTTTTGGAACTTCTTTTCAGCATGAGGGTTTGTCTCTTAACAAGAATATGAAGGGGATGTGCCCCTTATTATGTTTTAGAGAAGTGACACTCTTGGAAAAATGATTTAAACCAATAACTTCAATGGTGACCCCAACCTTCAAATGCCTATATGGGTCTGATAAGCTTGGTGTGCAGGGTATGCTTGGCCCGGTGCGCCGCGCTTGAATATGGGGTTAGATGTAGCTGGCATTGATTTTCAATAGAGTTTAGGTATTGATGAAGCTTGCCTGATGGTCATTTTGATGGATTTTTAAAAACATTTGGTTTTAATATGAGTGATAGAGATATCAACTTTCTCGGCTCCAAATCCGACGGGGAATGTGACAGAATTGTTCACACTCTTTGTTTTGACCATGTCTCTTTCTTTTTTGAGTATTGGAGATGAAAACCATTTAGTATTTAGAGGCCAAACTATCTTTTGATATATGGAGTGGAGATTTTAGGGAAAAAAGTTAAGTTTTTGGGGTACATGGAGTCTGAATGATGTCTGACATTTTCTCAAGGATATTTTTTTCTGAGCATTCATATTTTACTGTGAGAATGCTTCTCTTTCTTATTACTGCCATTAATATTTTCTTTTTAAAATAGAGCTCAGTGAAAAACTTGGTTTTCCATAAATCATCATAGCTCTCCTCTTTAATTATGTTGATGAACGGGCCAGCTTGCTTCTCCCTGCGCTTTTAAAATCAGACTCATTTCATGATTATTTTTATGGGTTTTCTTTTTTATTCTTTTTTTGTTTGTTTCAACATTTTTTTTAATTTTTTGGGGTTTTTCCTTTTTATGCATATCAGTATTAGAACTCAAGCCTGTCTCATAGAATCATAGATGGCTTCTTTAATGAAATCTTTATGGTAAGACTGCAAATCAAGTTTGATCGAGACTGGGAAGGATGCCAAGTAGCATCTCAATGCACTTGAAATCAGATTGTCTGCATGATCACGAGACAACTGAACAATCGACTGGGGATTTTTGTATCCACTCTTCACACAGTCTTCTTTGCAGTGTGAAATTAAATGGTAGTAATTAGACTTGGCAAGAAAAGACATCTCTGTCAGATTCATGAGATGGTACTCCAGGAACTCGGACTTCTTCTCTCTTCTGGAACTTCTTGACTGCTCGAGAAAAATAAGCAAGTACAGACTCACTAAGTATGAAAGGCAAACAGTATTTTATCTTGAAAATCTCAAAAACACTGCACTGACCTGGGTAAGATTCCCCTCTGGCGGGGGGAGGGGAGGGGGACAAAACGCGTAATCATTTTCAATTTCATTTTCCTTATTTCACTGCGTTGACACTCCGGAGGTGTTTCAATCATTCTATAATATTGAAAAACTATCACTGAACCCAGTTTTTAACCCTTCTGCTCTTTATTTTGTTTAATTTGCCTCAGTCCCGTATTTGAGAGCCGCGGCCGCAGGTGTGAAAAATTGGTAACTGCTGCCAACCTAACAACGCTAATAACCTAATTCAAAAAGATGTTTTTTATATTTCACACAATACTAAACAATGAATTGAAAAAAAAACTCGTGTTGGGAGAAACTAAGTTGATGTCAAATGCAATATTTTGTAACTTTAGACAGTGTAGTTGCTGAGAATCGTTGGTGAGTACGAAACGGACTGACAGACAGACAGACAGACAAACAGACACACGACCAATCGCTTTTCGGGGCACCCCAATCACAGCAAGGGCTCGCTATCGCTCGCCAATCATATGTCTGCATCCGATTCCAACCCATCCCACCAATACTGTCCAAAAGGGGATGACTCCTGGTGCACTTATCAGAGAGCCGTAGCCAACAAGCAAGTAAGGAGATTTAAGCATAAACAAGGCATTCCTCTAGCCTGTATGGAAGCCTGCCGGAAAGTCTTTGAAGATCTCACCCATGATGATTTACTGAGTAAATGTGTTGGCGGCTTTACACAGAATCCAAACGAGTCTTTCAACAATGTTATATGGCTAAGATGTCCTAAAGTAAAATTCTTCGGTAAGAAATCTGTTGATATAGCAGCTGCTGAAGCAGCCATCCACTTCAATGATGACTACCGAGGCAAAATTAGAGTGCTGAGAGAAATGGGAGTGCAGCCCGGCAGGTTTTGTATAGATTGGGCTATTTCAGCAGACGATGCAAGAGTGATTCAGGCTGAGGAACGAGCCCAAGAATGCACCAAGGAGGCAAGAAATGCTCAACTGAAGAAGAGGAAGGATGCAGAGAGGGCAGCTGAAGACGATTCCTACTTGCCAGGAGGCCATTAATGATTATTTTGTATTCTACCGTGTTTTTTCTGATAATAAATCTTTAGAGCTGTTTTTCTCAATACTTGAATTTTTGACCTTGCGCGCAGGATTCTGAGAGAACGGTTTGAGATATCTTCCTCAAATTTTACGGGGTGTTTACACTAGTTATTGTCCTCAAAATGACCCTTGGGTTTTCTGATTGAAGCATTTTAAGTCAGTAAAAAAAAATTCAAAAGTGGTAAATTTTGATATATTTTTTTCAAACTTTAAAAATGAAAATAAAAAATAGTTCCTTTTAATATTTTGGAAAGCTAGAGGGTCATTTTGCTTGCGAGAGTGTGTAGAATAAGTGGCTAAAATTTAGTTGGAAAATTTTCAACGGTGAGTGGCTAACTTTGCGCGCAGTGACTTCATGCAATTCTTAGCCAACTTTACAGTGTATGCTTATGCCTGGTGCAGATCCCACAAAAATGGAGCAAATTCAATCACATTTTTTTAAAAATGATCCTTAAGACACCCTCTTTTCAATGAGCACACATACATACCCCACAGAATGACCTGGGAGCTCTGAAGAAGGGACAAACTTTGCCAAAATAACAAAAAAAAATCGTGTCAATGGCGCTACTGCCCCCTTAACCACGCTCTCGAAACCTATCTATGGATGTAGTTGGGTGAGCCTGAAGAAAATCTGTTGTATAGAATGAATGATTAATTAAAAGGGTTGCGCTTAAGTACTTTGTGCGCTTTGTATGGACTCTGGTGGGCCGCCTGGGGCAGATAAACGCCCATTAAGGCACAGTGTGCTTAATTTGGAGCAGAATGTCACTGTTTGAGTGCCGTTTGATCATCAAACTCAACTCAAACGGGGGTTTTGTGGTAAATTCTTCGTGGTTTTAAGGCAATCTTTGCTTACGCCCGTGTTTTCGTGTTTTAGATACGCTCCATATTTTGAGGACAGGGAGAGGCGCGAAGCAATGTTGGATGACATGGATTGGTTGCTCGAGAAAACCAAGAGTCCTTCCCTGTGGCTCTTGGGGGAAAATGGACGCTACGACCCGGAAGCTTTGAAGAGATTTAACCGTGTCGGCTGCTGCAGGAGAAAAGATCTTCCTTTCACTTTATGGTGTTTCGAGATGCGCCAACCTGAAGGAGGCAAGGCACTTTCTGTACAAAAGAACAATTGCAAGGCAGTCCGTGAAGGTCAAATTTGATATAGCCACTTTGCCACCCTCATTTGAGGGAGCCCGCCAACATAGCTGTCGAACGTACCTACAAGTACAAGACTGGCTGGGCAACGTTCTTCCACCTACTGACTGGGCCTGGAAACTAGAAAACTCCCAGATGCACCCCATTCCAACAACCCTTCAAGCCGCACCAACGCGCCTTCTTGATTTGATCAGCTGCAATTGCCAAACTGGCTGCGATAAAGGCTGCACCTGCTTCATTGCAGGACTGAAATGTAGCTCGATTTGCGGTCACTGTGCCGGTGTGAGCTGCACCAACGCCGAGCCCACGGACCCCAAGGAGGCGGACGCCGATGAGGACGACAGCCAGGAAGAGGATGGCGAGGATCCCGACGACCCAGAAGCTGTCGTTTAGCTGGTTACGCAGGCAAATTACTTTCAAAAGTAGTTTTATGTGCAAAAGGAATTGCCCTCAACTAATAAAAGCTTTTCGTTCCAGAAGTCACTTGCAAGAATCTTTTGTTTTGTTCGCCGAAGGAAGAAAATAAATTAATATGTAACAAAAGCTGTATTTAAAGAAATAAATGTGTTTTAAGATGTAAAAAACGATTTAATGAAAGTTAAACATGCAAGGAGTTTCCCCGCGGCCGGAAAGCCCGCCAGCGGCCAGCGCAGCGCTGCCGTCTCGGGTGTCACATCTCCCTCAGTTTTCATCGCCCAAGTACTGTTCCAGCATCAAATTGTTCACAGCACTTGGTCCTACAGGTTCAAGAAACAAGTATTCGGCCAATTTCCCTCTTGGAACAGAGAAAATTACGCTCAGAATCGGTTTTCTTTCTTTTCAAAAATTGAAAAAAATAATTTTTTTCACTTTTTTCCAGTGTATTTGTTACTGAAACCGAATTTCGAGCAATGCATCTTGTAGCCGCATGTGTCGCGAGTATTTTGAGCATTCGCACGCCTCTCTAGGTCAAACCGTTCGGCCGTGAGGCGTTGAGAACCATGGCTGTGACCGGCGGCGGCATGCACGCGCCGCCCTCGCCGGGCAGCGCACCTTCGCCGTCTCGGTATCCTATCTCCCTCAGTTTTGATCGCACAGTTATCGTTCTAGTATCAAATTGTTTGGAACACTTCGGCCTACAACGTCAAGAGAAACACATTTTGCCGATTTTCCATTCGGAACAGAGATAATTACATGCAACGTACCTTGTACCTTTCTAAAAGATCAAAATTTTCACTTTAATTCATTTTTTTTTCAGTGTAGATGTTACCAAAATCAAAATCCGAGCTGTGAAGCTTGTAGCCGCATGTGTACCGAGTATTTTGAGCACTCGCCCGTCTCTCTAGGTCAAACCGTTTGGCCGTGAGGTGCCGAAAACCGTTTTGGTCAAAATGTTCAAAATTTTGAACTTTGAACGCCGATATCTCCAATCGGCACCGTGGGATTTTTTGGGATTTTGGGGAGAGGCTTTCTTAGGCCTATTCGAAACGATCCCCAAAGTTTGGTACTGTTCGGAATTTTGTCCGGGTCAGGGGGGTTTTTTGCACCGTTTGACTGGACTAGTATGCGGCGGAGTCGTTTCCCTGCCGTCACGTCACTGTCACGTCCCCGGGGGACGTCCGGCCGAATGTTCCCCAAGGACGAACCCTGTCACGTGCTGCGGTAGCGTGTTCCTGCCGTCACGTCGCAGTCACGTCTCTGGGGGGCATCCACAATTACGTGCTCCATGGACGAACCTAGTCACGTATGCGGCGGAGTCGTTTCCCTGCCGTCACGTCACTGTCACGTCCCCGGGGGACGTCCGGCCGAATGTTCCCCAAGGACGAACCCTGTCACGTGCTGCAGTAGCGTGTTCCTGCCGTCACGTCACTGTCACGTCCCGGGGGGACGTCCGCACGCATGTGCCCCCAAAAGCGAACTCAGTCACATGTGGCGGTGTCGTGTTCCTGCCGTCACGACACTGTCACGTCCGTTTAGGACGTCTGCAATCATGTGTTTCACGGACGAAGTCAGTCGCGTGTGGCGGTGTTGTGCCTCTGCAGTCACGTGACTGTCACTTCACTAGGCGCCCTTCTCAATCACGTATTCCATGGACCAACTAGGTCACGGACGTCATGGGTTCGCACCCAGTCAGCAAAAGTCGTCACGTGATCGTCCGGGACGACCTAGGCACTAGTGCGGGGGGGACGTCCCATGGTATGTACCGCGTCGGAGGTGCACAGCACGTGCCTGGCGGCAAAGGTGCCACCAGGCACGCTGATTGCACATACTGTCAGTGTGCGTGCACGCACGTTCCACGGCCATTCACCGGGACGCGTGCCTTGCACCTGCGCCGAAGCACTAGTCCCGTTCATCACGCTCCTGTGACGTTCGTGCAGCGTGTCAGGCGGTACGTTTCCTGGTCGTCCTAGGTGACACGCTGAGGCCACGTGCCTGGCGTGTGCGCCGCAACACGTGTGGCATGCGTGCCGGTCGGGTCGTGGCGGGGTCGTGTCTCGGGGAACGCGTTCTATCGAGCACGGGCCTGGTATGTCCCACGTGCGTGTGTCGCAGCCCGTGCGTTGGTGATGCCTGCCAGAAGGTTCGTGGGGCGTCCATTCTGCGTGCGCCCGCGCGCGTCCCATGGACGTGCGCCCAACTACGGCCCCGCCACGTCCATCGTGCGTGTGTCGCAGACCGTGCGAAGGTGGTGCCTGCCGGAATGTTCGTGGGGCACGCGGACGAGCACAACTCAGTCAACGGTCGGGCCTGAAAAGGCGTACGATCATTTGTGGTCCAGCCTACAATAGCAATAGCAATAACGGGTAGGCAACGCTTGCGGTGTCGACACTACACTGCCTGATGGGCTGCCTTCCCTCCCGGCGGATCCTCAGCCGAGCGTTCGCCGCTCACCGCGCGCGAGGGGGGTGGCGAGGGGGGGGGGGGCGGCACTTTGGCTGTGCGGCTGTGTATGTGCTCTGAGGGGCCGTCAATTCCGCGTGCGTTTGGGAACGTCCCGGGTAGTTCTCCCGGGTGCGCTGGCAGGACGTCCATTACGATGAATGTGCGGACGTGCCCGTGTGCGTCCGCGTGGTGCGCTGCAGCTTCGTGCCAGACGCGTGCACTAGTTCACGTTGGTGGTGCGTGCGAACGTGAATGTTCTTTATGCTCCGGCTGGCACTCCAACTCGGAACCTGAATTGGACAGCCAGCTTGTAGCAGGGCCAGGACACCGCAGCAAAGCGCACAAAAGCGTCGCGCCCGCGCCCACCCCTTCCCGCACTGCCAGTGCTACCCTCTCGTGTAAGCGTGTGGTATCACGTCACGTTCTGTGCGGCAGCGTGGTGCTGCTGCCATGCGGAGCGCAGCTCAACTAAGCTGAACTGGGTTGAGTGTTCTGTGCTGCCGTCTGGTGGCGGCGTAGCGCAGCGCAGACAACAACACAAGATCAGCTGTTGAAATTCAAATCGCTGTTCACCGAGTTGTTAATGAACTGTGTTAAGTGCGTTCGGAACGACCATCCTTACGCATTGATGTTAAAAATAATACCTGATGAAGACAGAATTTTGCTCTGATAAATCCCTGAAGAGTCATTGAGCTGCCGAGAAACATGTCAAAAAAATAATCACCAGCTCATTTTTTTATTGTATTTATTCCAGCAGAGCATAGCATAATGACATAATTCATACGAGTGGAGATATTTATTTGTGTTGTCTTCAAAGGATTTCCAAAGAGTTACACTCTTTTGAGGGCCGTGCAATTTTCATTCATGATGAACAGGTATTAATTTATACAGCTATACACAATTGTAAATCTTATAAGATGGGAATGTCAAAACAAACATTGATTTAGTAGCTTTCCTTTGAAGTGCAAGGTAGGGTTTGAGACAATACTTACAGCAAACTTTATGTGACCTACACAAGGTGATAGTGCATTTAAGGGGGTATCCCAGTGTAGAAATGAAAAGTGCAGAGCTTTGCGCAAAAATTTATTCCTCGTAAACTAATCATCGTATCAAAACCAAATTTTAAGGGCTGAAAGTAGTTATCCCAAGCCTCAATTCCCGCCCCACCCCGCGTCGATACCCCGCGCAGGACCAGCGATACCCCGTGCGGGGTTTCATGGTCTCTTCAAACGGCTGCCACTCTGGAGCCTCAGGGCTGCGTTTGAAAAAAAACGGAACAGGGAATTATTACCTACATATGAGCCGAGGTCACAACGTCAAAGAAGATTTTTTTTTCCAAAAAAATTTTTTTTTTCAAAAATGTTTTTTTGAGTACCTTTAGCATTAAATAAAAAAAATTCAGGGACGGGATAGGTCAAATCTGGGAACGTCATTACCTGGACAAAGGTTGGGAGCTACTCTGTGCCAAATTTTAAAATCCTAGCTCAATTTTTGTGGCCTACAGAGCGGCAGCCGTTTCAAAAACATCAAACGGAGAAAAACGCGTTTAAAGTTTCAAATTTCCTGTTATATCTTTGTAAAATGAGCATTGCCATGGTTCAAAAGCCTCCTGCCGCGTTTGAATTGAGCGCTCGGGTGACCTGTACTGTATCTAGGACACCCTAAGGAACATTTTTAGCCAAGAAATTTTTTTTCGATTTTTTGACGAAAATACACTGGGATACCCCCTTAACAAATGATAAATCCAGGTGATATTCTCGGCAATGTTATTCTTTGCAGATCCATTTCTGTAATGCACCTGCACTTTTATAACCAAGTGCCTCAAATTCAGTCATTACAGCATTGATACATTTCTGTGAGCGGTTTCAAAATTTCCACAAGTACATCAATGGCAAGACCCTTTGATAACAGTTTTTTCCTTTGGCAGTTTGTAATACCACAGTCTGTGTATCCTGGAGGCAATCCCTGCCACATCTCCAAATTTCTGACAGATGGATTCACCATTTTTTTTATCTTTGATACACATCAGAGGACGCTGTTGATTTGACGCATTTGAAGTAATTGTCTTGGCAATAACTCTGGTTGCCAGGTGGTACGGCCCGACATAGTGTTGGAGAGTCTTGTCTGTTTGTGTCATGGACAACTTAGTAGCCAGCTCATGAATTCCAGGGATATTGGAAAAATAATTGCGCCGCCGCCTGTTTAATATGAAAATGCACAAGTTGTAAATAAGTAATGATAAGCATTACACAACCATCAGTTGCTTACCTTGTTAGAGTGAGCGAACTCTGACATATAACTGCTGCTTCTGCACCCAATGCTTTTGTCATTCGGTCTTTGACCGACTTCCTACAATGAGCTGTATTCTCATAGCAGAAAAAAATGGTCTGGCTTCCTGTGCAGCCTGCTTCAATAGAATGTCACGGATCTTCACGAAACAGAACAGAATCTGCCCTGATGAGTGGGGCTCAAATTCCTTGCGATTGGGATTTACAAGGCTGAATTCTGAAATCACGGTCAAAGAATTGGTGCTGTTGTTGCCCCCATTGCTCCAACAACTTTGTCTTTCTTACCGTTACATGGCGAGCCTCCTGTCAGCAGATCTATGTGCCCAATCGCAGCAAGTGTGTCCTTTGTAATGAAACGCACATCGCCCAATTGTACAATGCTACCTGGATATCTTTCTCGTGAGACTTTCATAGCGAGAGGATCTACTTCACTTGCAAAGTATTTTGTTGAAATCTTCAGCCTGTCGTGGATAACATAGTATGCTCCACTGATGCCATCAAACAGTGACAATACAGTCAATGTTGTCCTTTTCAATGGCACAACCTGAAAACATATGAGGTTCCATTAAGTTTGGGCTTGAAGCACCAATTTCCACAAGTGAATACTAACCTTCAAAGTTGAAACACATCCTTCAGAATGCAATGAAATGGATGTCACTGTAGTTGGGTAAGTAACTAAATCGTTGCCATCAGACATTGAATAGGCCAAGGTCTGGTGCAGACGTAGCTGAGAATGATTAATGCTGTCCTTCGTGAAACCATGAAATTCACTGGCCGTCTCTGTGTCTGAAGGCCAGCCCAGAAACGATCCCACAGGTTTCACTGTGTACCAATATTTTCTTTTCCTAAGAAATTTCCGTCTGCTTTTGACTCGCCTCCTCCGCACGATTTTGTCGTCGCTTTGAATGGATTTCTTGCAATCTGGGACAAGTATTACTGCCTGCAACCAGGACGTGCAAATAAATAAATGTCAACACAACAGACAATAGTAACAAAACGGTTGTTAGCTCTTGCGTGAAAAGTAAGGGATGCCGTCACTTGAAAACGTGCTGAAGGGTATGAATCGTTGCATGGTGAGGCCAGGGATGCCCTTGTGCCCCTTTTGGTCTCATAAGTATGTTCTTATGTGTAAAAATAAATTGTTAACCAAAATAGTTAGCAACTGTCATTTTCGTATATCAATAACTGACCGAAGTTTCAGCTAAATTCGGAAGGAAAGTTTACGAATCCAAATGGCATGGTTAAAACAACATGCCAGCCACCTTCATTGGCTGAGCGATTAGCGAAGCCAGTTACTTCACTGGGGTTGAAAAGTTTTGTCTGTCTGTCTGTCTGTCTGTCTGTCTGTTTGTCTGTCTGTGTGTCCGCACTACTCCTCCCAAACGGCTCGGCCGATCTGGCTGAGATTTTGCAGGGTTATTAGGTATGTCCTTGGCTCGCCACACACAAAAATTCAGCTTTCTATCTCATTCCATTCAGTCGTACTAACGAAAAAACACTTAAAAAACGGCAGAAAAAGTGCAACTTTTCAGTGACTTTACATTTTAGAGACATTTTTACATGGTTTCGTATGTTTTTGAAGTTCCTGATGACGAAAATGAAATCAATTTCTACCCGTGACATAAGTTTTAACTGCGAATTGGCTACCTCGGCCCGAATTTACTAACATAATCAACTTCGACCCTCCATCTTGAAAAAAGGGGGTCGACCGACTAAAAATTTTTATTGCAGATTTCGATAGGTCTCGGCAAGACCTTTTCAAAGAGGGGTCGGAAGGGGGGTCTAGGAGCCCGACTTCATTAGTTGGCCGAATCAGGATCTTGAAAAAAGGGGATCGACCGACTAAAAATTTTTATTGCAGATTTCGATAGGTCTCGGCAAGACCTTTTCAAAGAGGGGTCGGAAGGGGGGTCTCGGAGCCCGACTTCATTAGTTGGCCGAATCAGGATCTTAAAAAAAGGGGATCGACCGACTAAAAAAATTTATTGCAGATTTCGATAGGTCTCGGCAAGACCTATTCAAAGAGGGGTCGGAAGGGGGATCTAGGAGCCCGACTTCATTACTTGGCCGAATCAGGATCTTGAAAAACGGGGATCGACCGACCAAAATATTTTATTGCGGATTTCGACAGGTCTCGGCAAGACCTTTTCAAAAAGGGGTCGGAAGGGGGGTCTAGGAGCCCGACTTCATCAGTTTGCCGAATCGGGATCTTGAAAAAAGGGGATCGACCGACTAAAAAATTTTATTGCAGATTTCACGCGGTGCATTTCTCAATGCCTCAAAAATCCTTGAGACAGCTTGCCGAAGGCAAGCAGGGAAGCGCCGCAGGCCATAGTAGGTGTAACGCCAGGCGTGGATTGTCGTAACTGGCGCAGCATCGCGAAGCCTGTTACGACAAGACACGGTCTGGCGTAAACCTACCTTGTTAACTGGCCATTAAATCACAAGTCAATAAAAAGGGACAAATTTATCACCTCCATCGAACAGATCGTGCTCTGGGCATTCTGCAGCAGACGACAGACGACTTCGTAATGAAAGTGTTTGTTACCAACATGAAGAAGGAAAGTTGCCCGGCGTACGTACCCCACAACAATAAAGCATGTGTCGCGTTTAAGTTCCATATAGTCATTACTGATTTATCTCTACTTATCACAAGGTAGGTTTACGCCAGACCGTGTCTTGTCGTAACAGGCTTCGCGATGCTGCGCCAGTTACGACAATCCACGCCTGGCGTTACACCTACCTTGGCCTGCGGCGCTTCCGTGCTTGCCTTCGGCAAGCTGTCTCAAGGATTTTTGAGGCATTGAGTAATGCACCACGTGAAATCTGCAATAAAATTTTTTAGTCCGTCGATCCCCTTTTTTTAAGATCCTGATTCTGCAAACTGATAAGGTCGGGCTCCTAGACCCCCCTTCCGACCCCTCTTTGAAAAGGTCTTGCCGAGACCTGACGAAATCCGCAATAAAAATTTTTAGTCGGTCGATCCCTGTTTTTCAAGATCCTGATTCGGCCAACTAATGAAGTCGGGCTCCTAGACCCCCCTTCCGACCCCTCTTTGAAAAGGTCTTGCCGAGACCTATCGAAATCTGCAATAAAAATTTTTAGTCGGTCGATCCCCTTTTTTCAAGATTCTGATTCGGCTAAATAATGAAGTCGGGCTCCGAGACCCCCCCTTCTGACCCCTCTTTGAAAAGGTCTTGCCGAGACCTATCGAAATCTGCAATAACAAATTTTAATCGGCCGACCCCCTTTTTTCAAGATGAAGGGTCGAAGTTGATTATGTTAGTAAATTCGGGCCGAGGTAGCCAATTCGCAGTTAAAAGTTTGGTGAGGGGTAGAAATTGATTTCATTTTCGTCATCAGGAACTTTAAAAACATAAGAAAACATGTAAAAATGTCTCTAAAATATAAAGTCACTAAAAAGTTGCACTTTTTCTGCCGTTTTTTTAGTGTTTTTTCGTTAGTACGACTGAATGGAATGAGATAGATAGCTGAATTTTTGCGTGTGGCAAGCCAAGGACATACCTAATAACCCTGCAAAATCTCAGCCAGATCGGCCGAGCCGTTCAGGAGGAGTAGTGCGGACACACAGACAGACGGACAGACAGACAGACAGACAGGAAAAGTTTTTCAACCCCAGTGAAGTAACTGGCTTCGCTAATCGCTCAGCCAATAACCTGCCATCAAATTGTTCAGGATTCCAGAGGTCGTGTCGCCTACACTGCATGCGTGCTGCACAGTTGGCAACGAGGAGGCAGTGTGGCTGGGCGTGGACAGGCGTACTCGTCTAGTACAGTACAGAGTAGGAAAGTTGGTGAGAGTGTGGTTTAGGTAATTTCGCTTTTGTCGCTGGATCATCTGGTCTGCCTTCGTAGGTATGGAGGCTAATTTAGGGGCACGGTGTTCCAGATTCCGGTCCTCCTGTTCCCGGAACTGCTTGCGGTGGAACATCTCTTCAAACGGTTTTTGGTTATGGGCGCCTGTCAAAGTTTACTCCTGATTGTGTTCTGAGGCGAAGGCAATGGAAAAAGGTAAGAATAATGTCAATCCTAACTCGGTTCCTCTTTTTGAAGCCTGTCCTTCCAATTCACATTTCATTGCCATTTTTAAAAAAACACTGTAATCTTGTTTTCAGGACCATCAAAGACTTCTGGAAACGGACACAGGCTGAAGTCACCAGTAAGATTTGCTGCAGCTGCTGAATGGCTACTGTGAGTAAAAGTGAGAGTCTAATCCACTTGTTGTGTTGCAGGTGTGTGTGTGTGTGTGTGTGTGAGTGTGTTCATGACTGCACTCATTTATTCACCATGAGTCCTCCTCTGCATCGGTTGTGGTTAGTGGGGTCACGCTCAGTGTTAGTTCGTCACAAAATTAACATTATAGAACGGATGATTGGTCTCGTGTTGGTTTCATCTCATTGGTAACAATGTGTCAGGTGTACTTTGCATATTACATGAAATGTTACATGGTTGAAATGTGCATTATTAAAATTATCATTAGTCATGTTACTCATCACAGCTCTGTCATACGTAGTTGCTGTTTCCGCGCCACTGGTACTCTGATGATTGTAGAAGTGTCATGCATATCATGTTCCCTTATTATTAAAACTTACAGACATCAAAATTGGAAATGTTTCTGAACTTGTGGGGATGGTGTTTTGGGCTCTTCCAAGTGAAGTAATTTAAAGTTTTTGTAGCGGGTGGAAAACTTTATATACATATATATACAACACATATATCACATGCTCAAAATTCAAATTTGAGTCGCCACCCTCCTGGCCCCCATGAGACGTCGCAATTTCTGAAAACAGAAAAAAACACAATCCTTTTAATTTAGTACTGTTCCTTAGAATGGTTTACATCATTCCACCTCATAAATTGACTCAATTCCTGACAACTTTAGAGAAAATCCACTTGGAAAAAGGGTATAACTCAACTTGACCCCCACTTCTGTATAAATTTCATCGGAAATTTGAGATAATTCAACTCAAGTCCACAAGACTCCGTTGAAAATTCTGCCAAAAGGAGATAAACTTAACTTGTATTTTTATGAATATTATGTAAAGGGAGTTAACTGAACTGAACTCCTGTATTTAGAACACTAGTTGGAAAAAAATGTTTATAGATCTAACTGTTTTACCGCTTATGATGGCTTTAAATGTACTCACTTCAGCCTCCACGCCATCAGCAGGGCAACAAGTGCCACCCCCACCCAGGCCACTGTAGTTCCACCTGCAAATTGCATCAAAAGAAATAGTTAAAAATTCAGCTGACACCGCAGAAAATTATGCATTCAAAGCCCAGAAAATTGCGTAGGATATTGCTGCACAAAAGCGTCCAAAATTGAAAGTCTAATGTAAATTTGGTCATCTGGAAGGAATCTTTTTAAAAGACTCTGGTCTCAATGTAGGAGAGGTTTGAGGTAAAATGAATCAGTCTTGAGTTTGTGACAAGGGTATTAGCTTAAACAACGCACAAATTTAAATTAAACAATTTTGCCTCTTACCATTGGGCTACTAAAACCTTCCCTGCACACAGATCAGTCCGTCTATTTAAAAGATTTATTAGGGATGCGCTGCTTTATGGGAAAACATATTCTCCTCTACTTTACACCACACCACACTGTAAGAAAATTTTTCGTAAAAAAACGAAAAAAGTTCGGGTAATTTTCTTTTGCAAACTCTTCGTTAAGTCTTTGGAAGAAACATGTCGTATAATTGTAATAATGTATCGTAAAGCTTTGAAAAGATTGAAAATCTTTATTGGTCCAAAAAGGCTGGATGAACCATATCGTAAAACTGTCATGAAGAAACATGTTGTTTGGATATGATACATATCGTAAACTAAGAGCGAGATAAAATATTTCCCCGAATCAAATTTTCTAGATGAAATGTATCGTAATTTTCTCAGGAAGAAGTATGATGTAATAATGTGAAATGTATCACAAGGTTTGAAAAAAGTAAAAATATTTCCACGAATAGTATTCTGGGGATGAATCATGTCGTGATGTCTTCAGGAAGAAGTATGATGTATTGTTACAATGTGCCTCCATTTTAAATTTTTGATCGAAGGGTGAAATGGAGATTCTCTTAGATGACTCGAAGTTTATCAAACAAGGAAGAAGACAGTTTAACATAGGGGTGGAACCGGACAGGCTAACATGTTCACCTGTCTGCTTGTCCAGTTCCCCCCATTTATCTGTCTTGTTCCTGTTTTGATAAATATTGAGTTGTCTGGGAGGATCTCCATTTTACCCTTCAAAAATGTAAATTATACAAATGATACAAATGATTAAGGAGAGCAGCTAATGTACAGTAGATACCTGAGGAGAAAAAATGCATTGATTGTAAGACACGCCAGGGCAAAGAAACAGAAATAGAATACATTGTTCGGTTACTCACCAAAGTTGAGAAGTAAAAAGTGTCATTACATTTGATTGAAATAGATAAAGTTGTTTGCCACCACCTAACAACAAAATATATAATTAGTTCAGAGCACTTTGTCTGTAGGGAAAGAGCTGAAGGTAATAAAAATTCTCACTTACAGACAATGATTGAGGAGAGCAGCTAATGTACTGTAGATACCTGAGAGGAAAAAAATGCATTGATTGTAAGACAGGGTGTATCACAGTTGTTCCCCTGTCAACTCTTCCCCATACTTCTTCCCGGACACTTCTTCCCCGTCTCTTCCCCGTCGTGTTTAATTTCCTGCTCGGGGAAGAGAGTTCTTCCCGGCATTTATTTTCCTCATTTCATTTCCTCGCTCCCCACTCCGCTGAGCCCCCCTCCCTGACGGCGGCGCCGCGGACGGGAGCTGCTGCCGCGCGGAGTATCGCCATGAGGCGCGCGTTGGGCTGCCTAGCCTTCGGGCGGGGGTTGCAGTCGGGCGCAGTATGAGTCGTGGGTCATATTTAGTTTCCTCCTGATTAATGTATTGTCCGATTATAGTGCACTTTGCAATAGATGTGGGGTAAAGTTTGGCGACAGCGAGTATTGAACAAATTGTAGTGACTGCGCCACTAATATTATTTCTAGGACTTGACCTGTTCCATGCCACTCTTAGAGTGTACGCGTTCATCAGAACCTTGAGTTACCACAGAGGTTCTGGAGTTGGATTAGCAGTGTGTCAGTAATAAGTTAATAAGCCAATCGCAATGCCATATAATGCACTCATCGATGGCACCGCAGAGGAAACTTATTGGGACAAATTAGAAAACTCTCGTGAAATTTTACTCAATTTATTTTGAGAAAAGCAGAATTACATCAGAATTTAACACCGTTAATCAACGAATGTGACGTCATATTCGTGCGAATGTCAATTTTGTCACGTTCGTTTGAATACGACGTCACATTTGTATGAATGTTCATCCACGTTCAAACGAACGTGACACCCTAATTTAATGGCCGTGTCACGTTCAAACGAATGTGACGTCGTATCCAAACGAATTTGACAAAATTCACATTCCAACGAATATGACGTCACATTCGTCGAATAACAGTGTTAAGTCTTGCCTATCACTGCTAAAACATTTACAATAGACCATAATGAAACGCATTTAAAATTAGGCGTAATCAGCACTACTCCAATATTCCTACAATGTTACCATTAAATCACAGACACACTGCAGTTCGATTGGTAAGTTTGCTTGCCACTCCAGTGGCGCTCCGTTTTGAATGCCAAAATTTGGCCTTCTGGGCCCGGATTGGCCCCTTCGAATGCCAAATTTTGGCATTTTAAAAGGCCAATACGGCCCAGAATGCCAAATTTTGGCATTCAAAACGGTGCGCCACTGGAGTGGCAAGCAAACTTACCAATGGAATTGCAGTGCATTCTCGAAACACTGACGTACATTTATTTACAAATGGTCGCACTAAATACTTAGACTCGTAAATAGGCCAACTCCCGGCCAGTCCGGCCAACACCCGGCCAACACCCGGCCAACACCCGGCCAACGCCCGGCCAACGCCCGGCCCAGACCCGGCCAAGTCCGGCCAACACCTGGCCCAGGCCCGGCCAACTCCGGCCAAACCCCAGCCCCGGCCAGCACCCCACAATGCTCGTAATATCAAAATGTTGTCTATGTATTGCAATTTTTGTGTAACTTATTAAGAAAAAACCCTTTTGTTCTCCTAATTCCCATAGTCTCCCACTGCGACATTGTCAGCCCTTCAACAATTTAAATGCCTCTTCTATAGGGACGACAAACCCAGATAATACCGGTACATTGTATTTTTTTTTAAATAAATTAATAGTTGTGGCTGAAGCAATACTAAATAGCTTTTTTAGTTGTGGTCAGAAATGATGTAAATCTAGTGACACATTTCCTTGCTATCTCAAAGATGCGTTCAATTGACCACGATATGCGGGGTTTTTAGGCCGCATATTGCTACACTACATGACTAGCGTTTGGTTTTTATAGACAGAATAAATTGGCATTTTATGAAGGGTCCCACACACTGAGTGCGTATGGACTCTGTAAATAACCATGGTCACATTTGTGCATATTTTACAGATTTGTATATAAATAAGGTACAATTTTATTAATACCTCAGGACAAAATGAAAATATTTTCCATATAGTTAATGTATTAAATTGTCCATAGCTCCATATGCACAATGTCAATAGATATGGACAATATAAATTCATGGAAATCGCTCCGTTCTAAATTCTAAAGCAAAGGAGTCCAATATGTGGCATTCATAGTACCGTGAAACGGGGTAATTTCGGGCACTTTTGAGAGGTATTTTTAAAATTGTGATGGTCGTAGTGTTGCCATGGACCTGAGGGTTAAAATTTATCATCTACCCACCTTTAGCTTCAATTTGACGCCAATTCCAGATATTTACGCTTTACCGTTTTTACAGTGGAGGGCCCAAAGCAGTGCCCGAAATTACCCCGTGTTTTGGGGTAATTTCGGGCACCCCAGGAAAAAACGACTTGTCGTTCTGATTTTGGTCTCAAAATCAATAATTTTCTCTTTCTTTTAAGCTTATGTGGTAAAATGTGAAATTCTTAAGGATGTAGATGTGGAGGGATGGTAGGGGTGGTCATTTATACATAATTTGGAGTCATGATTGGAACAAATAGTTTGATGTTTGGTAGAGTGGGGTGGAGCTATTTAGGACGCTTCTTGTTGAACGTCTAACCTTGAACCTTTATCATTTTTTGTTTTTGATAATGGTACAACTCAAGCCACACTATATCACGCGAAGATGAGTCGTGGATCTTCCTCTTGAAACTGACGTACATGAGAGGCAAGTCTTATGCACAATTGGGAAGATACTGGGGCTTTCTGGAAAACTCTGCATTCCGTAGCAACCCGGCAAGCCATGCGGCCGTTCCCAAAGTCAAAGTCCCGGTAAACATGATAAAATTTTAGTCACGAACCAATAATTGACACTAAGATAGGATGTGTACATACTACACATAAGAAGTACAGATGTAGCCTTGGCCCATTTTTATAATAGTCAAAGTTCCACAAAGCGACTGCTGCGGCAGTTGAGTATTATCTGTGTTTATGGATTATCTGAATCTTTCAGAAGAGCTCTGAAGAGCTGGAAGAAGCTTACACCACTCTAGCCCTGCGAAATTCAAAGTTTTCAGAACAACCCTGCTTGCCCTTGCATGCCATTTCAGTGCCCGAAATTACCCCTAAAAGTAACAATTTTTTAGTTTTGAGCCTCTATTTACCATACTATTTCCCGCAGGTGATTGAAAATTTGACACAGCATGCTCAAAACATGTCTAAATCGAAAAAAAATACCTTATGCACCGTTTGTGAACAGGTTTGGCTTGCCAGTCGAAGTTTTCACGCATACACTGAATTTAGGTAAAACGTGTAAAATACGAAAATCACTGTAGCTCGGAAAGATTGGATCTGTTTTGGTCTCCAGAGGAATGATCCGACAGTTTTAAGTGTGGCGAATGCGATGCGCGCAACGGGACAAGCCTCCGAGGTCGCCGCTAGACGGCAGCATCATCGCAATGCTTTCGGGCAGAGATGCCCGATATTACCCCGGGTGCCCGAAATTACCCCGTTTCACGGTAGCCAGTTTACGACAGACGAACCCGGAGCCAAAAGAAAGTTGCCACTTCGCGCGGCGGCAATGCCGTGCTCGCAGAATTAAATTAACTTTCAATTCAAAGGACGTTGGTTCACGTCGATTCCCTGTGGATGCTGTTTGACCTAGGACATGCGCCCTTCACATAAAAATCAAAACACAAATGTATTCAGGTGAAAAACTTGCCCGATGCGGGAAACTCCACAGGGCACTTCGATTTGTTCATTCATTGCATTCCGGGGTGCGATTTTGATGGCCACAGAACTGGCAGGCCGTTTCGAATGCCAAAAATGTGCTAGCCTGGTCCTGAAATTCGCCCCAGCTTACAAAAATTTGGCATTGCAAGAGGCCATAGCTTCATTGGAGAGCTTATAAAGATTTGGTAAAGGCTTGCCAATTCGTGGCATTCAAGACGGCTCGCCGATTTTGGGGCCAGCAAACTTGCTACTTGATAGACAGCGTATGCCCACATGCAGCAAGCTCGCACCCGACTGCAGCCCCCCGCCCGGAGGCTAGGCAGCCCAACGCGCGCCTCATGGCGATACTCCGCGCGGCAGCAGCTCCCGTCCGCGGCGCCGCCGTCAGGGAGGGGGGCTCAGCGGAGTGGGGAGCGAGGAAATGAAATGAGGAAAATAAATGCCGGGAAGAACTCTCTTCCCCGAGCAGGAAATTAATTACGACGGGGAAGAGACGGGGAAGAAGTGTCCGGGAAGAAGTACGGGGAAGAGTTGACGGGGGAACAACTGTGATACACCCAAGTTTTTTCTGCAAACAGTTTTTTGTTTCTCCTGAAAAATGATTGAAATTAATTTATCCCCTTCTTCCGCTTCATGGCTCACTTGTTCCCGGCTTTCCTGGCGTGAAAGGCCTGTCTAGGACTAGCCACCCTGTTTGCATTGCTGTAATCGTGGGAAGTTTCGCTTTCTTTTGTTGGAACACTGCACTGAGAAAACCTTATAAACTGTTTCAGGCCTTAAAAAGAAGAGCAGCTTGTTATAACAAACTATTTATAGCCTGTATAAGCTTACAAAACGTACTATTTCTTCGTATTACAAAGTAAATTAGTTTGTATTATGTACGCTCAAAATACTTCGTAAGGTTTTAGGTGTGTGCTGGTCTCGCAGGTTGGTTGTTGTGAAATGTGGATGGCATTCCCTCTTTGTTGTGACTGCTTTTTTCTATTATGCGGGCTGCTCTTTCAGAAAGTCCATTAGGCAGATCGAGGTTGGCAGTTCAAACACTGATGATTGCTTAGGAATTTTCGTCCATTTATGTGGAAACTATGAGATAAAGCGTAGTGACGTGCAAAGTCTTCGAATCCGAACTGAATCGAATCGAATCATGCTACCTTCGATTCGGATCGGTATCGAATGAACAGGAATCGGATTTAGGTGATTCGAGAAAACCGGACACCTCCCATTCGTATTCGAATGTGGAGCAGGCGCAGTGCGCTCATGTTTGCCAGTATTTTTCTTTTACCCTAATAATTTACGCAAAACACGTCGAAATGAGACATAATCCAATCTTTCTGTGATTTTTAGAACATTTACTTGCACACAAAATCTATGTGTGTACGCAGTACACACTTGTAGGTGCGTGCTTACAAGCATGCACTTCGAGGTGTGTACTATCAGTCTCTAAAGTTTTGTACTTGAATAAGTACACACTTTAAAGTGTGTACTTATGCCTGTACACACTTCTAGGTGCGTGCTTAGGCAAGTACACACCTCGAAGTGCATGCTTGTAAGCATGCACCTAGAAGTGTGTACTATCAGTCTCTAAAGTTTTGTCTAGGCGATACCATATGCACGAGAGATTCTCAACGGTCTCCTTATGAGCAGTCTCTCGCGCATTGGGTATCGCCCAGACAAAACTTTACAGACTGATAGTACTGAGTACACACGTAGATTTTGTGTGTGTTCCAAGTTGCAAGTTTGTCCACGACTGCGTTCATTCCAGTACATTTTTTGCTTCGATTCGAATCGGATTCAAAGTAGGGACATTTGATTCGATTAGATTCGAGCGAAAAAACTAACATTCGATTCGATTAGGGGGAAAAAATAAAAATACGATTCGATTCTGAAAAGTGCCACTTTGCACACCACTAATAAAGCGTTGCCGAGGCCAACGCCTGCAGGGTAGGACAACTGTCGGCACACGTGCTGCACGGGCTGCCTACCCTTCTTGATCACAGGCGTTCCCGCAAAACGCAAATGCGTCGCTTCTACCCGTGGGGGGAAATGGTGTGTGTGTGGCAAAAAAGAGGGAGAGAGAAAGAGAGAGAGAGAGAAGAAAAGGGAAAGGTCAATTTCCGTCCAGCTTATCCGGCCTGAGGTACATTATCACCACTGGGGAGGGACTGGGACGACACAGGTAAAAGTGCAACATTTTGTGAAAATTCTCGTGATTTCCCTTGCCTTCCTCCGACCAGTGGGTGACTCAAGGGCTTGGGGGTCAAGTAAAAATAATTGCAGACGCCAGTTATCGTCGGGTCAGTATGGCCTAGGCCGCGCATGGCGATTCGCGTGGGCCGGGAAGCCTATGTCCACTCTTTTTTGAAACTTTGGAAGGCTGTAGCGGCTAAACTAGGGGTACACCCATACTTTTTGGCACCGTCCCTCGAAAGACCTCCCCGAGACCTTCAAGAATCCGTCAAAAAAAGTTAAAAATTCGTTTCCTTTCACCAAAAGATCCCTCCCCAAAGTTGGCGAAAATTAACCTATTTTGACATGGTTTTAATTTACTAAATTGCTCAGATCACCGTAAAGATGGGTTCAAAAGTGAAATTTGACCACTGGAATCTCTTCCTCTACTCAATACGCGTCTTTTAAGCACAAAATCATTGTGCTGGCGTTAAAGTTTTTCCGTAGAGAGCCAAGAAAAGGGAGTAACGGACGCAATTTCAACAAAAACAACAAAAAAAGTTCAGAGAAATCTAAAAACTTCCACCCTGGCCTCAAAAATGGACCCAGGGACCTAAAAATTTGGCAACCGCCCCGTCTCCACGAGTACTAAAAAGTACCAAAGCGGTGTGGAAATCGTCAATGGTCACCTTCAGGGCCTGGCCGAACCGGCATGGAATGTCTCTACTTCCGTTTCAAGATTCGTTAAAAGAACCCTATTAAGAACGTTGTAACAATGTGCCCCACGGAAAAGTGTCACTATCTGCAAAATCACTAAATTCTTTGTATTGTAAAGATACGGTGTCAGTTGGTGCACCATTTTGGCACCATTGAAACCCCCTCCCCCCTTTTTGGCCTGTAACGTAGCGTAACGTCGTCTCTGGAAATGAAAGAGTCATAATCAGGACTAAACTTGTGGGCAAGGTATTCTGTGTCACTCAAATTTGGGTGCGAAAGTATATCCCGACCCAAATTGGGTATTGACGAAGACTCTTTCATTCCCAGTGCACGCACTTGTAAATGAAAAAGTACTGTAAGCCTAATTACACCAGGGATGCGTCGAGACTCTGTTAAGGCACCATTTCGCGGACTTTGAGGTGTTGAAAACTGTAAGTGATTAGCGTTTTTCTGCTACAGGCGCTACGGGTGCTGCCGCTGGGCCGTTCTCCACATTCTGCGCTGCGCTGCGCCGCCTCCTCTGCTGGACGAAGACGAAGGTATGCAGTGGGTTCGGAGCGGATTCTTGAGACTCAAGGTCTTTTCAAGGTCTTTCCTGCAGTGCAAACTGTTTTGAAAACGAATGCCTAGTTGTCACAATCTCGAAGAAGTGCCTAACCCCTGCAACGAATGCTCGGGCATGGCTTCACGATCTCCTTGGCCATTGCTATACCCTGCCACGGCCTGGTCAGGCTCCTGAAATTAACAATTTCACCTGTAAACTTAAGAAGCAGTTTGGAAAATGATGAACAATTTGTCAATTTACAATTTACTTTGTAAAAAACAGTGCAGTTCGTGGTACAGATTTAACATGCAACTATTCGTAAAAGTAACGTCGTACCCTCACATATTTATGCTCAAAACGTCCGTCTGACTGTCTAGTATCCCATTTTTCATAGGGCACAACAATATCTGCTCTCAGATATAAGATTTTAAGAATCTAACGGAACACTGTACCAACGGTCCTTGGGGTGATCCGAAAAATTTGCTGCAGAGGTCCAGAAATTAGATCACTGCAAAACATTTAGCAAGAAAGGAGTTAAGTGTTAAGGCTCGATGGAAAGATAAAAGAACGGAGATTACAGTGATATAACTCGTTTTCACATAAATACATTCATTTACTTGTTATAGTAAAAGTTTTGTTTGGGGGACACGACTTGGGGAAATAATGGGACTAACATTAACATGGGCGTTTTGGAGAGTGAATTTTCAAAATTGTCCAAATTGATCTTACTGACCGGAAATGGATTGGTTTCGACAAGACAAACAAAAAAGTTAACAGGAGCAATGGGTTTGGATGGAAAATGAAAACGACGTAGGGCTTTGAAGAAATCTAACGCGTTTCAAGTAGTTTTGTTACTTAAGCTTCTTTAAAGCTTCATAACTTCTACATTTTTCATCCAAACTTATGGCATGTGCTGACATTTGGTTTGGACTTTCAAGACGAAACAATTTCTGTCAATGAAACACCTAACATTTTCTTTCCTTCGATACCAAGCCCCCTGTCCCATTATTTCCCCTGGGTGTCCCATTTTTACCCCAAAGTGATATTTCCGAATTGACACCTACATGCCTATATTGGCAGTACACATCTATATTGCCTATAAATGTGTACTTGCCAAGCATACACCTATGGATGTGTGCTTGCAACTTGCAAGTACGCTCCCATAGCTGTGTACTAAGCACACATTTGATCTTGTAGTGCATGCAACGTAAAGTATTTTCAGCCTTATTACACCGGGGATGCGTCGAGATTACGTTAAGGTCGCGGACGTTGGTGTGTTGATAACAATGAAAATGTTTGGCGTTTTCTTTTTCGTTGCAGGCGACCTGCGCTGCGGTTTCTCTGCGCTGCGGTCTCTCTGCGCTGCGCTGCTGAAGTTGCCACCTGCTCTGCTCTGCAAGTCGAAGGTAGTATGCAGGGGGGCCGGAGTCTACACTCTCAGACTCGTACGGACGACCGTCCGGGAATCATGTGCCCGTACCAAATTCATCGCACGAGGTCCGTTCAAAAAGTAACTTGCGTCTTTCGTTGAGGCGGTTCCAAAAAGATATGTCTTATGATCGTGACAATTCTGTGAGGCGAAATCGGAAAATCGGATTTGTCCGGGAACGGTGTTCCAGGATGGTCGTCTGGACTTTTTCCCGTCCGGGATTACGTGTTCCCGGACGGTCGTGAATGTGTTAATAACGTATAGACCAGAGGTGCCAGCGGGCCGCCTGGCGGGCCGCTTGCGGCCCAGGCCCGAACGGTGCGGCCCGCCTGCGGGCCGCACACAGTCTCTTATGGAAAGACCCTCGGCTGGCGTTCGGGTTTCGCTCGGGCGGAGTCAGGGGCGGCGAGGCAGCGGCCGGCTGGCGTGGCAGAAGCACTACTGCCTCCGCATTGGCACTAGTGATGCGGTAGTAGTCAGAATAAAGTGGCAAAATAGGAGAAATAGGGTCATTTGGAGTTTCTTTTCTTGTGGCAAACATCAGATTGGAACAGAACGCACTGCTACACATTCAAGAAACGTCAAAATAGCGACAAAAATACGGCCAAGTGAGACACGCCTCTGCCTGTCACCGCTCCGCCACGCCACGGCTGGCAGCGATTGACGAGTCGAGTCCAGCCGAGCGGGTGACCGAGCCGAGCCGAACTCCATGCGGCCCGCGCGTCTTTCGGCGATGGCACCTCTGGTATAGACGATTGTGCACATTAATACGCACATTAACATTTTTATTTGTTTCACTAACAAAATAATCAATTTCGTCTTGACAAATCTGTTCAGCTTCTTAGCGAAATCCTATTAATGCACAATCGTCAATGAATATTAATAAAATGCCAATTGAAGGATGAGAGTGTATCAAGACTCCAGTGTCGAAGCGTGTGGACTGATCATTACATATTTGAAAAAACTTTAACTTATGACAATTAGAGCTGAAGGAGCTGGGCATTGCTGATTAAAGTTCATTTGTAGGTCGCGCACTCCCAAAAAGGGGTAAATATGTGCAACTTAATGTACAAAAATTGTACGTTAAGTTCATCTGCCCAAAAATTGTGATGTCTTGTACCAATTTTACATAACATTAAGTTTGCACCAGACGCTGTCTTTGCCAGAAAAGCAGGGTTTTCGACAAAGGTTGTCCAAATCGAACCAAAATTTATTTTTAGGCTCTTCTACATCCAAAAACATGCTACACCAAAAATTAGGTCATTCGGATAAGTTTTGACCCCTCAGGCAGAAATTCTTGAATATCTCAAAAGACGCGGACTTCTATTTTCAAATTATATTTTGTACTACTCAAAACTTAATTTTAGAAGTTGGTCCTATGTGCTGGACTTGCTTAGTTTGGAAGATATAGACTTATTTATTTTATTGTATTCACTAAATTTTACATAGATTTCTGAAAAGTGAACATTGGGCTGCTTATTCCTGAGTACTATGGTGGTGATAAGGGAAAATTGAGGTTTGCTGTCTTGTTTAAGTACTTGACGCACTGTATACCACTCAATTTTGAACTTGGACTGTCCTAGAAATTCATACGCAGTGGGTTTACATGATGTGTTAGTCAGATCTCTTCATTATACCTTAGCCGCAGTTTCCGCTGTACTAAAAAAAATTTCACGACAGAGTCTAAAATCATTTTGCTTTCTTTAATTGGATTAGTATAATATGCAGTCATTGGTAAAGGGGTATCCCGAACAATTTTGGACTCAGTCGTGGAATTTTTTTTTAAAACAGCGGAATCTGCGGATAAGGTTTTCGTAAAATTAAGTGAATACAATAAAATAAATAGGTCTATATCCTCCAAACTAAGCAAGTCCAGGACATGGGACCAACTTCTAAAATTAAGTTTTGAGTAGTACTAAGTAAAAAAAAAAATATAATTTGAAAATTGAAGTCCGCGTCTTTTGAGATATTCAAGAATTTCTGCCTGAGGGGTCAAAACTTATCCGAATGACCTAATTTTTGGTGTGGCACTTTTTTGGACGTAGAAGAGCCTAAAAATAAATTTTGGTTCGATTTGGACAACCTTTGTCAAAAACCCTGCTTTTCTGGCAAAGACAGCGTCACCAGCTTATGTCCGTATCTGAACCGTCGCAACACGGGATCCAGAACGGCTTCAGGAAGGCGTGTTGGGGGATCCGGGGGAGACCGTCTAAAGACTTTGATTTTTGTGCTTTTCAGATGGACTGCCAGGTGTGCTGCAATGCCTTTAACTATGACAGGCCACCTAAAGTTCTCCCGTGTGGGCACACGTTTTGTGTGATTTGCTTGTTAGCCTGCCCGCATCAGAAGTGCCCCGGATGCCGGACGGTAAGTTTCCCTACGTATTGTCGTGTAAACGTCATGCTATGAATTCACTGATTCTTGATTTCTTTTACCAGGAGTACACAACTGATCCGACTGACCTAACAACTAACTACGCGCTGCTTTCTTTAGATTTCAGGTAAAATTAAGTTTATTCCTTACCTTACCATGTATTCTATGTCTGGTACAGACACTCGGTGATCGTCAAAGCCACGTGTAAAAACATTTATTAAAACATTTTAGGTCATTGTGAAGCAAGGTTTATCGGCAAACGTTTCATTCATTTCAAGCATAACGTCTCCAAGCGTAACTTTATGCTTGATTCAAGCATTAAGTTTTGATGTTGACCGCGTGTTTCCAGGGGGAAGAAACACGGCACATTTCAGCGCTCCATGCAAAACTACGGATTGATTCTCCTGCTTCTTGTTTCATTTTTTACACACTTTCCTTAGTGCAATCATAGCATGGTTCAACATCAAAGGCCAATTTAAAAGCAGCAACATAAGCAGTCCAACCTTTGTTCTTATTTTCTGCATGACAAGACAACGCGCACTCCGGTAACTTAGACGCGATATACACTGGAATATCATTGGCTGAGCGATTAGCGAAGCCAGTTACTTCACTGGGGTTGGAAAGTTTTGTCTGTCTGTCTGTCTGTGTGTCCGCACTACTCCTCCCAAACGGCTCGGCCGATCTGGCTGAGATTTTGCAGGGTTATTAGGTATGTCCTTGGCTCGCCACACACAAAAATTCAGCTTTCTATCTCATTCCATTCAGTCGTACTAACGAAAAAACACTAAAAAAACGGCAGAAAAAGTGCAACTTTTCAGTGACTTTACATTTTAGAGACATTTTTACATGGTTTCGTATGTTTTTGAAGTTCCTGATGACGAAAATGAAATCAATTTCTACCCGTGACATAAGTTTTAACTGCGAATTGGCTACCTCGGCCCGAATTTACTAACATTATTAGTATAATTAGTATAATATGCAGTCATTGGTAAAGGGGTATCCCGAACAATTTTGGACTCAGTCGTGGAATTTTTTTTAAAACAGCGGAATCTGCGGATAAGGTTTTCGTAAAATTATGTGAATACAATAAAATAAATAGGTCTATATCCTCCAAACTAAGCAAGTCTAGGACATGGGACCAACTTCTAAAATTAAGTTTTGAGTAGTACTAAGTAAAAAAAAAAATATAATTTGAAAATTGAAGTCCGCGTCTTTTGAGATATTCAAGAATTTCTGCCTGAGGGGTCAAAACTTATCCGAATGACCTAATTTTTGGTGTGGCACTTTTTTGGACGTAGAAGAGCCTAAAAATAAATTTTGGTTCGATTTGGACAACCTTTGTCAAAAACCCTGCTTTTCTGGCAAAGACAGCGTCACCAGCTTATGTCCGTATCTGAACCGTCGCAACACGGGATCCAGAACGGCTTCAGGAAGGCGCGTTGGGGGATCCGGGGGAGACCGTCTAAAGACTTTGATTTTTGTGCTTTTCAGATGGACTGCCAGGTGTGCTGCAATGCCTTTAACTATGACAGGCCACCTAAAGTTCTCCCGTGTGGGCACACGTTTTGTGTGATTTGCTTGTTAGCCTGCCCGCATCAGAAGTGCCCCGGATGCCGGACGGTAAGTTTCCCTACGTATTGTCGTGTAAACGTCATGCTATGAATTCACTGATTCTTGATTTCTTTTACCAGGAGTACACAACTGATCCGACTGACCTAACAACTACCTACGCGCAGCTTTCTTTAGATTTCAGGTAAAATTAAGTTTATTCCTTACCTAACCATGTATTCTAAGTCTGGTACAGACACTCGGTGATCGTCAAAGCCACGTGTAAAAACATTTATTAAAACATTTTAGGTCATTGTGAAGCAAGGTTTATCGGAAAACGTTTCATTCATTTCAAGCATAACGTCTCCAAGCGTATCTTCATGCTTGATTCAAGCATTAAGTTTTGATGTTGACCGCGTGTTTCCAGGGGGAACACGGCACATTTCAGCGCTCCATGCAAAACTACGGATTGATTCTCCTGCTTCTTGTTTCATTTTTTACACACTTTCCTTAGTGCAATCATAGCATGGTTAGGTTAGGGTTTTTGACAAAGGTTGTCCAAATCGAACCAAAATTTATTTTTAGGCTCTTCTACGTCCAAAAACATGCCACACCAAAAATTAGGTCATTCGGATAAGTTTTGACCCCTCAGGCAGAAATTCTTGAATATCTCAAAAGACGCGGACTTCAATTTTCAAATTATATTTTTTTTTACTTACCGAAACGGTGAAAAGAGGCCAAGGGTCCCCCCCGTGCGGCTACGTGCGGCCACACTTTTTGCGCGGCTTGCCTCTCCGAGCTTGCTGATCCACGGTGTCCAGAGTGCACTCAGGTCAGCAATTGAGCGACTCCTCATTACTCTCAATGTGGGGAGAGCTCGACGGATTGGTCGAGTCACTTGAAGATCAACAAGCTAAATAAAGGTAAACACAGTGAAAAAAAAAACCACACACACACTAACATAAGCTATTTTGAATGTAGAATAAATTAAGGAATCATTTGATACTAGAAATCACAAGAGATGATGTCAAAACATTAAGTGATGTTTATTGACATGTTCAGGGGTTATGTAATACTATTTACAAACAATGAAACTGAGATGATCTTTGGACCTAATTTCTATTTTCCCTAAGTTCTATTTTCTCTCGCATCTAGAATGACACTTCTTTCACTCAAGCACTTAGTGGATTCCTCCATAGATGTCTTTTTTTAATCTTCTATGTGTCTGCAGCTGTTAGCAGAGAGTTGCGGGTGTTTGCCAGGGACGGACTGGGGGCCCACGAGTCGGGTGGGAAATCTGGTCTAGGGGGCCCGGATTTGCCTACCATCCAGGGGCAAAAGAGAGCTTCGATGTATTTAAGTGCCGTAAATTCGATCTGTGACCAATGAGGTATTTTAGTGGTGAGAAGAAGAAAGGATTGTAGTCTGCTAACCGTCGGGCGTCCGCTGTACTATATAATTGGCTGAGCGATTAGCGAAGCCAGTTACTTCACTGGGGTGGGAAAGTTTGGTCTGCCTGTCAGTGTGTGTGTGTGTGTGTGTGTGTGTATGTCAGCACTTCTACTCCTGAACGGCTCAGCCGATCTGTCTGAGACTTTGAAGGGTTATTAGGTATGTCCTTGGCTCGCCACACAAAAAATTTCAGCTTTCTATCTCATTCCATTCAGTCGTACTAACGTAAAAACACAAAAAAATGGCAGAAAAATTGACTTTTTTAGTGATTTTATATCATTCCAAACAAACAACTCTGTCGATCTGACTGAGATTTTGCAGGATTGTAAGGTATATCCTTGGATCACCACACGCTGAAATTCAGCCCTCTATCTCAAATTATTCAGTCGTACCAACGAAAAAACACGAAAAAACGGCAGAAAAAGTGCATTTTTTCAGTGACGGTATATTTTAGAGACATTTTTACATGGTTTCGTATATTTTTGAAGGTGCTAATGACGAAAATGAAATCAATTTAGACCCCTGACCAAAGTTTTAACTGCGAATTGGCTACCTCGACCCGAATTTACTAACATAATCAACTTCGCCCCTAATCTTGAAGAAAGGGGGTCGGCCGACTTAAAAAAAATTATTGCAGATTTCGATAGGTCCCGGCAAGACCTTTTCAAAGAGAGGTCGGAAGGGGGGTCTAGGAGCCCGACTTCAGTAGTTGGCCGAGTCAGGATCTTGAAAAAAGGCGATCGACCGACTAAAAAATTTTATTGCAGATTTCGATAAGTCTCGGCAAGACCTTTTCAAAGAGGGGTCGGAAGGGGGGTCTTTGAGCCCGCCTTCATGTATTGTGAAAATTGGTGCAACGGCCATGTTTTGCACATTAACTTTAGCACAGTGGGAACACAAGACCGGGCCTCAGTCCTGATGTTACATCAATAAGTTTGCGCTTTACCTCCACGAGGTATGAGGTGCGAGGACCGAAGGCCCGAGAGATGGCCTCCGATTGGGCCAAGCCAGGTCTGGTGCGAGGGCCGAAGAAGGCCCGAGAAGAAAGTGTTTTTATGGATATTTCCAACCGGACCGATGGATCAATGGATGTTGTTTTAGAAGACAGTTTTTCCGAGTTTTCCAAAGAGGCAGTGGAGACCAGAACATCAACACCATCTGTGTCCAAACGCCTGTCTAGCCCTGGTGCATCAGCCAGCAGCCTTCAGTCAAATTCACCAA
The DNA here is from genome assembly GCA_030522485.1 of Stenchaetothrips biformis. Classification (NCBI taxonomy): domain Eukaryota; kingdom Metazoa; phylum Arthropoda; class Insecta; order Thysanoptera; family Thripidae; genus Stenchaetothrips; species Stenchaetothrips biformis. Next base: position 9,430,376 of record CM060102.1, read on the forward strand.
CAAGAAGAAGTCGCGCTAGAAGGAGAAGGGCTAGTCCTGTCCCCTCATCACCAGGTTCAGACTGCCAACGCTCTCCATCCGAGCGTAGACAACGCTGTCGACAGAAGATTTGTGCGTTAAAATGGAACAAATTAGTGACGACGAGGGTGAATTCTCTTCAGAATTAAACACTCTCCTTCCGGAGACTTTGAATGCATACGAACTTAATTTGACTCAGGTTCCAAATCCGCAGTGTTCCAAGTTTGAAGAAGTCTGCAAACATTTCTGCGTGGTTTTGCGGACTCAGACGGTCTTGACAAGTTGAGGGACAATTTGAGTAGTCTGCTGGTTTCTTTGCGAAGTGCTTTGCCACATTTTAGAGCTCTGCAACAACAGGCCTCAGTTGTGGTACGTCAATTGCGTAGCCTGGAGTGGTCCCATAAAAATGTTGTCGAGGCTGCGTACAAAGTTACTGCCGAAGGCAAAAACTCAGTGTTGACACAGTTTTATGCCGAATCGGTAAAGAAAGCTTCTGGTTTAGTCAGCGTTCGCAGGTTTTGCGGTGACGTATCTCAAAGCGTTGAATCCGTTAAGGGAGCAATTAAAAGGAAAATTGAAGGTTCGGAATTGTACAGCGGCATTTTAAGCGCTGTTAGGAACTAAGGGCATCCACGCTCAAAATGTTAAACCAGTTCCAAAAGATTGGTTCCTAGGTTTTTTTCTTCTTTGGTTTTGGTTTGAATGTTTTGCAGTGCGTTGCGTAACCGTAAGAAAGCCAGCTCCCCGTTTTTTCTTTTATTTTCGTGGATTGCTGAACGGTTGGTGCTTTTGTTTGTACGCACGATAAAACGAACACTCTTCTTTGTTTCCTCAAGTTTCTGTAAGACGGGGGGCAAAGGTTCAACCGTGGCTTTGTCAATATCGGGCGGCTTGGATCATAGACAAACTAAGTCGACCCTCCAGGGGGTTAGGTTCGGTGCGTCGGTGACAAGCCGAAAGGTGAGAGGCTTCTTTAGTATTACTTTGGTATTCAATGAAGGGGTCGCTATGGGTATCATTATAAAATCACTAACGCATTAGATGCGTTCCCATTTGAAGGTCCACGGTGGCTGGTGAATTATCATTATCAATTCTATGGATATTCTATGGACAAAATTCATAAATGTCTCACCCCCATGGTTTCCGTTTCAGTGACCCAGGCAGCACTAACCTCCTCACACGGTGACGACTTGGACCAAGCACCCGACTTGGACCTACCCACCCTCGAGGAGGAAGACGACAATGACGAAGACTTGGAATGGGCTGCGGCCTTCGGTCGGCTTCCGTGTGTCGGCCCACCCACCCTCGAGGAGGAGGACCCTCGGCTGTCCGCTGCAGCAGAGGGTTGCCAGAGGTGCTCCGAGTTGTCAAAAATTCAGACTACCTGCTTGCCATAAAATTCAGACTATATTTTAGTCTGAAAATTCAGATGACAAGGAGTCGAAAAATGTGGAATGTCCGGAGGTCTAAAAATTCAGACCACGAGGTTTCAAAATTGACTTCATCTTAAAAAGTCTGAAAATTTCAACTTTTTTTTAACAGTGAGGTTACCCCCCTCCAAAATACCTACCCGCGAGATATCCCGGTCCAGGGGGTGGGGGACTTAATCGAGGTTACCCCCCCAAAAGAAAACCCGCCATATATCCTAGTCCAGGTCGATGCCCGCCATATATACCGGTCCTTACTAGTCATAGAGTAGGAGTACCATGTTGTCCATATCAATTCACTCAATATAATTGGGACTCCAGTTTGGCCATCCATCACAAAAGAATTATTATTGATTATTTTCAGCATTCAATTTGTCTATTTTCTGTTCCTACCTAAGCACAAAAAAGTGCGTTAATGGTAACGAATTTCGGTAAGTTTAACTCCAAGCGCATTAGCGTTATCGAGTTAACGCTGACGTGGTCGGCGATTTCACTTAACTTTTAGTCGATAGTGAAAAAAGAAATAACTTTAACGACGCTGTTCCCTACCCGTAGGCCTACCAACGTCCCTAATTTCAGAATTTGAACTGCGATAGAGGCGGAGTAACGGAGCCCCGAAAAGAAAGGGCATTTTAAGCGATCGCGCCAAGTTGGCAAAATTATAAATCATCGTTTTTCTGCCTTTTTACCGTACCAGGAAATTTTACTGATACGTTGAAATAAGTGCGGTTGGAAAATTGGGTAGGTGGCCAGCATGAGTCACGTGATAAACGTGCCAATGGAGTTCTCCAGTCATGGGTCCTCATTATTGATTTCCTTATTGGTTTTGGCAGATGGATTGCCTTGTTTGCCTGGAAATGTACGGAGATGGTGAAAAGAGGCCAAGGGTCCCCCCCGTGCGGCTACGTGCGGCCACACTTTTTGCGCGGCTTGCCTCTCCGAGCTTGCTGATCCACGGTGTCCAGAGTGCACTCAGGTCAGCAATTGAGCGACTCCTCATTACTCTCAACGTGGGGAGAGCTCGACGGATTGGTCGAGTCACTTGAAGATCAACAAGCTAATTAAAGGTAAACACAGTGAAAAAAAAAAACACACACACACTAACATAAGCTATTTTGAATGTAGAATAAATTAAGGAATCATTTGATACTAGAAATCACAAGAGATGATGTCAAAACATTAAGTGATGTTTATTGACATGTTCAGGGGTTATGTAATACTATTTACAAACAATGAAACTGAGATGATCTTTGGCCCTAATTTCTATTTTCCCTAAGTTCTATTTTCTCTCGCATCTAGAATGACACTTCTTTCACTCAAGCACTTAGTGGATTCCTCCATAGATGTCTTTTTTTAATCTTCTATGTGTCTGCAGCTGTTAGCAGAGAGTTGTGGGTGTTTGCCAGGGACGGACTGGGGGCCCACGAGTCGGGTGGGAAATCTGGTCTAGGGGGCCCGGATTTGCCTACCACCCGACGGGAACACATGGTTGACCCAACGTTGCCCATAGAGGGCCGTACGTTGCCTACGTTTCGGGCCCGTTTACGTTGTCTGCCGTCATTGGGGCAACCAACCCGCATCCGTTGGTTGCTCAGATCACGTCAAATCTGATCGGAGGAAACATAGACGCATCAAGGGACATAAGGCAACAACGCCGCCATATTAACGGCACATTCCCGACTTCACGTTTCTGACCCCACGTTGCTACGACGTTGCCCCCATAATTGCAATGCAACCAGAATGTGGCGATGTCGCGGCAACGTTGCCCCCACCAGGTCTTTCGCACGTAACTCCGGGCATGTGTCTGCAACGGCGCCGGTCAGGCGCCGTCACAACGTTGCACCGCCGACCAAACGGCGCTATCAGAAACACCATACATGAGGGATGTGCCCATGGCAAGGTTGCAGCGACGATGCCTCGCGGTTGCCCGCTCAACGCCATTTCGGCCACGTTGCGGCCATAGGACCGCTGCTACGTCGCTCCGGCAACCAATCAGTAACGTGCCCGCACCCGCGCCGCCGCCACGTTGATTCGGCGATCCCATTGCGACCTCATGGCAACGACACAAAAACCAGGTTCCCTGCAGGACACTCAGTGTAACGTTGCTGTAACGGCGCCGGCTCAACGTCGCCATGCCCACAACCCGCCCACTATGCCGCCGCCACGTTGATTCGGCGATCGCATGGCGACCTCATGGCAACGACACAAAAACCAGGTTCCCTGCAGGACACTCAGTGTAACGTTGCTGCCACGACGCCGGCTCAACGTCGCCATGCCCACAACCCGCCCACTATGCCACCGCCACGTTGATTCGGCGATCCCATGGCGACCTCATGGCAACGACACAAAAACCAGGTTCCCTGCAGGACACTCAGTGTAACGTTGCTGTGACGGCGCCGGCTCAACGTCGCCATGCCCACAACCCGCCCATTAAGCCACCGCCACGTTGATTCGGCGATCCCATGGCGACCTCATGGCAACGACACAAAAACCAGGTTCCCTGCAGGACACTCAGTGTAACGTTGCTGTAACGGCGCCGGCTTAACGTCGCCATGCCCACAACCCGCCCACTATGCCGCCGCCACGTTGATTCGGCAATCGCATGGCGACCTCATGGCAACGACACAAAAACCAGGTTCCCTGCAGGACACTCAGTGTAACGTTGCTGTAACGGCGCCGGCTCGGAAGAAAACAGCATAGATTTCCCTTCTGATTTTACTCCAACAAGTGTCAAGCTCCCTGAGCCAACAAGGTGGCACACAATGCTAATAATGCTGGAGAGCATGGAACAAAATAGGGTAAATCTTGCTCAAAACGACATTGAACTTATTTCAAATTAAGTGAACATGTCAAATAGTTTATCTTAAATATTGCTTTTTGCAGGGCGCAATTAATATTGTTCTCAATGAAATTGGGGGTGAAGATTTGATCTTTACTCATGCTCAACAAGGAACGCTTAGATCTTTCATTGAATTTTTGTCTACGATCAATCTCGCCTTGTTGCTCAGGTAATTTGACAAACATTTGATCATTGCCACCCGCCTCTCGCTTCCTGCTCGCTCCCAAACAAGTACGCATTGCATATGCCAACGTTTTTGAAGTAGTGCCTGTTCTCATCACAGGTCAGAGTTGGAGTGCGTTCAGTAAAGCAGTTTGCTTCGGCCAGCTTGTCTGACCGTGCCGGGATTCCCAGCAACTGCTGCAAGCTTCACTGACATCAGTCTAGCGAAACGTCGCAATGTCCGGACGTGGCAGGGGGGTTCCTCCTGCCTCGAAGGGACGCGGTGGGGACAATCTCCCCCCGGTGCCCGGCACCAGTGGTGCTGGCCACGACGACCCGGATGGGGAAATTCCTCAATCCGGGTTTCCGGTGTCTGGACCTTATAGGTCAGACACCTCACTACAGAGCCTTGACGATGTCGCCAAGGCCTGTAAGCAGGACCCTCTCGCGGTCTCACGCTGCATTGCAGCATGTGAGCCCGGGACGGTGGTGGCCTCAATCATGGGGCTACCCTTTTCCAAGCGCCGAGCAATCATACTCGGCCTTGGTGCGGATGTTCGCAATGCGAACGACATCCGCTCAGTCCTCCCGACGGCCAAGCCGACCGGGACCCGTGGTGGACGGGGCGCGGGCCGCGGGTCATCCCGTGGCAGGCGCGGAGGCGGGCAACCGGCTCCAAGCAATGCTCGGAACGGACCCACCGAGCCGGTTGTTCCACCGGCTGGCTCGGGCCTGGTCTGCTAACCGTCCGGCGTCCGCTGTACTATATAATTGGCTGAGCTATTAGCGAAGCCAGTTACACTGGGGTTGGAAAGTTTTGTCTGCCTGTCAGTGTGTGTATGTGTGTGTTTCAGCACTACTCCTCCTGAACGGGTCAGCCGATCTGTCTGAGATTTTGCAGGGTTATGAGGTATGTCCTTGCCTCGCCACACGCAAAAATTTAGCTTTTTATCTCATTCCATTCAGTCATACTAACGTAAAAACACTAAAAAAATGGCAGAAAAATTGACCTTTTCGGTGATTTTATATCATTCTAAACGAACGGCTCTGCCGATCTGACTGAGATTTTGCAGGGTAGTTAGGTATATCCGTGGTTCGCCACCCGCTGAAATTCAGCTCTCTCAAATTATTCAGTCGTACCAACGAAAAATCACTAAAAAAACGGCAGAAAAAGTGCAATTTTTTAGTGACTTTATATTGTAGAGACATTTTTACATGGTTTCGTATGTTTTTGAAGGTGCTGATGACGAAAATGAAATCAATTTCGGCCCCTGACCAAAGTTTTAGCTGCGAATTGGCTACCTCGGCCCGAATTTACTAACATAATCAACTTCGACCCTTCATCTTGCAAAAAGGGGGTCGACCGACTAAAAAATTATTGCAGATTTCGATAGGTCTCGGAAAGACCTTTTAAAAGAGGGGTCGGAAGAGGGGTCTGTGAGCCCGCCTTTATGTATTGTGAAAATTGGTGCAACGGCCATGTTTTGCACATTAACTTTAGCACAGTGGGAACACAAGAGCGGGCCTCAGTCCTGATGTTACATCAATAAGTTTGCGCTTTACCTCCACGGGGTATGAGGTGCGAAGACCGAAGGCCCGAGACATGGCCTCCGATTGAGCCAAGCCAGGTCTGGTGCGAGGGCCGAAGAAGGCCCGAGAAGAATCCACCGGCAGGCCAAGCTGGTATCGGCCCCTGTCGAACTGAATTGCCGGCGCAGCGAAGCGGAGCTGCCTCCTCGGTTTGACGGAAGGGCGCGCCCTAGCTTGTATGCTTCGACCATTCATCACGTAGTGCACTACTCATTGCCTCAATGAATCCTTGAAACAGCTTGCCGAAGGCAAGCAGGAAGCGCCGCAGGCCAAGATAGGTGTAACGCCAGGCGTGGATTGTCGAAACTGGCGCAGCATCGCGAAGCCTGTTACGACAAGAGACGGTCTGGCGTAAATCCACCATGTACGGTGTCTTTTCTTTGTTTGATTAAAGCTATTTACGCCATAATATTTATTTTTTATAACTTGTGTGACGTCCTAAAAGTCACCAAACCTCAAACCCACAGCGACTCAAGCGCGCCCCTTGACGGGCCCCACGGGCCCGTGTAATCTCCCTGCTTCCCATGTGAGAATCGGGTTTCGGGCCCAAAGGGCCCGTCAGGGGGGCCCGCAACCCATATCCCGGGGAGGGGCCCGGGTGGGTATCCAACAATCCCCACCCGGGCCAGTCCGTCCCTGAGAAGAATCCGCCGGCAGGCCAAGCTGGTATCGGCCCATGTCGAACTGAATTACCTGCGGGGCGAAGCGGAGCTGCCTTCTCGGTTTGACTGAATAAGGGCGCGCCCTAGCTTGTATACTCCGACCATTCATCACGTAGTGCACTACTTATTGCCCCAATGATCCCTTAAAACAGTTTGCCGAAGGCAAGAAGAAAGCGCCGCAGGCCAAGGTAGGTGAAACGCCAGGCGTGGATTGTCGAAACTGGCGCAGCATCGCAAAGCCTGTTACGACAAGACACGGTCTGGCGTAAGTCTACCTTGTAACAGTGTCTTTTCTTTGTTTGATTTAAGCTATTTACGCCATAATATTTATTTTTTATAACTTGTGTGATGTCCTTAAAGTCACCAAACCTCAAACCCACAGCGACGCAAGCGGGCCCCTTGACGGGCCCCGCGGGCCCGTGTAATCTTCCTGCTTCTCATGTGAGGGGGGGCCCGGGTGGGGATCTAACAATCCCGACCCGGGCCAGTCCGTCCCTGGTGTTTGCACCCTGGCTCGACTAGATGGCACCACTTTGCAGAGCCCTCCCTCCAGACAGGAATGGGGCGCACGAAGAGTTGCCTACCCAACCAGGCAATCATTACCAAAAAAAGGTTTAGCTTTTTAGGCACGAAGTAGCCTTATAGCCTCACCGGGGTTGGGTTTTTTATTATTACTATTATTATTATTGTTGTCAGTCTGGCCCCTTATGCAAATCCGAAATTTTCTATACGTTTTTGATGAGATTTGGCAGAGTGGTAGAACTTTGTACCCTGATTTCAGTGGTGAAATGTGGTTGAAAAGTGTAGGGCCAATGTTGGGAAATTTTGAGTTGAAATCGGCGTTTTCATGGCAAAACTCGACTCGTTAGCGAAAAACAGAGGGAAAGGGGGGAGCCGAGCCACCGGAAATGGAATCCGACCAATAGCAGCGCTCCTTTTCGCCTCTGTACAAGCTTACACCAAAAACGCTCGCTCCCTTAAAAAAGGGCGTTCGAATCAAAATTGTCTTTTACTGCAGCTTGAAGAGCTCCAACAATGGTATAGACGTTTTCGAACGTGGCCATTTGGATCGGCCGGTCGGTCGGTGATTGTTGGCCAGAGTGTCCCACACGCCTGCGCGAAGGCCCTGTTGTTTTGAGAAATACCAACCCTAAATGTTCTAAACTCTTTGAATCGGAGTGAAATAGGACATTAAACTGCGTGCCTGTGCAAATGCATTTGTGATAAAACTATCCCTAACGTAGTTTGAGTGTGACTATATGTCCCTTTTCGAAAAGAGTGGGCGTGTAGCTGCACCTTGTAGCGAGGTTTGATGGTACTTCTGAATCTAAGACGAAACGATCTGGACACGGGGGCTGTGCTTTTTTCTAACCTTAAAGCTGGGTGAACTGGACTATTTTACTGCACGTTTCTGTGAATAACTTGTCCTTCAGGTATTATGAGACTGTCTTAAATGTCTGTTCTTGACACAAATTGATACGCAGCTGGTCTTTACGTAAGGTTTAGTATTTTTTATAATGGTCTGACAAACAAACAGAAATAAACACAAGGCAGTCCTAGCCTTAGCTATCTTTGTTGGCTGAGCGATTAGCGAAGCCAGTTACTTCACTGGGGTTGAAAAGTTTTGTCTGTCTGTTTGCGTGTGTGTCCGCACCACACCTGAACGGCTCGGCCGGAACAGGGTTGCCAGAACCCTAGTGCACCGTCCCGCCACCAGAGCGCGCTCAACCCGCCGCTTCCCGCCACCTTTCAAAATAGCCTAAAACCGCCTAACCAAAGCACCATCCCGCCTAAATTTGCGGGAAAATAGAAAGAAACCAGATTTCAATGTTTTCATGCTTTATTTTTATCTTTTTTAAGACAATAATAACAAGGGACCCTAACCCTATACAGTTTTCTTCTTAAAGCCGTCGAAATGAGAAAAATGACATTAGTACATTGTGATTACGACCAATGGCCTCAAGTCATGAAAACTAAAGGAGATACAAAACGTGAGAATTTACGGTGATTTGCCTGCCTAATTCTGACTGCGAGTAAGAGGATCTCGAAACAACAAATAAAAACCATTTTGACCCCTTGGAATCAAAACCGTCCAATGTTTTTTCATTTATAGCCTCATTTGCGGTTTTCCGGAAATCGGAATTTCGACCCGCCGACTCAGACCAAAAAATAGCCTAAGTGGCGGTTTCTAGCCTAATCTGGCAACCCTGGGCCGGAAAAAGTGCAACTTCTTTGTGACTTTTCATTTTAAAGACATTTTTACATGCTTTCGCATGGCTTGGAAGGTTCTGATGACGAACATAAACTCCATTATGACCTCTGACTACGGTGTCCACCACTAGGGGCTAGAATAGAATATTTGGCTGAGCGATTAGCGAAGCCAGTTACTCCAGTGGGGTTGAAAAGTTTTGTCTGTCTGTCTGTCTGTTTGTTTGTCTGTCTGCTTGCGTGTCCGCACTACTCCTCGCAAACGGCTCAGCCGATCGGGACGAGATTTTGCAGGGTTGTTAGGTATATCCTTGGCTCGCCACACGCAAAAATTCAGCCTTCTATCTCATTCCATTCAGTCGTACTAACGAAAAAACACTTAAAAAACGGCAGAAAAAGTGCAACTTTTTAGTGACTTTATATTTTAGAGACATTTTTACATGGTTTCTTATGTTTTTAAAGTCCCTGATGACGAAAATGAAATCAATTTCGACCCCTGACCAAACTTTTAACTGCGAATTGGCTACCTCGGCCCAAATTTACTAACATAATCAACTTCGACCCTTCATCTTGAAGAAAGGGGGTCGACCGACTAAAAAATTTTATTGCAAATTTCGATAGGTCTCGGCAAGACCTTTTCAAAGAGGGGTCGGAAGGGGGGTCTAGGAGCCCGACTTCATTAGTTGGCCGAATCAGGATCTTGAAAAAAGGGGATCGACCGACTAAAAAATTTTATTGCAAATTTCGATAGGTCTCGGCAAGACCTTTTCAAAGAGGGGTCGGAAGGGGGGTCTAGGAGCCCGACTTCATTAGTTGGCCGAATCAGGATCTTGAATAACGGGGATCGACCGACTAAAAAATTATATTGCGGATTTCGACAGGTCTTAGCAAGACCTTTTCAAAGAAAGAGGGGTCGGAAGGGGGGTCTAGGAGCCCGACTTCATCAGTTTGCCGAATCAGAATCTTGAAAAAAGGGGACCGACCGACTAAAAAAATTTATTGCAGATTTCACGTGGTGCATTCCTCAATGCCTCAAAAATCCTTGAGACAGCTTGACGAAGGCAAGCAGGGAAGCGCCGCAGGCCAAGGTAGGTGTAACGCCAGGCGTGGATTGTCGTAACTGGCGCAGCATCGCGAAGCCTGTTACGACAAGACACGGTCTGGCGTAAACCTACCTTGTGTTACATAATTGGCTGAGCGATTAGCGAAGCCAGTTACTCCAGTGAGGTTGAAAAGTTTTGTCTGTCTGTTTGTTTGTCTGTTTGCGTGTCCGCACTACTCCTCCCAAACGGCTCGGCCGATCGAGACGAGATTTTGCAGGGTTGTTAGATATATCCTTGGCTCGCCACACGCCGAAATTCAGCTCTCTATCTCAAATAATTTAGTCCTACCAACGAAAAAACACTTTAAAAAAGGCAGAAAAAGTGCAACTTTTCAGTGACTTTATATTTTAGAGACATTTTTACATGATTTTGTATGTTTTTGAAGGTGCTGATGACGAAAATGATAACAATTTCGACCCCTGACCAAACTGTTACCAGCGAATAGGGTACTTCGGAGAAGAGCTGGACCGGAAGTTGAGAAGAAATCAAGAAGAACTAAAGCCGAACTTGTATGAGAATATAGCTCTGCGCAAGCGGCAGAACGGCGACGCAGACGCTCATTCTCACAAATTTCGCATACTTTGTTCTTCTTGATTTCTTCTCAACTTCCGGTCCAGCTCTTCTCCGAAGTACCCTATTGGCTACCTCGGCCCGAATTTACTAACATAATCAACTTTGACCCTTCGTCTTGATAAAAGGGGGTCGACCGACTAAAAAATTTTAATGCAGATTTCGATAGGTCTCGGCAAGACCTTTTCAAAGACGGGTCGGAAGGGGGGTCTAGGAGCCCGACTTCATCAGTTGGCCGAATCAGGATCTTGAAAAAAGGGGATCGACCGACTAAAAAATTTTATTGCAGATTTCACGTGGCGCATTACTCAATGCCTCAAAAATCCTTGAGACAGCTTGCCGAAGGCAAGCAGGGAAGCGCCGCAGGCGAAGGTAGGTGTAACGCCAGGCGTGGATTGTCGTAACTGGCGCAGCATCGCGAAGCCTGTTACGACAAGACACGGTCTGGCGTAAACCTATCTTGTGTACTTCAATCATTCACCACGTAATGCACTACTCATTGCCTCAACGAACTTTAAAACAGCTTGCCGAAGGCAAGCAGGGAGCGCCGCAGACCTAGGTAGGTGTAACGCCAGGCGTGGATTGTCGAAACTGGCGCAGCATCGCGAAGCCTGTTACGACAAGACACGGTCTGGCGTAAACCTACCTTATAGTCTCCTAGATTAAAATTAAGTAACAATACTTGATGAGTGTTTTTACTTTGCCTGCATTGCTGGAAACATGCAAGGCATTGCTTGCTAAGCCCTATGCAATATTGCATGACCCCACTTGACCTGACGCCGCAAGGCAACCGTTGCACTCACACATGGACGCCTGCAGGGCGAGCATTGCGTTGAAGCCTGCGCGACCTTGCAGTGGGTCTTGCGCTTCCTCTTGCAGCAAAGCTGGCACAGACTCTCGCGGACACAAGGCAACTCTTACACCCACACATGGACCACTACCACCGAAAAAAAGTCATACACGAATGTATCACCGAAAAAAAGGTCGTACACAAATGTATCACCGAAAAATGGTCAGACATCAGTGAGATGGGCCCTTGTTTTCCTGAGGAAGTATCACTCTTTTTCGGTGATACATTAGAGTACGACCTTTTTTCGGTGATACATTCGTGTACGACCTTTTTACGGTGATACACTTTAGTATCACCCTTTTTCGGTGAGACAGTTCTGTCTCACTCCTCAGATGGTGAGATGTATCACCATTTGATTTACAGTGCAGGCTTTTGAATTTGATTATGTGTGTGAGAATTGTGTTGTGTTTTATAAACACAAGGAAGAGCACCAATGTGAGGGGTGCTGCCGGCGGTGCCTCGGCCCTCAGCCCCACGATGACCCCAGAGTCCCTCTGAAACGCTGCGCAGACTGCGGTCACAAGTTTAGCGGTGACCAGTGCTTCGACGCGCACAAGACAGTGACACTACCCAACACTGACAAATCAAAATGTGACACATTCAGGTTTTGCCAAGCGTGTGAGACCAGCTACTCCAATGCAAGAGGGCGGCAGCATGTGTGCGGTTTTGTGTACTGCAAGTACTGCAACCTCAATGTTAAAGAAGATCACTTGTGCTACATGCAGTCTTGGGAGGGGCGGGATAAGAAAAAGGGCTGGTCTTACCATTCGATCGATTCGGCACCTCCCCGGAAAACTCGGCTATCTTCGCGCGCGCGATAGTCACTCGACTATCTTCGCGCGCCCGATAGACACTCGACTATCTCAGTTTTTCCATAGATTGTCTCATAAATCAACATAAATTTTACAAATAGTTTTCGTTTGGGTGGCACTTATTGGCTGAGCGATTAGCGAAGCCAGTTACTTCACTGGGGTTGAAAAACTTTTCCTGTCTGTCTGTCTGTCCGTCCGTCTGTCTGTGTGACCGCACTACTCCTCCTGAACGGCTCGGCCGATCTGGCTGAGATTTTGCAGGGTTATTAGGTATGTCCTTGGCTCGCCACACGCAAAAATTCAGCTATCTATCTCATTCCTTTCAGTCGTACTAACGAGAAAACACTAAAAAAAACGGCAGAAAAAGCGCAACTTTTCAGTGACTTTATATTTTAGAGACATTTTACATGGTTTCCTATGTTTTTGAAGTTCCTGATGACGAAAATGAAATCAATTTGGCCCCCTGACCAAACTTTTAACTGTGAATTGGCTACCTCGGCCCGAATTTACTAACATAATCAACTTCGACCATTCATCTTGAAAAAGGGGGTCGACCGACTAAAAATTTTTATTGCAGATTTCGATAGGTGTCGGCAAGACCTTTTCAAAGAGGGGTCGGAAGGGGGGTCTAGGAGCCCGGTTTCATTAGTTGGCCGAATCAGGATCTTGAAAAAAGGGGATCGACCGACTAAAAAATTTTATTGCAGATTTCGATAGGTCTCGGCAAGACCTTTTCAAAGAGGGGTCGGAAGGGGGGTCTAGGAGGCCCACTTCATCAGTTTGCCGAATCAGGATCTTGAAAAAGGGGATCGACCGACTAAAACATTTTATTGCAGATTTCACGTGGTGCATTACTCAATGCCTCAAAAATCCTTGAGACAGCTTGCCGAAGGCAAGCAGGGAAGCGCCGCAGGCCAAGGTAGGTGTAACGCCAGGCGTGGATTGTCGTAGCTGGCGCAGCATCGCGAAGCCTGTTACGACAAGACACGGTCTGGCGTAAACCTACCTTGTAAGATACCTACTAAAGGATAAGTCTTCTGCGCTCATATTAATACAAGGTAGGTTTACGCCAGACCGTGTCTTGTCGTAACAGGCTTCGCGATGCTGCGCCAGTTTCGACAATCCACGCCTGGCGCTACACCTACCTTGGCCTGCGGCGCTTCCTGCTTGCCCTCGGCAAGCTGTTTTAAGGTTCATTGAGGCAATGAGTGGTGCACTACGTGATGAATCGTCGAAGTATATTATACTAGAATATCCTAGACGGGGTAGCCCCTACGTGGTTGACACTTTGGTCAGGGGTCATAATGGATTTCATTTCCGTCATCAGAACCTTCCAAACCATGCGAAACCATGTCAAAATGTCTCTAAAATGAAAACTCACACAAAAGTTGCACTTTTTCTGCCGTTTTTTTCAGTGTTTTTATCGTTGGTACGACTGATTGGATTGCGATAGAAAGCTGCATTTTGGCGTGTGGCGAGCCAAGTACATACCTAATAACCCTGCAAAATCTCATCCAGATCGGCCGAGCCGTTCAGGAGGAGTAGTGCGGACACACAGACAGACGGACAGACAGACAGACAGACAGACAGGAAAAGTTTTTCAACCCCAGTGAAGTACACTGCGAGAAAAAACTACAGCAAGTCCTGTTAATTTTCTCACAGCCTCTCTCCGTACCCAAAACAACGGAGATCTCCGTCTTTTAAATGACGGAGAGCCTCCGTTGTTTTTTCCACGGCGATATCCGTCTTATTAGAAACGGAGATCCTCCGTTGTTTTTTTTTTGTCCATCTCTCCGTTGTCCAGTGGCCAATACCACACCGGGACGGTATCGTCTGCTTCAGGTCCCCAAGGACGTCGACGGGCACCTTATACAGGGTCCCCGATGACGATGTTCGCATCCTAGACCTAGGTTCCGACCATTCGTTAAAAAGGTCTCATCAAGATCTACTCGAATCAGGAATAAAAAAAAAATTCTTGGTCAACCCCCTTTTTTGCAGATCCTGTTGCAAGAACTGGATCTTTAAAAAAAAAGGGGTTGACCAAGAATTTTTTTTTATTCCTGATTCGAGTAGATCTTGATGAGACCTTTTCAACTAATGGTCGGAACCTAGGTCTAGGATGCGAACATCGTCATCGGAGACCTAAGGTAGACGATACCGTCCCGATGTGGCATTGGCCGCTCGGACAACGGAGAGCTAAACAAAAACACAACGGAGGATCTCCGTTTCTAATAAGACGGAGATCTCCGTGGAAAAAAAACAACGGAGGCTCTCCGCTATTTAAAAGACGGAGATCTCCGTTGTTTTGGGTACGGAGAGAGGCTGTTCAAAAATTAATAGGACTTTCTGTAGTTTTTTCTCGCAGTGTAACTGGCTTCGCTAATCGCTCAGCCAATTAAGAGTAAGAATAATCTCCAAATTCGCAATCTGAAAATTAAAGTGAGGTTATGGTCGTTTGTTTTTACGGCAATTACAACCAAACTATGGTTTATTCTGAACAAAAAACTGAAGGATATTCATCTCTCATCTACTCGAAAACATTTGAGACAATCCCGCGGTTACAATCTCTCATCATTTTGTGTTAATCGAGCTGGTTCTAAATTCTGCGTACTCTGACTTTTATATCAATATTGATGCTTGTTGTGTACTTACGTGTATAAAACATAAACTGTCGTCTTCGGAAAAGACAGAACTCAACGATAAATGCCTCAGACATTACTACACTTCATAATCCAATTTTTGCGAAGAATTCAAAGTTTCCCTTGCTAGTTTTTTCAAGCGACCTTTTTGAGATAGTCTAGTGCCTATCGGGCTCGCGGAGATAGTCAAGTGTCTATCAAGCGCGCGGAGATAGTCGAGTCTTCCCGGGAGGTGTCGTATCACGATAGAAACTCGACAGGACACGGAGATTGAGCGAAAAGCGGGGGTGTTTGAGCATAAACCTAATCTTCTGGTGTGCCAAACAGTGTGTGATGACTGCTAACACATCCCTCACAATGATCACTTCTGCCCGGCGTGCAAGACACGCCAACACATCTTCCATGACCTGGGCGACCCAAACGTCTCGGTCATGTCCCAATTTGTCACTTATTTGCAATCTTTCGGTGCCAAGACCGAACTGCTCATTGTGACTCACAATGCCAAGGCATTTTACGCCGTTTTCGTGCTCCAAGAGCTCATTGCACGAAAACTCAAACCTGAACTGGTCCTCAATGGTGCTAAGATAATCAACATGAAACTAAATACATGGTCTTTCATCGATAGTCTCATGTTTCTCCCCATGCCGCTTAGTGCACTGCCAAAGGCGTTCGGATTGACGGAGCTAAAGAAAGGGTATTTCCCATTCTTGACCAACACCCCTGAGTGTTACAGATATGAGGGCCCCCTTCCCGAGCGTGACTTGTACTGTGTCTCGGGCATGAAAGCTCAGTCTGCCCTTGAATTTAACAAGTGGTATGATGCTCAAATTGAACAGGGCGTAGTGTTCAATTTCAAGAGGGAACTTGTGGATTATTGCATTTCTGATGTGACCATTCTTCGGCAAGCATGCCAGTCCTTCAGAAAAACCTTTGCAGAATCCGCTGGTTTTGACCCTATGTTCCAATGCGTTACTTTGTCCAGTGCCTGCATGGCGGCCTACCGCAAAAATTTCTTACATCCCAACTCCATAGGCATTGTCCCTTCTGGAGGGTATCATGGCAGGGGCAAGCAGTCACACATGGCTCTCCAGTGGATGGACTGGTTCAAAAAATCAAGACTGTATACACACACTAAATTACTATGTAGGTTTTTGTGCATACGTAACGCACAAAATCAAACATGCACTTGTTGCGCACAAAATTGTGCGCAATAACGCACAATATTCTGCATACCCGCGCACTTAATCGTGCATTGTCACGTACAAATTCGTGCGTTACAAAGTGCATGTTTAATTTCGTGCGCGGGCGCGCATAAAAACCTACATAGTAATTTAGTGAGCACAGATAGGGAAGTGATGGTTATGGGACGTCCTGTGGATGGTTATGTAGAGATCTCTCTTCGCCAGGGCGGAGTAGAGCGCAGGGTCTATCAATTCCACGGGGATTATTGGCATTCCTGCCCACGGCATTTCCCAGCACAGCCTGAAGGGGGTGAAAACCGCTATGAACGCACACAACGCATAACCTCTCTCTTTAAAAAGGCAGGTTATGTTGTCATCGAGAAATGGGAATGTGATTGGAAGACAATGGTATAGACGTTGTTTTCGAACGTGGCCATTTGGATCGGCCGGTCGGTGATTGTTGGCCAGAGTGTCCCACACGCCTGCGCGAAGGCGTTGGTTTCAAAAGTGCCAACCTCAAATGTTCGTTACTCTTTGAATCTGAGTGAAATAGAACATTATACTGCGTGCCTGTGCACATTCATCTGAGAATAAACATTCCCTAATGTAGTTTGAGTGAGACTTTAAGTCCCTTTTCGAAAACAATTGGCGTGTATCGGGATTTAGCGCTGTCAGCGATAGCATCCAGGAAGTCTTGGTGTTGGTGGGGTGGAATGTACTCATTTATAGCGATGATTGAGTCGTCGCCTTGTACTTTCAGTTTAATATTGTTGATATTAATGCCAACATCTTTGAGGACAGTTAAAAGAAGTTGAGTGTTGTAAGCGGAGCCAAGCATTTGGGTTTGGAAGAAACCAGAAGCTAGTCCGGAATGACTGCGTTGATAAACATTACCATCAGGTAGTGCATCAGGAGTGTATTTAACTGCTCTATTCATGTAATTAAATAGGTTTTGAAGACGAGTAGGTTCAGTTTGAGATTCAGGGTAATTAATAGTAGGCATGTAGCCGTTATTGAGATCAATATTTTCTAGGAATACCTTATAGTGAATATCATCTACAACTTGGAATGAGACACGTTTGTCAAATTGTTTCCAGTCTAAAGCTAAATAAGTTCTAGCTGATGGAATTTCAGAACTAAAGTAGTTGTATAGTTTATACCAACCACCTTTAAGTGTTTCATAGCCCCAGAGGATAATACCATCGTTTTCTGCTAGGTCGCGCATAAGCGGCCAGAGAAACATGGTTTCAATGAGGATTAGACGTTAAGGGACGCCAAAAACCATTCTCGTTTTGTCAGGTTCATCTGCTGCAACAAGGTGGGATCTTGCATGTGCTGTGTTCCAGCAATACATATCGTGTCCGTAAATATCAGTTAATATACCATCTTTGATTCTGTGGACATTTTGTCTCTCTTTATCAAAAATCTAGTTGTATAGGTTATGGAATGTAGGTCTAGGAGTAAGTAATTTGCCTTCATTATAGCGTTTAACAATACTGGAGCGTAAGCTCTTAATACTAGTGTAGGGTGCCTCTGCTGAGGTACTTAATGGATAAGGGTATCTTCTTAAATCTACAAAGTGTACTGGACGGTACTTTTCTTTGGTTGAGAAGAGAAGTTTAGTTCTCTTTAAAGCCTTATAGTAAGTATCATCTTTAATAACCTCGTGGTAAGGTAGGTCACCACGTTTGTAATCTTCAACTAAGGAGGACAAATCAGCTTGACTTCGGCGGTAGCCGTAAATAGCTTTGTGAGCTTCAAGCGGTGGAAGATGTCTGTTAATGGCGTGTATAACAGCCTGCTGTGTTGTAGGTCTGCCATGTATGCCAGTAGCTAGGCCGGGTTGCCTGCCAAGATACATCTGATTTAATCCGTAGTTGGATTCAAGTCTTTCAATTGGTGTCGGGTTAATTCTTATGTGGAAGGAGGTCATTTTCTAAAATTATCTAAGTAATTAATATTAAAATTAATACTAGTCAGTCTTAAAAGTTGTGGACAAACTCCGAAGAATTTTCCCTTTTTTTTTTTTTTTTTTTTTTTTTTTCCCATCACTTGAACTGCTTTGAGCACTCTAATTTGTTCAAAGTAAACGTGCCGGCCCACCTCGACACTCAGTGAAGAGCACCAGAGCAGGATTGTAGCTGCCCCTTGTAGAGAGGTTTGATGGTACTTCTGAATACAAAACGAAACTATCTGGACACGGCGGCGGTGCACTTTTCTAACCTCAAAGTATTTATAACTTTGTGAAATGAATTATTTTACTGCACGTTTCTGTGAATAACTTGACCTTCATGTATTATGAAACTGTCATAAATGCTTATTTTTGACACAAATTGATACGCAGCTGGTCTTGTACGTAAGTTTTAGTATTATTGGTAATGGTCTACCAAACATAAACAGAACTCCACTCAACGCAGTCCTAGCCTCCACCATATTTGTTAAACCAGAACAGAAATATAAAATTAACTTCGTGGCTACCAGGATTTCGTGAAATCGTATTTTTCTTTTTATCCTTTGTTCCTTCCTCCTTCCTTTCTCTTTATCAGTTCCAGTTTCTTTATGTTCATCAGTATCTTCTGAGTCGTGTCTTTTCCGCTCCAGCTGGTCAAGCCTTTGTCCGAACTCCTGCATCATTGCCTCCAGTTTTTGTACTCTTCTTTTCAGCTCCAAATTTTCTTGCTGCAGTACACTAGTAGAGGCAGGTACTAGTAGAGCAGTCACTTTCCTCATCACTGTGATCCGTTTTCCCATCCTTCTTCTCCATGAGGTCCTCCCGGCCTTTTGTCCTCCTAACCTCACTAATCACACTCCACATCACACATCACACACTCATAATTCCTGCTCCCACTTTTCTTGATGTTATTTCCAGTCTCCTCTCCTACACACTTCGAGTGAGTCCACTTTTCACACTGAACTGACGGCTGTAATCCATCATAGATTAGCTCTTGACATTTGACGCATGCTACTCGCGGCGCCATATTGCTTTTTTTTTCGTATTATTATACCAATTAAGAGGGAATTCTGTTGATGAAATTTTGCTCTGGACAGAATGTGCCACTTGTATCCTGTGAGTCGTGGAAGTGACAAATGACAAGACCAATATACCAAGGACAGGTGGCTGATGGAAAAAATTAAGAATGCTTACTAAGAATCGTTGGACGTAATGTGGGAATTTTCTGGCCCATCCGAACATTTCACTTGTCTCAAAAATACTTTACAATCCCACCATATAAAAAAAGTTCTTTTTACAAACCTCTGGCTCTTCCAGGTCCGGACGCTGTCCGTCCTGGAATGTCTCTTGAAGGTCATTTAGCAGAGCTTCTGAGAGTGTTTCTCTTGGCTTTCGCCTCTCCTGGGAAACAGAAAAGTCAGCTTACCCATCAAATGAAAATTTTTGCTGACCAAAGAAAGTGTCAGCATATCAGCAGCGTAATTGACACGTGGTGTCAAATAGGGGAAAAGGAATAATAAATAGATGTTGACTGGATGTCAGGTCAAGCAAGACTGGTTTATTCAAGAATCCTTAGGCACCCGACAGTATCATTATACGCATTAAGCCATGGCTGCCAATAACGGAACACTGTAGCCAACTTTACAGTAGAATTCAACACAACCCACTTAAAGTTGGTGTGGTGGTACGAGTCTGGAGTTTTTTGAAAAGCAGGCATGATTGTTGCCAAACAATATTGGTTATTCACAAACAGTAGCAGTCAATGGCGTTGAGGAGCTGTCGTATTACTGTGGTAGGATTCTCTAGGATAATGTATTCTTGAACCTCTCGAACTTTTCTCGTTTTAGAGGTTTTGTCAGCACGTCAGCTAGCTGTTCACCAGTTGGGCAGTATTGAACGGAAAACACGCCTTCGTCCACAGCTTCACTTATGAAGAAGTACCTGACGTCAATGTGTTTACTCCTGTGGTTCATCTGACCCGTTTTGATTAACTTGATGGAGCTTTGATTGTCAACGTTCAATACTGCTTGGTGATCTTTGCCTGTCAGCTCAGCGAGGAAGGACCTCAGATATTGTACTTCCTTGGCACACTCAGCTGCGGCTATGAACTCCGCTTCTGTTGTGGAGGTGGCCACTACACCTTGATTGTGGCTTCCTCAGGTGATTGGTCCATTTGCTAGCATGATGACGTGCCCTGAGGTACTCCTCATTTTTTCCTCAGGTCCGAAACCTGCGTAGTCCGAATCACTGTAAGCGTTTAAAGTGTAATCTTCCTGATTTGTTGAGATATAGCAGATGCCATTGTTAATTGTTGTTCTTATATATCTTAGGATGTTCTTGACATCACTCATATTTTGTTGAGATGGCTTTTCCACAAATCTGTAGCAAATGAGTAGTTCACCGCATAGGCAATGTCTGGTCTGGTCTTGCAGGCCATATATTGCAGACTTCTCAGTGCTTCCCTGTACGGGAACTTTTTCTTCGACTCAACTGGAAGAATTTTTTTACCCCGTGGCTCCATTAGGATGTACGCTGGTCTGCAGTTCCACAAATTACACTGGACACTACAGTTTTTCCTAGTGCTAACGCCTCTGGCACCATTTCCCAGACTTTGTTCTCTTGCAGGGCTTTTTTCTCCTCACTTATTGCATGTTCATTGGGATCATTTATGCATTGTTTGTATGTGAGAGGAGCGCCTACAGTGTTTAGAGCAACATAGTCTTTAAACTTTGATGGTGGATTTATTTTTGATCCGTCTCTAAGATTGTATCTGGTTTCTATTAGCTCTAGTCCTTCCTGGTACAATGGAGGGTCGTTTCGCATTTGTACCGGAGGAGTTTGAGGGACAGGCGAGGGAGGTGGATTTGCTTCCTCTTCCTCGTCCTGCTCACTCGGAACTGGAGACATAGCTCGTTCATGATCTAGTATTTCCCTTTGAAAAATTACCCTCTCATCAGTATGGTTCAGCAAAATTTTTACCTTGTGTTCTGTTGCATTTTTTGGTTCTGCCGGTTCTGAGGTGAACTTAACATTTCCGCTGATGTAGTTTTTTTTGCCTTGGGATCCCATAGCTTGGAACCATGTGGAGCATACCCTGCAAACACAGCTTTTTGTGATCTACTACCTAATTTCTTTAGGTAAGTGGTGACTTTGCTGTGTGCAACAGTCCTATATGAATGGATGTTGGATAGACCTGGTCTCTTATTTTCCCACATGTGCACAGGCAATTTTGCAACTGTTGATGTTGGGCTTCTGTTAATAAGATAGGCTGTTGTTTTAAGGGCTTGACCCCACATGTTGAGATTTAGTCCACAGTCAAATAGCAGCGCTCTGACTTACTCAAGTAGAGTTCGATTCATCCTTTCAGATGTTCCGTTCCGTTCCCGCCCATTTTTCCTAACCCAATTTTCCTTCTGCCATTTCTTCCTACTGTCAATTTTCCTAAAAACAAAACTCCTAAAATAAATTTCCTAAAATTAAAAATTCCTAACGCCATTTTTCTTTGGTGAATAATTCCTCTTCCTTATTTTTATTTTTTTAATGTTATCCTGACGTGCCTAGTGGTAATAGGGATGGGCGATAGTATATCGATATCGGTCATTATAGATATTTTGCTTGCGATGTATCGATATTTCCATTCGATATTAGACAGTGCGATATTTCGCAGTATCGATAGATTCTATCCGATATCGAATGAAAATATCGGACGTAAGAATATAGATATAATTGGCCCTCAATTCAACTCAAAAAGGGGTATCTGTGATGATAATATACCACTTTTCATCACTCATGGCTGTAAAATTGCCGTTGCCGTTACCCAACCGTGCTGCGAAAGTTCTTGAGGTGCGTCGCTGACAGCGCTTGCTGGCCTACACCCCGGCCAGATCGCCAGATTGGACATGCATAGCAGCGCTAACAACAGTCCTGCTGAAACCAACGACTTAACCCACCAAGACAAGAAAAACCTAAGATTTGTTGTGCTGCTAAGAATATTGATGGAGAAGCGTTCTTGATAATGCACACTTTAATTAAAGCAATCATAGATCGTTTTGTCTACTTCACTGGTACTTTGACAAAGTGGCGAAGGTCCAAGTTTTTGACAAACTGAGATTTTTAATGCAAATAATTGTATTTTTCATTCCTTATCGACTGGTGAAAGGGGTAGGTTAATGTCTTTAATACTTTTGGTGTTAGAGAATACTTAAAAATGACGGAGGTCCACCAATCAGATGACAAAATGACGAAAGTCCTCAATCAGCTGAAGAAATGACGAAGGTCCCTACCATAATTTAAAAAAGTGACGTAGGTCTAACAGAAATCTGAAGAAATGACGAAGGTCCCTACCATAATTTCACAATGCAGCGTTGGTCCATCAAACTTTGACAATATGACGAAAGTCCCAACCACACTTGAGTAGAAAGGGAAACGTCCATGGGAGCTTACAATGCATGTGATCTTGCTCTCAGAACCCACAGCTGTCAGAGAAAGAAGGACTGATTCATGAAAAACATATTGTTCTAATTATTTAACCGCACTTCAGTTTGGAATAGGAGAGGCAGATCAGTATTAATCTCGAGATAAGTAGAAAAGATATTTCATCTTTTTCTCGTCTCAACAATTTTAGAAAAATATTTTTTGTCCTTACTGGTGTTTAGTGTTCTAAATTTCCCGGGAACGATCGTTTTAGGGAACGTTCCCAGTAAATTCCCGGGAACATTTCCGAAGATTCCCGAAAACTGGGAATATTCAGCTTTTTCAAAGATTTAACTTAATATGCCTATTGAAGGGTAAAAACTGGTAAATTTTGCCTGATCACGCAACTTCTTAACGTGAACACCCTATGTCGATCATCTCTGACAGTAAAGACTTGCTTTTTAAGTCGATATGACCCAAAACTTGTTTGAACTCTTCGAGTCTGATTCACAATGTATTGGTAGGTCCCCGTGAAGCCAGTGAGTTAACTCGACGTCCAGCTACCATCAAGTGATCAGTTCTGAGTCACATCGGTTCATGAGGTCGAGCCAAGAGCCCCCACTGCCCGAAAATTCTCGTAAAATAGAAAAATAAGAGTCTTAAGCGCTGTTACGTTTGCTATTTCTAAAACTCGTGTTTTTTGGCCCACTCTATAGACCAAAAATAGTAATATTATTAATTTTTGTCAGCAAAAACCACAGTTCCTGTTAGTTTTCAGTTAATTCCTGCATTAAACAATAGTTTTTGTTCATTTTTTCTTAAAAATGGGAATGTTCCCGATTTGGAGCCTCGAACGTTCCCGGTAACGTTCCCAAAGATTCCCAATTTTCCCGGGAATATTCCCACCCTTCAGAACACTACTGGTGTTACTACTTACATAGAGGCTTATCTTTCAATCTGGTGCTGGTTTATAAACATTGAATATGCTGGCTTGTTATTATTCATATTTTCTTCTGCTGGGTCTGGAGTGGTCTGGAGACAGATCATGATCATGCACAGATCTATGACAAACAGGGTCTGTCCGCCACTCGAAGGTATCTTCCAGGAAAAAACAATGGGAAAAAGGGCACTGTTGAAAACACGCAACGGTGTCCGAAACCAGAACCAGGTGAAAAGGGGATACATATTTCATCCGTGCGACTTGCTCCCTGAAAACAAATCCACACTTGGCACTATGTGCAGAAGTTCTTTTCCTTATTCACCCTAGCCTTTCGAGGGCCAATAAGAAGCCATCCCTCTACGTCACTCCAGCCAGCTGATCTGACGCCAGCGTTTTCGAACGCCCCCTTCTGATGCACAAAGCGCGACGCGCAGCGCTCGTCGAAAAGTCGTCAACTGGCAACCAAAGGGAAAGGAGAGCTGCCGAAATTCGAATGGTACAATAATCGTGGCACGCGCCCACGCTCAACACGCCGTTCGAAAGGGTACGGGTGGGAGGGTGACGTTTCGGACGCAGCCCACAGCACAGCTTTTGGGGTGCCTCGGCCATCGGTTGCTCCAATCAGCTCGCATGTGAGTCCAGTTTCATCGGGTCTGGTGTGCGATTTTTCAGTTCTTCCCGAAATCTTATCCTGCTGAGCCGACTGCCTTATATTTTTTTTGGCATGTTCTGCGTTTCTTTGTGTTGCTTTGTCTCTGAGATGTTACCACTGTTTTGCCCATTTGGCTTGGTTTTGCTTGGTTTCCTTTCCAACATAACCCACCTTCTTGGTGACTGCAATAAGGTTGAACATTGTGCTTACATTCTTTAATTTGTTTCATTTTCTGTTTTGTTTCAGGGATCTACATGTGAATAAGATGGAATCAGACCAGAACTTAGTTCACGAGGAGTGCAGAATATTGTCAAGTTTTCATCGTCGAGTTGGAGCACAGCATATCATGGTATGGAACGCATTTATACTCACCTCAAAAATAGTATGTTTAAGTTGGAGTGGGACTTTGTCGATGTTAGAATAATGAAGTGTATTTTGTAATCTCCATCAATTTTGTGTTGTCATAAAATACCGACTAAGGACCAGCAAACCTTTGACACCCAGAATTTACTGCCACTAACATTCGGTTGGGTTCTCTACAATAATAATTAATTGATGGTTAAGAGGTGAATTTTTGATGTAACCCAGAGTCTTCTTTGGAAAAGTCTAGGGCACACACTGCTATATTTCCTGTACGCACTTATATTAATTAAGGTGCTTTTACATTGAGCTCATCCCTCATCACATCTCCACTAGGGTGCGTCGTTATTCCCCTACTTTCGACTACGACTTCAGGATAGCACTCAAAAGTTTCGTTTTTTTGTGCTGATTTCAGAAATGACCTCGGTTTTGCGATACGACATCTCCTTCACCACCCTACCGGACGTTTTATGTCAAAAAGCGGCGATTTTTCACGTTACTCTGTTTTTAGGCCTCGGGGACGGCTTGAGGCAGTCGGGGAGACCGTTGTATGGTTGGATGGTCATCACTTACACTAAAGATAACTCTTTCAGCCGGATGGACCCACCGGGCACAGCACATGTGAGTACCAGACCTCAACTCTCCTCTTTTTTCAGCTGAAAAATCGTCTTTTGTTGACGTTTTTTCAGCTTTTATCGAGGCTGCTGACAGCCCACTCACTCCATCACATGACCAGGTGTGCTTAAAAGTAGTGTAGGGATGGGGAGTAAAGAACCCAGCCCCCACCCTTGGGCTGGGGAGCGCAGAGGGGGGAGGGAGGGGGGGGAGGAAATTTCCACTAAAAGCTCTAAATCAGCTTGCGCTCGCCCCGCGCATGGAAAGAGCTGTCTTTGCGTGCAGGTCTTAGCTCAGCAAGTGTTTCTACTACCTGCCTACCCAGGATAGGGTGTTTAAAAAAAAAATAGATTTTTGAAAGTAGTCGATTTTCTGGTTTGTCTAGGTCCCAAATGATCCCCCAGCAAGTTTGAGCGAAATCGGTTAACATTTCCCCGGTGCAATGCGCGAGAGAAAATTTTGAGCCGCCTGGGGTCACCCACCGCCTCGTGTCTTGCCGCCGCGACTGTGGCGCCATCTGAGATCGGAGCTCAGTGAAATCTGGTGGCAATATTCCTTGAGGCTGCTCCTATCTACCTGCAAAGTTGGGTTTCAGACTCCATCTCACTTGACTATGCGACAGGGCCTAAAGTGCATTAAATTGTTTTTTGAGGGGGACGGGGGGAAGGGGAAGGACGTCGTCAAATTTGCATGTGGGCCACTTTAACTGATGTGCCAGAGAGAGATATGCCTGATCTGGACACTAACTAGTTCAAATCTTCGCAGGGAAACCAGGGCAAATAATGAGAAACTGCCTGGGAGGTAGGCAAACCGCAGTACTTGTCACTGACATTGCCTACCTCCCAGGCAGTTTCTCATTATTTTCCCTGGTGTCCCTGCGAAGATTTGAACCAGTTAGTGTCCAGATCAGGTATATCTCTCTCTGGCACATCAGTTAAAGTGGCCCACATGCAAATTTGACGACGTCCTTCCCCTTCCCCCCGTCCCCCTCAAAAAACAATTTAATGCACTTTAGGCCCTGTCGCATAGTCAAGTGAGATGGAGTCTGAAACCCAACTTTGCAGGCAGATAGGAGCAGCCTCAAGGAATATTGCCACCAGATTTCACTGAGCTCCGATCTCAGATGGCGCCACAGTCGCGGCGGCAAGACACGAGGCGGTGGGTGACCCCAGGCGGCTCAAAATTTTCTCTCGCGCATTGCACCGGGGAAATGTTAACCGATTTCGCTCAAACTTGCTGGGGGATCATTTGGGACCTAGACAAACCAGAAAATCGACTACTTTCAAAAATCTATTTTTTTTTAAACACCCTATCCTGGGTAGGCAGGTAGTAGAAACACTTGCTGAGCTAAGACCTGCACGCAAAGACAGCTCTTTCCATGCGCGGGGCGAGCGCAAGCTGATTTAGAGCTTTTAGTGGAAATTTCCTCCCCCCCCTCCCTCCCCCCTCTGCGCTCCCCAGCCCAAGGGTGGGGGCTGGGTTCTTTACTCCCCATCCCTACACTACTTTTAAGCACACCTGGTCATGTGATGGAGTGAGTGGGCTGTCAGCAGCCTCGATAAAAGCTGAAAAAACGTCAACAAAAGACGATTTTTCAGCTGAAAAAAGAGGAGAGTTGAGGTCTGGTACTCACATGTGCTGTGCCCGGTGGGTCCATCCGGCTGAAAGAGTTATCTTTAGTGTAAGTGATGACCATCCAACCATACAACGGTCTCCCCGACTGCCTCAAGCCGTCCCCGAGGCCTAAAAACAGAGTAACGTGAAAAATCGCCGCTTTTTGACATAAAACGTCCGGTAGGGTGGTGAAGGAGATGTCGTATCGCAAAACCGAGGTCATTTCTGAAATCAGCACAAAAAAACGAAACTTTTGAGTGCTATCCTGAAGTCGTAGTCGAAAGTAGGGGAATAACGACGCACCCTAATCTCCACTCACTTACATGAGACGATTAATTTGCCTCATTGTATTAGATCATGAGTCTCGAGGAAATCAAAGCGTTCCTCCGATAAAATGTATGAGAATGAATTATTTTCTTGTACCTTTGTGAGAGCCTAACCAAGGAATTAAAAGAGGTGTCTGAAATCTGTAAAGTTTAAGGAGCACAGCAAGATGCACAGAAGTAAAGAAACACAACTATATTCCAGTAAGTTAATCAGTATGGCACATAGCTGCTTCGGCAGTGATCCTTTAAAACAAGCCAAATTTGTCGTCAACGAGGAAGCAGCTCTGTGCCATACTGTTTAACTCTCAGGAATGTAGTTATGTTTCTTTGCTTCTGTACATCTTGATGTGCTCCTTAAACTTAACAGATCTCAGACAGCTCTTTTTGTTCCTTGGTTAGGCTCTCACAAAAGTACAAGAAAATAATTCATTCTCGTACCTTTTATTGGAGGGACACTCTTGATTTCCTCGACACTATGAAATAATTCCATGAAACAAATTAACCGTCTCATGTAAGTGAGTGAAAATGTAAAGAGGGATGAGCTCAATGTGGTAGCACCTTTAGCTTCCAATGGTTGTGTCCAAAATAATTACAGTGTCTGTCCCTTGTTTTTGTTTTCAGGTGGGAGCTTTGAGCGTCATCACCTCTGCAGAGTCTGCTTTCTTCTTGGAAGCCGCAGCAGACTGACACCATGTTTCAAGCTCACTCGCCCCTGTCCACTAGGTCCAGCAGGTGTATGTGCCATACTCCTTGTTTCTTCTTGATTTTAGGAGAGAGCCTTATAATTAGAGTGGTGTTTTTGTGATGCTTTGTTACCATTAGAGTGGTTTATTTTACACAGTATATCTCTTGTCTGTGTTCATATTATTGCTGTTCAAAAGTTGAGTGATTGAAAACACTGCAGAATTGGATAAATAGTTAGTGCCTATTCATTATTTTATTATTATTATTATTATTATTATTATTATTATTATTATTATTATTACATATCCTTCAAGATATTTATAATTTGAACATGTTTGTACCTAGTTTTCTTTGTTCTTTGCTCGTCTAGGTTCTTTATTTCTGAAACCCCATATCTCTCATATTACGTTGGAAACAACATGTTTTTGTTCTGAGGCGAGGAATCTAGTTATTGATACCTGTTAGTCTTGAAAAAAAATCTTCTTTTTACTTTTAAATGGTATAAAACTCAAAGCACACCAATAAAATGCTCAGAACATCAATACAATACATTGATAACAGCAAACAAATACTGTCAGACTCACAAACTTCATTAAAATACATAAATAACAGTGAACAATGACTTGTCACTCACAGGTACTAGAGCATCATTAAAATACACATAACAGTCAACAAAGACTGCCAGACTAATTCAACATCATTAAAATACAGTGCATCCCCCTTAAAACGTGTCGGCCGACTTGCACGCGATCGAGACGGTTTAAGGGGGAAAACGGTTAAAGCGGGTGAATTTTCGGGGGTTTGGCTAGATTAGGGAATTCCTTTTAGCAACGGTTTACGCGGGAAAACGGTTAATGCGGGACACGGTTTATGAGGGATGCCCTGTACATAACTTACAGCGATGAAAGAGTCCAGACTCACAGGAACTAATTGGAGAGATCACAATGGAAGGTATGTTCTTTTTCTCTTTCTTTGGTTCTTCAGAAGCTCAGTTTCAGGAACCATTCTTTCACTGCGAGTCTCAAGTTTGACAGAGGTAGAACTGGAACAACAAACAAAATTTAAAGAATTTCAATTTTCTGTTAAAGAACCATTTCAAATGCAAATTTTATCTTGCAACTTTCCTACCTCACATTCGACTCGGTCTCAGCTGGTTCGATCCTTTCTGCTGCTGCCGCTGCAGAAAGTTTGGTGGGGAAAGCCCTGTAAAAACAGTTTCAGACCTATTGCAAAATCAAGCACGAAAAATTGAAATAATACTCAATACTTTTTGAAAGTTTGTTTATCTAAGGGGCCTTATGAAATATTATCCTAAATGAAGAAATTACTTGATGCGAAACTTACTCTTCAATGAGATCCAAGGTCTCCTGAGACAACCCGTACTCAACGGATCCACTGCCACTGCCATACGCTTTGCTCACAGGTGATTCGATGGATTGAGTTCTCTACTCACTGTAGCTGTCCAGCTCCCTTGCCGATTCTTTCATCCTGCAAAGAAATTGAACGTAATGTGTTACAAACACACAGAGGTAAGACCGCAGGATTTTTGAGTGTGGAAAACAAGGTAAAGAATGTGATGACAACACAAGAGAATTACAAGGACAGGAGGGAAAGGATTTAAATTTACATCAAATATGTTGGCCCATACAAAGGCAGTCAAAGCAAAGAAAAATCTGTTTCATCTTCCCACCAAATTTACTTAACCTAGACATGAGAATGAAGATAGTGTAAATACCTAGCAAGCCTCGCCATGTATCTTGAGAAAATCTCCCTGGCCCTATCTTCGGCCTCTTCAATCGCCTTCAACATGGACGTGGCTTCTGCTTTAAATCAAAATACCGTGAAACGGGGTAATTTCGGGCACCCGGGGTAATTTCGGGCATCTCTGCCCGAAAGCATTGCGATGATGCTGCCGTCTCCTCGGAGGCTTGTCCCGTTGCGCGCATCGCATTCGCCACACTTCAAACCGTCGGATCGTTCCTCTGGAGACCAAAACAGATCCAATCTTTTCGAGATACAGTGATTTTCGTATTTTACACTTTTTACCTAAATGCAGTGTATGCGTGAAAACTTCGACTGGCAAGCCAAACCTGTTCACAAGCGGTGCATAAGGAATTTTTTTTTTCGATTTGGACATGTTTTGAGCATGCTGTGCCAAATTTTCAATCACCTGCGGCAAATAGTGTGGTAAAAAGGGGCTCAAAACTAAAAAATTGTTACTTTTAGGGGTAATTTCGGGCACTGAAATGGCATGCAAGGGCAAGCAGGGTTGTTCTGAACACTTTAAATTTCGCAGGGCTGGAGTGGTGTAAGCTTCTTCCAGCGCTTCAGAGCTCTTCTGAAAGATGGAGATAATCTATTAACACAGATAATACTCAACTGCCGCAGCAGTCGCTTTGTGGAACTTTGACTATCATAAAAATGGGCCAAGGCTACATCTGTACTTCTTATGTGTAGTATGTACACATCCTATCTTAGTGTCAATTATTGGTTCGTGACTAAAATTTTATCATGTTTACCGGGACTTTGACTTTAAGAACGGCCGCATGGCTTGCCAGGTTGCTACGGAACGCAGAGTTTTCCAGGAAGCCACTGTTTCTTCCCAATTGTGCATAAGACTTGCCTCCCATGTACGTCAGATTCAAGAGGAAGATCCACGACTTATCTTCGCGTGATATAGTGTGGCTCGAGTTGTACCATTATCAAAAACAAAAAAGGATGAAGGTTCAAGGTTAGACATTCAACAAGAAGCGTCCTTAATAGCTCCACCCCACTCTCCCAAACATCAAACTATTTGTTCCAATCATGACTTCAAATTATGTATAAATGACCACCCCTACCATCCCTCCACATCTACATCCTTAAGAATTTCACATTTTATCACATAAGCTCAAAAGAAAGAGACAATTATTGATTTTGAGACCAAAATCAGAACGACAAGTCGTTTTTTCCTGGGGTGCCCGAAATTACCCCAAAACACGGGGTAATTTCGGGCACTGCCTTGGGCCCTCCACTGTAAAAACGGTGGGGCGTAAATATCTGGAATTGGCGTCAAATTGAAGCTAAAGGTGAGTAGATCATAAATTTTAACCCTCAGGTCCATGGCAACACCACGACCTTCACAATTTTGAAAATACCTCTCAAAAGTGCCCGAAATTACCCCGTTTCACGGTAATGAACAATAAAGAGTAAACAAGACTCTAGAGTCCGAATGGGCGACTTTGGCGGTAAACACGACCTAGACAACAACTACCAGCGGCGGGGTCAATGACCCGTTGACGCGCCTGTGTTGACACAGGCCAGCCACAGGCACTCCTGTCCCTGTTCTTAAATATAAACAATAACTACAGAAATCTAATAGAGGTTAAAATGTAAATATTTGAAGACAAAAATGCATTGCGGCAGTTTCTTCCAATCAAACTCGGTCTCAGGAGCTGCAAATATTCATAATCATATGTTGATGTGTACTGTAAGGAAAATTTGAATGCAACAGTTGGCAACACATTCTCACGTCGCTGATAACTTTGGGACAATCTCAACTGTCACAAATGGCTTGGCTTGCGATTCATTAATTCTATAGAAGTCTATCAAAGAAGTAAAAATAATTAGCTAATAAGATGAACAAGCGGCTTGGAATGCGGGGCACCTCGCGATCTGGCCGTATTCTAGCAATGGTCGGCGTCAAACCGCCAGGTGAGAGTCCTTTTAACAATTTAAAGGGCATTGTTGTGCTGATTTGAATTTGTTTGAGCAAACTTAAGTTAAAATTCAAAGGAATCATTACGATTTGACATTTCCTGAGCTTCTCAGTAATTCCTTAGGTACATTTATGTATGCAACAAGGTTACAACAATTTTTAATGTCCTCCATTGAGATATTGAGAGGTTTTCGGACAAGCCAAAACGGAGCATGCAAACACTTACTAACAAAGGTAAGTAGAATATCTGCTCTCAGCCCATTTCCTCCCGAGTAAAAATAGAAGGCTGCAGAAAGGCTGACGAATGGCTGACGCATGGCTGTATGGACCGTTTTTTGGCTGTATGCATGGCTGCCGTGGCTGCGTTGCAGCCATGTCGCAGCCATAGCGACGTCCTGGACTTGCAGCCATGCACGCTGCAGTGGCTGGTCTGGCTGTTTCACGGAGCGCTTTGGCTGTGAAACGCTTCAGAAACTGCGCACAGAAGCCTTTTGGCTGCCCTAAGCAGCCTATAAACGCTGCCACGCACAGCCAACTTAGCTGCAGTGGCTGTAGGCTGCGCATCGCAGCGTGTTGGCTGCTTGCGCCAGCCGTGCCGCTGCTAGCCGTTACAGCCATGTAGGCTGCCATGGCTGTAGGCTGCGCGTCGCAGTGTGTTGGCTGCTGGCGCCAGCCAGGCCGCGGCTGGACTTTACAGCTATCTAGGCTGCCATGGCTGTAGGCTGCGCGTCGCAGCGTGTTGGCTGCTGGCGCCAGCCAGGCCGCGGCTGGACTTAACAGCTATCTAGGCTGACATGGCTGTAGGCTGCGCGTCGCAGCGCGTTGGCTGCTGGCGCCAGCCAGGCCGCGGCTGGACTTAACAGCTATCTAGGATGCCATGGCTGTAGACTGCGCGTCGCAGCGTGTTGGCTGCTGGCGCCAGTTGGGCCGTGGCTGGACTTTGCAGCCACGTACGCTGCTATGGCTGTGGGCTGCGCGTCGCAGCGTGTCGGCTGCTGGATGCAGCCTGGCCATGGAAAGGCCGCTGAAGCCATGAAGGTTGCCACGGCTGTAGGCTGCGCGTCCCAGCATGTTGGCTGCTGGCGGCAGCCGGGCCGCGGCTAGACTTTGAAGCCACGTTGGCTGCAAATGCTGTACGCTGCGCGCTGCGCGTCGCAGCGTGCTGGCTGCCAGCGCCAGCCTGGCCGCGGCTGCACTTTACAGCCACGCAGGCTGCAATGGCTGTAGGCTGCGCATCGCAGCGTGTTGGCTGCCGGATGCAGCCGGGCTACGGCAGGACTATACAGTCACGTAGGCTGCAATGGCTGTAGGCTACGGATTGCAGCATGGTGGATGCTAGCGGTATTCAGGCAACGGTCGTACCCCTTGATTAAAGGGCGATAAAAAATAAAAAAACATAGAATGGGTGCGTGGTATGCTGATATTTGAGTTGAATACGTTAACATACATAAGCCATGCAAGTTTCGTAAAAATCGGGAAACTTTTTTGTTATCTTTGATATCTTGGGAACGGTAAGTCCTAGATGAAATTACTTGGCAGATTTGGATCTGGAACGGTGTTGGGACCCTAGAAAATCTACTAAGGGCTCCATAGAACTTTAAAGGGCGTAACAGGCACCCTCAAAGGTCGTCATGGGGACCTTCATGTACTAAAGAGTGAAGCCTAGTTGTGATATGGATGCTGCCGATGGCATCCACGAAGCTGCAGGATGCGGCCGAGATGTAGCTGTGACCCGCAGCTTCATAGCTGCCGGGGGCAGCGTGGCTCGGGCGAAAGAAGGCTGCCTGCAACATCCTGAAGGCTGCGGGGTGCAGCCTACAGCAGCGCCTCACAGCCTCCAGGCTTCCGGGGGCAGCGTGGCCCGGGCGAAGGAAGGCTGTCTGGGGCATCCTGAAGGCTGCGGGGTGCAGCCTAGAGCAGTGCCTCGCAGCCTCGTGGCTGCTGGGGGCAGCGTGGCTCGCGAGGGAAGGCTGTCTGGCGCATCCTGAAGGCTACGGGGTGCAGCCTAGAGCAGCGGGTGCAGCGCTTACTGGGCTCCAAAGGGACACTTCAGTGGCTGGCAGGTGCCGCCAGAGAGGCTGCACCGGCTGCGGATGGCTGTATTTTGGCTGACGTATGTCCGAATACAGCCAATGTCTGCAGCCATCCGAGTTCCATCCGCGCGTTGTCAGCCACCTGGAGGGAGCCAGCCTGCAGCCAATCTGCAGCCTATAATTTTCTCTCGGGCTTGAATTGGTGCAGAATAAATTATTAAGAAATACTCCCTTGTCTTTGGTTTTCATTTGAAGATGCTGATTCTGACTCGGACACTTCCTCGGTCTTCTCGTTCACTGGGTCTGAGTTTGGCTTGCTGAATAGCAACTGGAAAACAGGTGAGTTTTGGAAAGCACAACATAGTTTAGGGTAATATTTTACACCTGAAACAAGAACTTAAACCTTGTCTCTCATGCCTTAATCCATAGTGAATTGCAAGGAAAAAAGTTGTGCACCAACAAATCAGCAGACTAAAAAGCTGTCATCACCAAAGCGAGTGAAGCTTGTTGAATATGACTTTTTTTCCTCGGGCACATCAGGTATTTCTTTAGCAGTCAATATTTAAGTCATTCCAATAATTTAATAAGTTTTAAATATCTACTCGTTGGATTCTCACAACATTGAGCAATATGGATTTAAATTTAGACTTTCCTTCCAAATTACAGGTCAAAGTCAGATGACAAGTCCGCATTATGCTATCAACAAGGAAAACATGAACATTACACCAGGTAATCAATTAACTTCTTCATTTAAATGTACCCTTGAATGAGCAAACCATATAATAATTACTTTGTGTTTTTCTGTTTGTACATAAAAGCTTACATTCCCAAAAAGAAGGAGTGCCAGTCCGCCAACTCTTCAAACGACATGACCTGAATGTAGAAAGGCCAGTTAACTCTGAAGGTAAAATAAAACACACAATAGTTAAGAAGTTGACAAACTTGAGAATAAACTGATTTCTTTGTTTTATCCATTTTTAGGGAAAAGCTCAGATGTAGAGAAACCAACAGTCTCTCATGTGGATATTCTGCCAACTTGTGATGCTCCTTCTGATGACATTTTTAAAGGCAATGCTGACAGTGACAAATGGAGCAGTCCTGCAAAACTACCAGAGCAACCACTTAACTCTGAAGGTAAAATGAAACAACAGCAAAAAACAGACAAATATAAGAATAAAGTGACCTTGTTTTGTCCATTTTCAGGGCCTAGTTTAGATGTAGGGGAGAAACCAACAGTCCATCATGTGGATTTTCTGCATACTCCTGATGGTTCTTCCTCACACTTCTATGATGGCAATGCTGACTGTGACACACGGAGAAGTCCTGCAAAACTACTCGAGCCACAAGGTAACTCTGAAGGTGAAATAAACAAACAGTGGCATGGACTACACAGCCAAATCTTTAACTGAACTGAATTACCTATATCCTATCTATTTTCAGATTGTAGCTCGGCCAAGACAGAAAGTAGAGCCAATGTTTCTTCTAGCTCCTCTCCACTTGTACCACTAGAGGAGGCTGACAGTGGCTCTGGCTCTGACTCTGACAGTAATAGAAAATGAAAATTGTTTACTTGTAGTTGAGCACACTGAGCTTATGTTTCTTAATAATTTAATTTTGTTAAAAGGTTCTCCTGATGTACCAAATCAGAGATTTGCATTGTACCAATCAATGCGTCTCAAAAACATAGCTGACAATGAAGAACTTCTACGAAGTGTGACCAAAAATTCTGGTGAGTAGAAAGCTATCTATTGCACATGAGTCCTAATTTGTTTTATACAGTTTAAAACCAACTTAAGATTGTTAGGTATTTTACTTATTTGCCACTGTACTTCTTTGCAGGGACCCCGATATCTATTCTCTCTACAAGAACACCACAAGCTTCAAGTCAGGGAAGGCATACGTCAAGCCAGAACAGGAAAACTACGTCAAGTCACAAAAATCTAAAAGGACAAAAAAAAAGAAAATATGAAAATAAAGGTAGTTTGCCATTATCATTACAAGGTAGGTTTACGCCAGACCGTGTCTTGTCGTAACAGGCTTCGCGATGCTGCGCCAGTTACGACAATTCACGCCTGGCGTTACACCTACCTTGGCCTGCGGCGCTTCCCTGCTTGCCTTCGGCAAGCTGTCTCAAGGATTTTTGAGGCATTGAATAGTGCACCACGTGAAATCTGCGATATAATTTTTTAGTCGGTCGATCCCCTTTTTTTAAGATCCTGATTCGGCTAACTAATGAAGTCGGGCTCCTCGACCCCCCTTCCGACCCCTCTTTGAAAAGGTCTTGCCGTCGCCTATCGAAATCTGCAATAAAAATTTTTAGTCGGTCGATCCCCTTTTTTCAAGATCCTGATTCGGCTAACCAATGAAGTCGGGCTCCGAGACCCCCCTTCCGACCCCTCTTTGAAAAGGTCTTGCCGAGGCCTATCGAAATCTGCAATAAAAATTTTTAGTCGGTCGATCCCCTTTTTTCAAGTTCCTGATTCGGCTAACTCATGAAGTCGGGCTCCGAGACCCCCTTTCCGACCCCTCTTTGAAAAGGTCGTGCCGAGACCTATCGAAATCTGCAATAAAATTTTTTAGTCGGTCGATCACCTTTTTTCAAGATCCTGATTCGGCTAACTGATGAAGTCGGGCTCCTAGACCCCCCTTCCGACCCCTCTTTGAAAAGGTCTTGCCGAGATCTATCGAAATCTGCAATAAAATTTTTTAGTCGGACGACCCCCTTTTATCAAGATGAAGGGTCAAAGTTGATTAAGTTAGTAAATTCGGGCCGAGGTAGCCAATTCGCTGGTAAAAGTTTGGTCAGGGGTCGAAATTGATTTCATTTTCGTCATCAGCACCTTCAAAAACATACGAAATCATGTAAAAATGTCTCTAAAATATAAAGTCATTGGAAAGTTGCACTTTTTCTGCCATTTTTTTAGAGTTTTTTCGTTGGTACGACTGAATAATTTCAGATAGAGAGCTGAATTTTGGCGTGTGGCGAGCCAAGGATATACCTAACAACCCTGCAAAATCTCATCCCGATCGGCCGAGCCGTTTTGGAGGAGTAGTGCGGACACACAGACAAACAAACAGACAAACAGACAGACAGACAAAACTTTTCAACCCCACTGGAGTAACTGGCTTCGCTAATCGCTCAGCCAATTATTATTATTATTATTATAATTATTATTATTATTATTATTATTATTATTATTATTATTATTATAACAAGGTAGGTTTACGCCAGACCGTGTCTTGTCGTAACAGGCTTCGAGATGCTGCGCCAGTTACGACAATCCACGCCTGGCGTTACACCTACCTTGGCCTGCGGCGCTTCCCTGCTTGCCTTCGGCAAGCTGTCTCAAGGATTTTTGAGGCATTGAGTAATGCACCACGTGAAATCTGCAATAAAATTTTTTAGTCGGTCGATCCCCTTTTTTCAAGATCCCGATTCGGCAAACTGATGAAGTCGGGCTCCTAGACCCCCCTTCCGACCCCTCTTTAAAAATATCTTGCCGAGACCTATCGAAATCTGCAATAAAATTTTTTAGTCGGTCGATCCCCTTTTTTCAAGATCCTGATTCGGCTAACTAATGAAGTCGGGCTCCGAGACCCCCTTTCCGACCCCTCTTTGAAAAGGTCTTGCCGAGACCTATCGAAATCAGCAATAAAATTTTTTAGTCGGTCGATCCCCTTATTTCAAGATCCTGATTCGGCTAACTAATGAAGTCGGGCTCCTAGACCCCCCTTCCGACCCCTCTTTGAAAAGGTCTTGCCGAGACCTATCGAAATCTGCAATAAAATTTTTTAGTCGGTCGACCCCCTTTTTTCAAGATGAAGGGTCAAAGTTAATTATGTTAGTAAATTCGGGCCGAGGTAGCCAATTCGCTGGTAAAAGTTTGGTCAGGGGTCGAAATTGATTTCACTTTCGTCATCAGCACCTTCAAAAACATACGAAATCATGTAAAAATGTCTCTAAAATATAAAGTCACTGAAAAGTTGCACTTTTTCTGCCATTTTTTTAGTGTTTTTTCGTCGGTACGACTAAATTATTTGAGATAGAGAGCTGAATTTCGGCGTGTGGCGAGCCAAGGATATACCTAACAACCCTGCAAAATCTCGTCTCGATCGGCCGAGCCGTTTGGGAGGAGTAGTGCGGACACGCAAACAGACAGATAGACAAACAAACAGACAGACAGACAAAACTTTTCAACCCCACTGGAGTAACTGGCTTCGCTAATCGCTCAGCCAATTATTATTATTATTTGCTGACAACTCCTCATAAATGGAATAAAATCATTACCCAATTTTTAAGAAATGGAGTAGGTGGTTAAAATTTTTATCAAAGGGTCTTGCTTTCCATATGTGAACTTACTTATAGGACAGACATAAAACTCAAGCTGATAAGAACTAAAAGCTTGATTAAAAGAAAGTATGATTGGAATGGTATAATGGAATGGTGTATGCGCGTTGTACTGTTTAACCCCATACGGCTGCAATTCAGGTATTTGCTTCTAAATGTAAATTCCGTAGGCGTCAATTTAAGTAGACTCCGTAGTCATTTTCCCTATAATTTTGAGTGATTTTTTTTTTCAAAATTGTGGCACTTGATGTCGTTTTGCATTCTGCATGCCAAAACAAGAAAAACGAGCCCAATACGAACAAAATCGGACAACTTTTGATTCATCACAGTTCAAAACGCGAAATTGTGACATTTCTGTAGAATGACCCATTTGGTGTGTTTCGACCTTTGGGGCTCTGCATCGATTTCTCGGCGCAGGGAAGGAGGCGCCTTGCGCGGCGCGATCGGCGACGTGTGTCGGCGCCAGTCGCAGCTAGTGACCCTCCCGTGTCGCAGCCCACGGCTCGCACCGCCTGCACCGCGGCGATGGCCTCGCGGACGGAGTGGCCGCCCCTTCCGCCGCACCCTGCCCGAGAGGTGCGCATTTTGTGTTTGTGATGGTGCACAGTGGGCGACAGTGGGCCAGAAGACCAGTGGAAACAGTCAAAATCCCAGGCGCGTTTAGAGCGCCATGGGACTTGAACCGAAAGTGTGACCCCACCAACGGATTCCTCGTCGGAGAGCAATCCTTTACCTAGGTCACACGTTCCGTTTCGAGTCCCATTCAGGGACTCTGGAGCTCAAAACCCGTGCGGGACTTCAACTGCCTCCGCCGCCAGTCTTCTGGCCCACTGTGTGACGTGAGGAATTCACGATCGATATTCTCAAATTGCAGGCCGAGGATATGAAGACCACCCCTTTCTGCGAGCTCATGCGTCCCTTATTGTACTCATTCCGCATTTCCGGCGTGACGCCCGTCGACCTGCATGATGGGAGGTACTGAACTTCGCGAGGAAGCCTGTACTGACTGTTGGACAGAGCGATTGCTCTGACTAATGGCATTCGAAAAATGTTGTAGTTTTCGCTGGGCATCGTTACGCACT
Organism: Stenchaetothrips biformis; assembly: GCA_030522485.1. NCBI lineage: Eukaryota > Metazoa > Arthropoda > Insecta > Thysanoptera > Thripidae > Stenchaetothrips > Stenchaetothrips biformis. The sequence continues at coordinate 9,469,152 of CM060102.1, forward strand.
GCGCACTGCCTCCTGCTGGCCTCGTGGTCTCTATCCGCCGCCGGCAATGAGGTCGCCCGAATACTTTCTACATCCCACGACCCCAACAACGTCGCGTTCACTGGTACAATTGCCGCTCTTTCTGCCTGCTCACCGGGGCACAGAAGGCCGGCCAGAAGAAAAATCCCAGACGGCTTTTGAGATCCAGCGGCGCTGAATGAACGTGTGACCCTATCAAAGAATAGCTCTCTGAACGAGGTATTCATCGGTAGGGTCACACGTTCGGTTTGAGTCCTGAAAAGCGACTCTGGACACTATCGGCATGACTTTATTCCGTTGCAGGGGCGTGAATAAAGTGTCACGCCATAATAAGGCATGACAGGAAAGTCATGCCAAAAATCAGCTTCACTCAAAAATTCACGCCTATTTTTGGCGTGAATGTCCTGTCATACCGGTTTTTGGCATGACTTTTCCCGTGAAGCGCATTGTGCGCACCAATCCACATGGTACATACACGCCAGAAGACGGCGTGATTCACGTGTCATGCCGCTTTTCGGCGTGAATTTTCTGTCGCACCAATTTTTGGCGTGACTTTTCTTTACGCCGTAATTTGGCCTTGGGTCTGACCATTCAATTTTCAGTGAGTGGAGCCGAAGACGCGTCTAAAGTTTTGTCCGCCTGCGCTGGCCCACTGCGCAGGGTCGTGTTGCAACTGTTTGTGTCCCTGGATGCTGCAGCCTCGCTGTCCCTCTCGGCCGTGGGCTTCCTGTGCTGCGCGCTCATGCTGCTGCTGTCGGTGGGCCTGGCCAGGCAGTGGCAGGCCGTCGGCCAGGCCTACGCCGACACCGTCGCTCACATGGAGCGCCTCATGTCGCCGCCCGACCTGCGTCGCCGTCAACGCGTCGCATGCGCCGGCGCGCTCGCCATTTTTGTCGGTAATCACGACTCTGGTTTTGATGTGACGAAATGAGATAGGGAGGGTGGGGCGATTCGTAACACGGGTGATAACACATGCTCTTATTTTATAGAGGAAGGGGTGCAGAAGGAAATCTGAGTATGACCCCTCTTTCACTGGAAGTAGAGGATCCTTCACCAATCGAATCGATTGTGATCGGTGATCCGGTATAGTTTTGAGGGGAGTCTGAAATATGGAGTACTTACACTGAAAACAGGCAAACCGTAGATTTTAGGTCCTATGAAGTTTTCGCCAGAAGCTCCTCACACTGCCAATCCAAGTGTGGACCAAGTCCACGCTTCCTTGCGTCGACCATTTTTGGTCCACGCTTCCTTGCATGGACCAGTCTGTCCCACGCTTCCTCGCGTGGACCACAGTTTGGTCCACTCTTTCTTGATTGAAACGGACGCGGACTGTACGTATGACTGGCACAGATCAGACTGGGAAGCGTGGACCAAACCGTGGTCCACGCGAGGAAGCGTGGGACAAACTGGTCCACGCAAGAAAGCGTGGACCAAACATGGTCGACGCAAGGAAGGGTGGACTTGGTCCACACTTGGTTTGGCAGTGCAGGTACCAATCAACGTCATAGTGTCGTTGAGGCCTTAAAGCGCGACCCCTTTAAAATGTAACTACGTGGAATTTGTTGCTGTAAGTTTGTCCGGTAAAGGTTGAGGACGTGCACTTTGCGAAACCCGCTTCGGGGGTGATTCGGAACAGACTACGTTGTTTCCTAAAATTTTAGTAGTTTAGGCAAATAAATGCTAAAATTATTTCTCGAATCATTCGCTGCCATATATTAACACGTTCACTTGACACAAAATGCCTCTTAATGCGAGTAACTCTAATTCCGTTCTCCGAAATTGAAAAAAGTGAGGTTAGGGTTGACACAGTGGGCGTGTGAATGTTGAGCGGCGGCCAACGCAGCTTTCTGTTGAACAATGTCCATTTTAATTCCTCGGAGGGCCATTCGAAAAACAACTGATGCAGGGATGCGAAGGATGTTACGGAAAGCCCCATGGATGTTACAAATAACCCCATGCTGGGGCGATTCGTAACAAATGCAAAGGTTTTGAAAGCGTCTTACATCTCGAAGCCTCTTGACTCCTGTGTGTCCTATGGAGCTGCGCAGTCTAGTCACGGGGTGGCTACAGTTCAGGGAGAGCGTGAAACCATGCTCGCACCATCAGTGCAGAGGTTACGGCCTTTCCAACGATTGTAAGAACAAGGCCCATGTTTACGTAACTCTTTGCACAGATGAAAAGAGAATGAAAAGATGATGACAAAGGCAAATCGCCTTTGTCAAAATCGCCTTTGTCGAAACTCCCACATTACTTTAAAATAAATAAAAAGAAAGCGAAAGTGAAAACACCGAAAAACACGAGAAATCATAAAATGTAGGAAAAACCTCGTCCACGCCATGTTGCTCTAAAGGTTTTTGCCCTTGTGTCAGGTTGAATTGGAAGTAGCGGACAGGCTACTGGGCCTAATGCACCCTAAATTTTATCCTTTTTTGATCTGTGCAAAGTGTTTTGCAATCAACGGCCTATATCTCACAATCGATGAAAAGGCCGTAACCCCTGCAACTCGCTCGAGCATGGCTTCACGCGCTCTCTGGGCCGTTGCCCCCCCCCCCCCCCCCGGGGTCTAGTTAAAGGGCTAGACCGCTTACCTGGCACAAGTTTGGCAACCATGTGAAGAATATACTTTATTTGTATAGTGATTCCTAAATCCTTTACGAATCGCCCCACCCTCCCTTACTTCTCCGCTCGGATGTGGTGCGCAGCTTCCCTGGCCGGGTTGGTCCAGGCCGTGGCCAAGGCCTCGGCCGTCTCCGTCCCCCGCGTGGTGGGCGTAATATGTCTGCTCGCCGTCAACTCCGTTTGCGACCTGCTCGTCGTCGTCCTGAGCGACCTCCTGGCGCAGAACCTGCGCGCCTTCGTCGCCAGGCTGCGGCTGGCCGTTAAGCAGGAAAGGGGCTACAGTGGGCCAGAAGACCGGCGCGGCGGCAAAAATTGGACTCGATTGAGTACCAGCCGAGAAAATAGATACCTTGTTCGGGAGCGATGCATTGGTGGGGTCACTCCTTCGGTTAGAGTCCGACTATTGAGCTCAAATCAGGTCAAGCCACATCCACCTGTCTTCTAGCCCATTGTGCAGCACCACCCGTCCATGAGAAGAGAGAGCCCGTCAACAAGTCAACATCAATCGCTGGCCTGTCCTTTTAGAAGACCGCGCCCGAGTTCTGGGAAGACGCTCGGCAGACCTACGGGAAGCTAGTCGACTTCGTCTCGTTCGTCGACGGGAAGATCGGGGCCTTCATTCTCCTCAGCTTCTTTCAGAACGGCATATTCTTCTGCAGAACTTTAACTTCCTTTTTGGGGTGAGTCTGCACCGTGGGATGTACGTACTCCATCGGATTCGTGTTTCTATCATGTTTGCCTTTCTTGGAAGATTCCAGGGATATTCAAGCGGAAGTTTGACGAGCTTCATGTGCGTAGCGGTGAAACTGTTCTCCGTGTCCTACAGTACCACATCGGTTCATCAGGAATGGCGCAGCTTGAAGCAAGTGCTGTGCAATGTCCCGACTGAGTCCTATTCTGATGCAGTGAGAAAACTTTTGCTCGCTCAACGACTACGCAAGACACACCGGATCGCCTTGGTCATTTCTGTTTTTATTCACAGGTTCTCCGATTTTACACGCAGGTGTGCTCGGAAAGCGTCGCCGTGACCGGCCTGGGCGTTTTCAGTCTCACTCGTGAGTTTCTGCTCTCGGTACGTGCACAGTGTGCCCGACTCATTTGCAGTCGTACGAACGACATCCCTTTAACTTAGGACCCTTCTCGTTATGCACAGGTGGTTGGTTTCCTCGCTACTTTCGAAACTGTGCTGGTGCAGCTGAGCCGCCATTAAGTCAGATACTACATAATTGTCAGTTGCGATGATAAATAAAGGTTTCCTTTACTCTGTCGTGTCCTGTGCGCTCTGCTGTTTCGTTCGCGAACTACGTCTCCCCCACTTATAGGGTGGTACACGTTGGCTTTGTCCGGCTTTGTCACGCCTCAGCGAGAAAGGCTCGTCCTGATTTAGGGTTTCCCGGCAATCCGCGGGGCGCATTGATTTCCCGCCCGATCGCCACGCAACAGCGCTCCGGTTGATGTCCTGCTCGACGTGGCCAACCACGTCTTTGCGGCCTTCGGCAAGCTGTCTTAAGGTTTCCCAAGTAGATCAGCACCCCGTATTTCTGACGTTGTTTAGCCGTTTCGCGAAAGTCACATTAAAGTCTAAATTACGACAGAAATACGTCATAACTTGACGGCAAAATGACGGGAAAAATAGGTCAAAGCATTTGACATACATTTGCCGTATATTTGACTGTTTTCTGTATGTAAAATTGGTCGATTTAACATTAAAAAAACGGCAAAAAGACGGCGAGATCTAGGAGGCCTCTCGAGTGGCGGGGGCAGTGTTGCCATTTCATCCGACAGCCGCAGCTTTGCCGTATTATGACGTCATCGTCCCGCGCCAAATCGCTGCGGGTTCAAATCCGGCTTTGCAATTCTCTTCCCCTCCTGTGTTCTCCATTTTAGGGTGCTCGTGTGATCAAGGATGTGCCCAAAAAGGAAAAACAACTAACACAGTTTCCTCAAGCAAATTAATGTTATTGCAGTTCATTTAAGGAAAAAATTGACAATTCACTCCAGCTCAAAGTTGTTGAGGGGTTTGCATAAAAATATTTCTCCTTTTCCATTAATTTTGAAAAGGACAGAATGCAAATTATTGACCTGGACTACATCACAATTATTTAAATCATTATTGTCATTACATTTAACTGTAAACATATGACGAACATCAACACCATGAACTGAGGGTAGTGGTGACACTTTTCTTATAATAGCCAAGTGTTGAACAGAACAGGAACAGGAGTTATAACACTTATCACACAAAGACTCTGTTTTAAGTCCCCACACAGTCCAGGAGAGGTTTTCTTTCTTTAATGTTTAGTCAATATGTAAACGTAAAAGTCCTTATTTTGAAAAAAAAAAAAAAATCTTAAACTGTTTGTACAAAAATAAATTTTGCGAAGTCACAAAACAAGTACTCTATTATGCAGAGCAATTCAAAGTACTGCTGGAACTGTCAACAATTTCACTTAACGTCAAAAAGATGAACATAAATTGGAAATTTACTCTACAAGTATTGCACAGCAATACAAAACTGAATAAAAGAGTTCACTGAGTTACTGTAACTCAAACAATATAGAAAGAAAAAAGACAAAAAAGGAAACAAGATGTAAATTACATGTTTGCGAATCCGATTTCCTCTTCATATGCAACAGTAACAGGTACTGTATTTCTAGAAATGTCTGTTAGAGCGTATGAATGTTCAGGCTCTGGCATATCATGATTGTTTGAAGTTGGGGTAAGAGGGTCATTGGGAAAAGAACTATTGATATAAGACGAAAAGGGGTAGGAGGGAATCGTACTAGGGTTTTTAAAAAAAGAACCCGACACAGATTTCAGGCCAACACTAGACTGAGCAGCTGAGACAGGAGACGAAGGGAGGGATGATGATGATGGAAGAGGGTGTGACTTGGCAGTGGAGGCTGGAGGCTTGAGGTTTATTGGGGCTTGAGAATCATCAGCAAGAGGACGGGAAACAACAGCTGGTGTCACAGTTGAGGAGGACGACGCTGAAGCATCAGAAGCAGGTTCAGGAAGGATTTTCCACACACCTCCTTTTCTCCGGGTATTATCAATCAAATTTGTAAGTAATTCAAGGGGATCATAGCTTATGTCCTTAAAATTCCCCCCTGCCTCTCTGACAGCTGAAGCAACACAACCTGTAAAAAAAAGTGTAACATTGAGCAGGCATACAGCACAATATGTATACATAATTAATGAAAATACTAAAACCAAATATACAGGTGGCTACTTCATTGATTCTAGGGTCAATGGCAACACAGCCCCTTGTCCCAGTGGCACTGATGCCATCCAGGCGCAGAATTTTGTCCGGCAACAGGAGGTGCAGAAGGGCCAAGTGGAATAACTGTGGCTTCTTTGGCTTTGCCATAAACCTCAGCCGAGCTAGTGCTAACTTGGTCCGGTTACAATAAACTCCAGTGTCCGCGTACACTTCATTCTGTGACAACAGTTCAAAATAAAAGTACTCAATAATCTATTGCAAACAAAAAACATTATACATATGAGTGGATGAGTGGATTACCTTTTGAGATACGGGCGAAGGAGAGAAGCAGTCCAGGTTTGCCACCGTGCGAGCAAGCGCCTGACAGACAGGCCGTTCCGTCGAGCTTGCCCGTGCAGCGGGCCGGCCTATCCTCCGGACCGCAGGCGCCTGGGAGTCGGGGGTTATGGTAGGCAGGTCGCTTTGGAGGTGCGGTCTGTGGCAGAGACGGTGACAAGGTGGTTGGGCACGCGTGGGCCGCCCACACTGACGCGTCACAGTCGCACGGGGCTCCAAGCTTGGCGATAGGGGGCATTGACATCCCCACGTCACACAGCGGGCCAGAAGACCGGCCCAGGCGGCCAAAACCTTAGATGCGTTTTGAGCTCTAGAGTCACTTAATAGGACTCGAACCGAACGTGCCCGCCGATAGAGAGAGAGAAAAGAGGGGGGGGAATAGAGTGGTTCGTTTTTCCTTCATGTTCAAATTTTGGAGTTGGGTAACTTTCATTCGGTTCCGCTTTCCATATGATGAATTTTGATACCTCAGCCGGCAAAATCGGCCCAGCGGAAAAGGTTGCGCAAGGGGCTTAAGTGCGCCTTAACAGCCCTTAATGACTCAACGTGTAAGTATCGATGTAGGACCTTCGCCATATTGTAAATTTAGTGATTTTGACGCCCAAGGGCCAAAATTTTGACCGTTTTGCCGTATCTTTACTCCTTCAGGGCGAAAAAAGCGAAAACGTTGCAAAAACATCCTATTTAGCTCAAAACAATATTTTAGACCACGTTTTCGCTTTTTTCGCCCTGAAGGAGTAAAGATACGGCAAAACGGTCAAAATTTTGACCCATGGGCGTCAAAATCACTATATTTACAATATGGCGAAGGTCCTACATCGATACTTACACGTTGAGTCATTAAGGGCTGTTAAGGCGCACTTAAGCCCCTTGCGCGACCTTTTCCGCTGGGCCGATTTTGCCGGCTGAGGTATCAAAATTCATCATATGGAAAGCGGAACCGAATGAAAGGTACCCAACTCCAAAATTTGAACATGAAGGAAAAACGAACCACTCTAGGGGGGGGAAGTAGGGAGTTGATTGTCTGTGTATGAGAGTCCGCATGCGCAGTGCGTGTATAGGGATGTGCCCAGTTCTAAGTGGGTGCAGCAATTCCAGGAAGTCTGCGATTTGAAAGACACAAGTGTTAGTCGGCGATGAGTAACACTTACGATCAGGATTAACTGCAGGTGGCAAAACGGCGTCGACAGGTGGAATCGGCGGGACGTCAGGAGCTGGGGCCGGGACCTGAAGGCGGTGAATATCTCGGAGCGAGTCGTCAGAGTCACCTGGAAAACAATGCACCATCATTGTTTGATGAAACAGCTCATTTAACTGCTCCACAAGTGAACAGGCAACCCCTGTTTTTATGTCCTGAAGACTGCACATTCAAACGAATGAGACAAGTCCTCATACTAAAGAATGTGACGTCGCATTCGTTTAATAACGTAGTGTGCCTTAACTTTGCTAAAAAGTAAAAACTAATCGCTTCACTAAAGTAACACTTCTTCCTCAATTCGATTTGCTGCGGCACCACTGGCTGGCGTCGGCGTCCACGTGCGGGTGCATGGTCATCAGGATCCTCATCAGATGATGCGTCTACAGAAAATAAATAGATAATGAACTACTGTATTATCTTAAACTATCGTAGGTGTGCACTCCCGACCACGCTTTCAGAAGCGTGCACCTATGAAAATGTGCTCAAAATGAGTACACGAGGAAGAGAGAGCATGAGCACTCTCAGAGAGGACACTACCAAAAAACGGTTTCTTGTTATCTCAGGGACTCGCGAAGAGTTGTTTATTTGGGAAAACCAAGAAGCGTTTGCATGTCCGAGGCGTGGATTTGCAAAAATAGTACATTTCTAAAAATTATGTATGCACACCTATCTGGACAGGATCATCCTCATCCTGGTCTCGCTGCACGAAACGATGACCTCGCCCCCTTCCACGTGGCCGCCCCCTAGGCTGTCCTGTTCCTCGATGACGCCCTCCAGCGTACCGGCCATGAATGGGTGGTCGGCCCCGTCCTCGCCGCGCCGGAACCTGACCCTCCGGTTGACGGGCACCTGCACACAAACATGGAAACCTTATGTCTGGTCTTCTGCCACAATGCGTCATGAGTCCAGAACGAGGCGAAAAAATGCGAAATGCAAAGTCTGCCAGCGTGTGTTGCGGACCAGTCACCAGCCCCCTGGCCATTATTCTGCTGAAGTATGCCCGCTTAAAAGGGCAGTGAAATGGCATACTCACCCCTTGGGACACCTCTTCCTCCCCGGCCCCGCAGAGGAGTTGGCGGAGAAAGCGGAGCTAAGGGAGGTGAGTCTGCAGGTGGCGGCGTCACATCCCAGAGCTCCGGCGACGCAGGCGGCTGGTGCCTGCCAGGGTCTTGTCCACCAGGTCCACCGCGTGGCGGCGTCAGTGGAATGGTGGGCGTCGGGCTCCGCGCGCCGTTCCCTCCACGTTCTCCGTTCCCTCCAGGCCGTGGACCACCGGGTGGCACTGGCGCCTGGTGCTGACCACGATGTTGCCCACCAACACTGTGATCGAAAGTGTGGTGAACTTACCACATTTGGCTGCGGTGAGAGCTAAAATGTGGTTACCTCATTCTACCCCACGTGCAAATGTGGTAAGATTTCCACTCCTTCAAAAAAGGGGTCTACAAGCCTATTAATCAACCCAGGGGGCGGCAACGGCCTGGGGAGCGCGTGAAACCATGCGGTCGCTCCGGTTCAGGGGTTTGGGCCTCCTTCGAGATCTTGAAAACTAGGGTGTAGTTTGAAAACGCTTTACATAGATCGAAAGAACATGAAATTTAGGGTAATAGAGATGTATTGCCACTCCCAATTCTGCAATATTTTTCCTTGAGAAATCATTGCGAAAACACCAAAAAGTACAATTAATCAAGAAATGAAGGAAAAACATGATTGATTCACCCTTATTTCTCTGTTGATCCAAGTCGCATTCAGAGTTTCAACTCGGGCAATACGCCTATGTCAACTAGAGATGTGCGAATAGTTCGAAACCGAATCGAATCGAATCGGCCTCGATTCGATTCGATTCGCTGACGGACCAGCCGCTAAAAATCCGAACTATTCGAACAATTCGAATCGGATGTAGTTCGCCTTCGAATCATCCATCATTTCCGCCGCAGCGTTGAATCACGCGCCACTCATTCTCCCTGCAAGTTTCTCATAGCGCCTCGATTCTTGCACAAGTAATTTTCTCATTTTATTTATCTCAGTATTCTAATCATTTTTTGTGATATTACCTTATGGTTAAATTAAAGCTGTGACTGATGTGTTTCGCACATTTTGGTTCCATTGCATTTACTCCATAAACCTCACCTCAACTTCAAAAAGTATATCTTTTAATGCATGTATTTCAACGATGGGGCAGAATCTTGGCCTTTTAGGCTTAGATTCGGATTCGATTCGAAAAATAGAAGGTAAAAGTTCGATTCGATTCGGGAAAAATGTTCCAGATTCGATTCGATTCGAGCATTTTTTAAACTGATTCGATTCGATTCGATTCGAAGGAAAAATTCTTGATTCGCACATCTCCAATGTCAACCTAAAATTTATGCTCTTTTTATCTGTGGTAAGCGTTTGACAAACGACGGCCTAGTTTAAAAGATCTCGGAGAAGGCCCAAACCCCTGCACCGAGCGACCGCATAGCTTCACGCGCTCCCCAGGCCGTTGCCGCCCCCTGATCAACCACACTTTGCTGAGGTGTAAGGGACTGACAGCATATTTTCTGAGGTATTCACCACGATTTTTATGTGGTACGCTGCTGACCACTGATTTTATGGGGTATTGACCACATTTCCACGTGCGGTAAATTCGGTTAACCGCAGTATTGGGCCTACCACACGTTTTCTGGGGTTTGTACCACACCTTGAAGGACAGTGAAGTCCGAGGGCACCACCGTGTGGCGGCGTCCATGGCGTTTGGGGCCGCACGCCGTCCGCTCCTTGTGCTTCATACGCTCCTGGCTGTGGCCCACCGGATGGCACAGGCAGCTGGTGCCGGCCAGGCTGTAGTCCACGACGTCCGGGGACAGCTCCGTGTGGCGGCGTCCCAGGGACTGCAGGCTCGACACCGGGCGTTTCTGGCGATGTTCCAAGGTGAGGGTGTGGCCCTGTCGGAGCGTGGCTTTAGGCGTTGCACTGTTAGAAATTTTTGTTAATCTACGAAATATTTTAACAAGATACATTTAGTAAAATATTCTTCAAAAGATATTTGTTGAAATTTGAAGATTATTTCGTACATTGACATTATATATCTTGTATTAGCAGCTTTACGATATTTTTGGTATTCCTAGCGAACATTTTGTTAAGAAATGAAACAGTTTTTAAATTTACATAATACGTCGTAGAATTGCCAAACCCGACCGGGTATCGAGCTGTGAAGGCCCTTGCTGGTCGAGTTCTATTACGAACCACCCTAGTAGAGCCGTGGTAGGTACGCTGCCAGCAGGCCAGAAAGTTCTCCGACGAACAGTTTGTCCCGCTACTATTTGCTGCATGCGAGGGTGCATGTTACTTTCAATGATTAACGGAATATTTTGAAGATTTACTAAGTATCTTGTAAATTGATGTTGACGACGCAGTTTTGGACTTACGACATATTTCATGAATGGCATTTAACAAAGCTCTCGTTTATAAAAATTTCCAGTGAAATCTTCGTAAATTTACGACAAATTTTTTAACAGTGTGAGGGCCATGAGGCGTTGCGCGAAGATTGGCAAGTGCTCCGGCGAACCAGGCCAGGGGGGGGGGGGGGATGAACATCCCACGCGGACCACGCGGGCGGTGGTCGCCGAGCTGCTGTTGCCCACCAGGTTGGGGTGCAGCACCGAAGGGTTGCGTATGGATCGTTGGGGCCCATGCGTCTGCAGCGGGGTTACAGTCCGGAGCTCCGGCGATGCAGGCGGCTGGTGCCTGCCACCCTCTTGTCCACCACGTTCGCGTGGAGCAGCGCTTGGTGGCGTCAGGGGCATAGGGGCCGTCGGGCTTCGCGGACCGTCTCCTTCACGTGCCCCGTGCCCTCCAGGCCGTGGCCCACCTGGTGGCAGAGGCGTAGGGTGTCTTACAATATTTCCAAAATGCCTTTTTTGATGAGTGCCGGGCTGGATTTGAAAGATGGCACTAAATGAAGAAGATCTGTGTGAAGCAATTGAATTTCGGACAATTAAAAGTGCCCACGCAACGCGGTTGAACTTTGTGACACAGCAGGGTGGGACAGGAGGTTATAAAACCAGCCGTAGGTTAGCCATTTTTCAACGGATTTCCATTCCGAGAACGGCATTGTGTTTGTAAAAAAAAGTCCTTTCTTTTTGTTAAAGCGTATTTTCTGTACAACTCAATGCCTATCCCCCAGGGGCACGATTCTTTGCAAAACTTGCTAATTTCAAAGTTTAAAACCGTTTTTGACCCATTTTTAGTCATCGGATCTCAAAGAGGGGGCAATATTTGGATTCCGCAGAACAACTTTCCAAGAAAAGTGTAACATTCAAATTTTAATATGCAGTTGCCTACCTCTCAGGGGCAAAAAATATGACATTTTAGTGATTTTTCGTATTTTTCGCACACCGAAAGTGCTTCCATATCTTTTTAAAGGTCACATATAGGTTCCTTGGCCCAAAATACATCGGACTAAGAACTTTTCTGATTTCAAAATGCGGTTGCCTAACTCTTAGGGGCAAAGCGTAAAATATTTAAGTTATCATTGAAACTGCATCTTGAAAACAGAAAAGTACATTCTCCATAGTACTTTAAGGCAAGGAACCCATATATGACGTTTAAAAAAATATGCAAGCACTCTCGGTGTGCGAAAAATACGAAAAATCACTAAAATGTCATAATTTGTGCCCCTGAGAGGTAGGCAATTGCATATTAAAATCTGAATGTTACGTTTTCCTTCGTAATTTGTCCTGTAGAATCCAAATATTCCCCCCTCTTTGAGATCCCATGACTAAAAGTGGGTCAAAAACGGTTTTAAACTTTGAAACTAGCAAGTTTTGCAAAGAATCGTGCCCTTGGGGGATAGGCATAGGCATTGAGTTGTACAGAAAATACGCTTTTACAAAAAAGAATGGCCTTTTTTTACAAACACAATGCTGTTCTCGGAATGGAAATCCGTTGAAAAATGGCTTACCTACGGCTGGTTTTGTAACCCCCTGTCCTACCCTACTCTGTCACAAACTTCAACCGCGTTGCGCGGGCACTTTTAATTGTCCGAAATTCAATTGCTTTACACAGATCTTCTTCATTTTGTGTCATCTTTCAAATCCAGCCCGGCACTCATCAAAAAAGGCATTTTGGAAATATTGTGGGACACCCTACAGAGGCGGCTGGACCCTAGGCACTGATGCTGCTGTCCCAAGCGGTGACTGTGGCCGTGGGACTCCAGCTGGCTGAGGTGCCGATGGTGTAGCTGCAGCTGTTAGGCTCTCTTCGACAGGAGGTGTGTAGGAAAGTCTCTTCGGGAGGAGGTGTGTAGGATAGAGTCAGTGAAGGGATCCGGAAGGAAGGTGGACTATGAAGTGATTGTGAACTACAACTGGGAGTCGGGGACAGGACAAAAACGGTTGAAGGTGATGGTGCGGAGGTTGCAGATGGGGCTGATGGAGAAGGTGCGGAAGAAGACGACATTGGTGATGGGGAGGGAGCACTCCCAGTCCAGGACTCACAAGGACTCCACTCCGACGGACTGTAGTCTTCTGATAGAAGTGGTGGGCCGAATGGGCTGTACGGCTCTTCACTGCCAACGCTGTGAAAAGAATACAAGTGAAACGGGTACTCATTAAATTCCTTTCTGCAATTTTGTAAATGGTCTCCCACAATTATGCGCATGCGTGCTTTAGTACAAATTTTTACGAAGGTTTGCATGGAATCGTGCGATTTTTGCGTCTCAATTTGTCAGAAAAATTTAACGTATGAAATATTGTGTGAGGTCACATGCAAAATTTACCAACTACATTTCCTGTATAAATTAATACTTAAGTGGTGTTAGTTCTGACTTTACCTGGACGTAGTCAACGTTGACCCAACCGCTGGTGGTGCAGGCTCTTGAGGCTGATCAGGCTCTTGTCTTGACCCACCATTTACACCAGATCCCGACCAGCCAGAGGACCCTCAAGAAAGGAACCAAGAAAATCTAACCTATAGTGATGAATACTTAGAATTCTTCTCCAAAGAATATAGCCCAAAAGAATTAAGCTCAGCTATACAGTCCACAAAGGACTCAGCCCCAGGACTAGACGGCATCACATATAGCATGATCAAGAACCTACCAACAGAGGCCCTGGAATTCCTCACTAAATTATACAACTACTTCTGGACCACAGGCATCCACCCACCACACTGGGGCAACATCTTGATACTCCCAATCCTCAAGCCAAATAAACCTGCAAATGACCCCAAGTCTCACAGGCCAATAGCCCTTACCTTAGTCCTCCTGAAAACCTTCGAGAAAATGACGCTCCAGCAAATAAACTTCTGGGTGGAGTCACAAGGCAAACTCGACCCTCTCCAGTATGGCTTCAGGGCAGGAAGATCAACAGCAGATAACTTGGCAATTCTGTCCACGTTCATCCAGACGCACCTGAAAAAAAATGAAGTGATCACCACCCTGTTTGCAGACATAGCTGGAGCCTACCCCAACGTCAAACCAACATACCTTATGGAGAAACTCAGAAAAATGGGGTTACCTCACTTCGTCATCCAGAATATCAAACGAACATTAGTGGGAAGAAAAATCTCAGCCACTTTTGAAGGGAAAATGGCCGGGCCCAGAACCACCAGCTTGGGCCTCAACCAAGGAGGCATTTGGGCCCCTCTGCTGTACATCCTATGCACCGCAGACCTGTCAAAAGAAAAAAAATACAAAGTCCATTAATTCTCTACTTTGCAGACGACAACTTGCCCCCACTAACCCTGCAGGGAGGAGTGGTCTCCAACGTTAACCAGGCACGATTTTTGGGAGTTATCTTTGACAGTAAAATGACATGGATCCCCCAAACAGAGTTAGTAGCAAAGAGAATCCACCGAAGACTCCCCTTCCTCCGATCAATTTCAGCACGTAAATGGGGATCCCACCCCATGACTCTTGTAAGAACTTATCAAGCTCTCATCAGATCAATTTCGGACTACGCAGTGGGATCTGGGACCCAAAAACCAAAAAAAAACCTGGAAACTACTGAAGATAACCCAAAATGAGGCCCTGAGAATTTGCCTTGGTGCCATGAAATCCACCCCAATAGAAGCCCTGTTCGCGGAAAGCGGAGAAATGCCTATAGAGATCAGACAAAAATTTCTACTCGACAGATCCACCACAAGATTCCTAAGCTCAACAAACCATCCTCTAAAATCTCTGATGAGAGAGTGGGACGATACTCCTAGGCATATAAAACAACCATTATTCGTGGAAAGGTTCAAAAGCCTCCCAGTAAATAAGCAAAGTATCTTCCACTCACCATTACCTCTGTGTTACACAGTTAACTACTGTACGACGCAAGAATCTCAGCTTCAAAAATCCACATAAATTACCCACCAGAGGAGTTCACAGGAGACAGAGAAGCCGAGCCAGCAGTCATCTTCGAGCAACTCCTAGCTTCAATTTGGAAAGGCCTCACTATCTTGGCCACTGACGGCTCAAAATCGTCGATTGGAGGAGTCGGAGCGGCAATGGCGAATTTCTCTAAAAAAAAAACCCAGGCCACCATCATGAAGAAATTACCTGCAAGCTCAACAATTTATAAGGCCGAAGCCAAAGCCCTGGAAGTAGCAGCTGAATATTTATCAAGTATACCAGATACCAAGCTCCTTTTCATCACGGACAGCCAATCAAGACCCTTAGCTCCAACCAAATCAAAGTGGAAGAGGACCCAAGTGTCACAAAAATAAGAGTGCTACTCCACCAAGCAGCAACAAATCACAAAGAAATCCAGCTGGCTTGGGTTCCGTCACACGTCGGAATCCGTCCAAATGAAGCAGCGGATGCCGCGGCAAAAACGGCCAGGGTTTGGGGCGACCCCTCCGAAGAGCCCAGCCTGTTTCAGGACCACTACCCGGCAATCAGAAGCTACCACGTGACCCAATGGCAGAACCAATGGGACAGCTCCACCAAAGGCCGCCATAACTATGAATTCAACAGGACCCTTGGACTCAAACCCTGGATCAGCAAGGCCCCAGACATCCCAATAACAGGGAAAGTGGCGATACAAATCGGCAACTTTGGCCCGTCCCGTACATTTTAAATTCGCAATTGCTGTCGTATTTTAGCCCATGGTGATGCGAATCTCTGTCGGAAACTAAATAGATGTTACTTTCGTCATCAGCACCCTTAACGTATGAAACCAAGTCTACCTCGAAATAAAGATTAGGGTCGTATGTGACGGAAACGGCACTCGACCGCCTGGGTCCAGTTCGGGGTCAAAAAGGAAAAATTTTGTTCGCATTTGACCCTACCGGGATTCGTAAGTGGGTCTGGGGTCAAAATGGATGCCATTTTCGTCATCAGCGCCCTCAAAAACATACGAAACAATGTCAAGCTCGAGTTGAAAATTTTGGTCGTATTTTACCCCACCGGGGTTCGAACCTGGGTCTGGGGTCAAAATGGATCTCATTTTCGTTATCGGCACCCCCGAAAACATATGAAACAATGTCAAACTCGAGTCGAAAATTTTGGTCGTATTTTACCCCACCGGGATTCGAACCTGGGCCCAAACTTTTCCGATCGGCTCGAAATTAATACCGTTGTCCTTATTTCGTCGCCCCCATTTCAAAAACACCCCTAAATGCCCTCCTAGCGGCCTCCGTTGCAGAGATCCTCCTGTACACCATGTAAACCATGATGCACCTGCAGCAGCGCCCCTGGGGCTCAGATCGAAAAAGCCGTCACCGGGCGGTTCTTAGGGTCACCCTAGGAGGCTGCATACCAAATTTGGTGAAGATCGGACCACGGGAAGACCTCGGACGGACGAACGGACGGACGAACGCACAGCACGCATCATACTATATGCCCGTCCTCCGATATTTATTTTCATAAATAATACGGGACGGGCCAAAAAGCACCCTCGGCTCATTGATCAGGATCCGTCTTGGATTCTCCCTGGCCCCGGCGTCCCTCGCCAGATTCAAAATTATTGAACACCCAGGCTGCCCCCGCTGTCCAAACCTGCGACTTCACCAACCACTTTCGAAGATTACCTAACATCAAATAACCTGGATCATCCCTTCACCACTACAAGACTCCTCAACGACAGCATAAATATAAAAATAGTAGCAGAAGCATATCATAAGCTTCTGTTAGCCAACCCCCACATCAAGATCTAATAACCTGGAAATACATCACCCCCAGTTCTCAACAGTCCATCGTCAAGAATCCACCCCAAAAAAAAAAAAACAAAAAAAAAAAATACACCACGCTCTTAAGAGGAACCGCAATAACAAGAAGAAGAAAACCCTGGCTAACATGCAACTTGCGAAGGCCAACTGTATATATATGTCCCCCCCCCCCTCTTGACCCAACCGCCGGTGGTGCTGGCTCTAAGGGCTGATTAAGCTCTTGTTTTGGCCCACCTGCTGGTGGTGCTGGCTGTGGGACTCTTGGCTGATCCTGATCTTGCCTGACACCGGTAGAAGCCTGAAGAATAAATGTAGCCTTAATTTATTTTTAAATACATTAACGAACCTAGTCAGTGTGGTATGTACTATGGTGTCCAAAAGAATCCGACTCCCTCGGTCCCGATACTCCACGTTCGAGGTCCCCGTATGGTGGCACCACCTGGTGGCCGGTGGCAGTACTTTTACTCTAAGAGAAACCGATTTAGTGCTTTTTGAGGTTTTTGTCGAATTCTAACAAATTGACCCTGGACCGATGTGATCCATTCCATTTTCGACATTGTGTCTATACTTAAAAGTTGGCCAATTTTGCGGTGATTACAAATCTACTTTCGTTTCCCTCAAAACTCAAAACTTTGTTGGTGTTCCGATTGTAAATGTCAAAAATTGTAACTACATGCGGTAACTTTGGACAGTTTTCCTGCACCGCCCAAACTTTGGACACTCGGGGTAGTCCAGGCAAGCTCACAATCCGATCTCTGTCTGTTGGAGGAAGGTTATGAAGTCTCACAATATTTTTGTTTGTCACAGGGTCATGGCACGGGTTTTGGGAGGACTTCAGAATGCTCGGCCACGCTATGGGAAAGTCTACAACAAGTTTAATGAAGAAAATATGAAGAAAGCCATTCGAGATGTCAGTCGAGGTTTGTCAGTCAGAAAAGCCGCCATCAAACATGCAGTTCCAAAGAGTACCCTTTTTAACCGGACAAAGGGAAAACACAGCAAGAAAATTGGAAGACCAACTGCACTTCAGGACTCTGACGAAGAGAAACTAGTCCACTTAATCCTTCTTTGTGCTAAGTGGTCAATTCCCCTTACTGTGCTTGACCTCCAGCTGCTTGTTCAATCCTACTTAAATAGAAGAAAATTGTCAATCAAACGGTTTGTAAACAATTGCCCTGGTGCTCATTGGGTTCGTGCTTTTCTCCTGCGTCATACAGAAATCTCCTTGAGGTTGTGTCAGAATGTGAAGAGAGTTAGAGCATGCCTTGATAGAGAAACAATGACGAAGTATTTTGAAGAGTTAGGAAGGACCACTGAGAATGTTAATCCTGAGGACATTCTAAATTATGATGAGAGCAACTGTTCTGATGACCCAGGCCAAGGGTTTGTTTTAGTCCGGAGAGGAGTGAAGCATGCTGAGCGAGTGATCGATTCTTCCCGTTCCAGCATTTCATTCATGTTTGCTGCAGCTGGAGACGGGACTTTGACTCCCCCATTTATTGTTTACAAGGCGAAGCATATTTATCCAGCATGGATAGAAAATGGGATTGAAGGGTCCATGTATGGCTGTACTGATAGTGGTTGGTTTGACATGAATACTTTCACTGCTTGGTTTAAAGGAATAGCATTGCCGTATTTTGGGAGAAGAGATACCCCAAAAGTTCTCATTGGAGACAATCTTGCCAGTCATGTTTCTCCAGAAGTGGTCAACCTTTGTGAGAAGAATAACATAAGTTTTGTCCTTCTACCACCTAATGCAACCCACATGTGTCAACCTTTAGGTGTTGCAGTATTTGGACCTCTGAAGAAAAAGTGGAGAAATATTCTGCGTGACTGGAAGTTACACAACAAGGGTTCAATGAACAAGGCTCATTTCCCTTCCCTCCTGAAGTCAACTGTAGAAAATATTCCCAACATGTCAAGCAACATCAAAGCCGGCTTCAGAGCTACAGGTATTTTTCCACTTGATGCAGAAAAAGTGTTGAAGAAACTCCCAATAAATGATAAAGAGGAATCAGGCAATGCATGGTCTTAAAGTTTGGTCGAGCACCTTTCAACAACACGAGCCAACATGAGACCTGCTACCAGGCCTCGAGGAAAGAAAATCAATGTACTACCTGGAAGAGCTGTCACAAGTAAGGATCTTGGGTTGGCAGAAGATACTTTAGCAGAAGATATTGATGAGTTCCTTGAAGAGGAAACCATGGATGATCCGCAGATTGACAAAGAAAATATACCGCCTCCAGCCAAGTCAGCCTCAAAGCGTTCAACAACCCGGAGCTCAAAAGCCTCAAGTAAACGCCCCAAATCCAAAGTGCCAACTCAGGGCTCAAAAGCCTTATCCGAACGGTCAGCTGGTTCGACTCAGAAGTCAACACCTACAGAAAAAGACACAAGACCAGAAATTCAAGAGCTTCTGGAAGAGGAAACCATGCTTGATCCACAGGGGGACAAAGAAAATGTAGCATCTCCAGCAAAGTCAGCCTCAAAGCGTTCATCAGCACAGTGCTCAAAAGCTTCAACTCAACACTCCAAATCCAAAGTATCAAACCAGCGCTCAAAAGTCTCATCTCAACACTCTGTTGGTCCAAGTCAGCAGTCAACACTTTCAGAAGAAGACACAAGACCAGAAAGTGACACCTCAACTTTTGTGGCAGGTGATTTCATCCTTGCCAAAGTATGTCAGAGCAAAAGTTACATGGTTGGAAAAGTAGTTGAGGTACCGGAGGAATTATGTGTTAGAGAGAAATTTTTGAGGTTGCATAGAGGCATAAAGGAAGATTACTTCACATTCCCTGCCATAGATGATATACAAGTGATAATGAAATTTGATGTAATAATGAAACTGCCCTTTGTTACTGACGAGAGAAGGTCTAGATTTAAATTTACTGGCTTAGACCTTACAAATGTTATTTGAAATTAAGTGGAATTATTTTCCCATTGTTCTATTGTTAAATATATTTTATGTTGTGATCAATTATACCAAAAGCTTTTTGTGTTATCCTCTATTTTAATTCTAGCCACAGACAGAATTACTGATGTTACTTATTTAAGTTATGTTTTTGGCCCGTCCCGTATTATCATAATAAAAATACGAAGGATGGGCATATAGTATGATGCTTGCTGTGCGTTCGTCTGTCCGTCCGAGGACTTCCCGTGGTCCGATCTTCACCAAATTTGGTATGCAGCCTCCTTGGGTGACCCTAAGATCCGCCCGGTGGGCCCGGTTGGCAACGGGTACAGCTAGAAGGGCATGTAGGGGTATTTTTGGAATCGGGGCGACGAGACAAAGCCAACGGTGCTGGTTTCGAGCAAATCTGAGAAGTTTGGACCCAGGTTCAAATCCCGGTGGGGGATATTACGACTAAAATTTTTATTCAAGTTTTCTTTAATTTCATAGGTTTTTGAGGGTGCTGATGACGAAAATAACGTCCATTTTGACCCAGACCAACGTTTAAAGCCTGTAAGAGTTAAACATTGGCGACACTCGTTAAATTTAAAATGTACGGGACGGGCCAAAGTTGCCGATCTGTATCGCCACTTTCCCTGTTATTGTTCATTTATATTCACCATTATTTATGAAATAAATTATCTTTTTAATACTACAAATTTTTTCAAAACATGATATTTTTATTTTTTTAAATGTGAACCACAATCTCAATTCATATATAATGTTTTTATGGGAATATGGGCCATGTTCAATGATACCTTCCTTAGCATGGGTCAAATCGGCATTGTCCAACTTCAGGCCCAATATATACCAAACTTCAGGTTGCTTTAAAAAAAAAAAATACTACATGAGATAAAAAAAATCGAATGAAATCACTAGAAAGCTGGTACCTTAGAGGTACTTTCTGTGAGGTTTCACTAGTCTACGATTTAATTTGACGTTAATCAGCAAAAAAGTGTCCGAATTTGCTAGAATCTGTCCAAAGTTAGAAACAGGTGTCCGAAATTAGGGCAAAAATTGCCCTAACGTTGGACAACTTTGGACCCCCACCAAGAAAAAACTAGTCGATGGAAAAAAAATCTAAACATATCGCCATATAGCTAGAACCCCCAAGAATCTTGGTTCTAAATTTCATGAAGCTACGATAAAATTTGACGACGGGAGGGCAAAAAAACATCGAAAAAGTGTCCGAAGTATAGGCTGTTGACGGTATTAACGACTCATTCACAACTAAACCCGAAACCAAGACCCATCACTTTAGATTCAACAACCAATTTATAATAACTTAAACCAAAAGCATCAGTCACCGAAGCCAAGTTCAAACAAAGTAAGATAATCACCTGGAGCTTGGGTGACTCTTTGCAGTGAGTGGTCTAAAGTTACTGAGACCGTGATGTTGTCATCGACAGATGTTTCATTCAACTTCAATTTCTTTCTTAGTGTCAAATCAATAGAGGCCTCTTTTTCAGATTTTCCTTGCCCAGGAATTTTAACAACATTTCTCAATGAACCCATGTGATTTGAGGCAGAAGCAGCGTCTGCCGAATTGGTCTACAGAGGAAAAGTCAATTATTACTTTGATATATTTCATACACACTTATCAGTAGGTGAGTGCTTTTGGTCAAGTGAATCTTACCTCAGAAGGCAAAGGCGTGTCCATGAGTTGGGCTTCTGAAACTGTTAATTCGTCCTCTTTGCAGATTTCTGGAGTTCCATCAGACACTTTGGTGGAATTGGCCGAAACGTCAGGCAGCTCGGGATGGAGTGTTGTGCTTCTGGAAGTTGACTCGTTGAGAACTGGAATCGAAACCACGACAATTGATTTGGATTCCATAACAATTTATAACTGTCTACACCAAAAGTATCAGCATATTAGGCCAAAGTCAAGTTTAAAGACATTAAGATAATCACCTGAAGATTGAGTGACACTTTGTTGTGAGAAGTCTAAAGTTACTGGAACCATAATGTTGTCATAAACAGATGTTTCATTCAACTTCGATTTCTTTGTTAGTGTCAAATGAGTAGGAGCCTCTTCCTCAAATTTTCCTTGCCCAGGACTTTCGACAAAATTGCTCAATGAATCCATATGATTTGAGGCAGAAGCAGCGTCTGATGAATTGGTCTACAGAGGAAAAGTCAATTATAACTTTTAACAAATCGCATACACACTTAGGTGACTGCTTTTGATACAGTAGATCTTACCTTTGAGAGCTCCAGGTGCTGCATGAATAAATTTTGGGTATCAAGTGATTCATGTCTAAAAGACAAACTAATTTCTGTTAACAGTTTGCCTGTATTCTTTGAAAATTTAACCAGCCCGGGATCCAGTGATTTAGCTTTTCGTTTCCTGGTTGTTTGCTGAAACAGAAAAAGAATAAGGAAGGTGCTCTCACGCTTTATTATATACTTTTATTGGTACCTGGAGGAGCTTTACTTACTGGTTGTCTTTCATCTGATTTACTAGAAACAGAAGATTTCCTGGACCTTTCAAAATGGACACAGGACAATCTGTGGCCAGTGGGATGGAGCGCTAATAAAAGTAAAAAAAGTTAAAGGCATCAGTTTAAAATCAATTAAGTTTTGCAATTACCTTACAATTACAAGGTAGGTTTACGCCAGACCATGTCTTGTCGTAATAGGCTTCGCGATGCTGCGCCAGTTTCGACAATCCACGCCTGGCGTTACACCTACCTTGGCCTGCGGCGCTACCTGCTTGCCTTCTGCAAGCCGTTTTAAGGGTTCATTGAGGCAATGAGTAGTGCACTACGTGATGAATGGTTGAAGTATACGAGCTAGGGCGCGCCGCCCTTCCGTCGAACCGAGTATAGGCAGCTCCGCTTCGCTGCGCTGGCATTTCAGTTCGACAGGGGCCGATACCGGCTTGGCCTGCCGGCGGATTCTTCTCGGGCCTTCTTCGGCCCTCGCACCAGACCTGGCTTGGCCCAATCGGAGGCCGTCCCTCGGGCCTTCGGTCCTCGCTCCTCACACTCCGTGGAGGTAAAGCGAAAACTTATTGATATAACATCAGGACTGAGGCCCTCTCTTGTTTTCCCACTGTGCCAAAGTTAATGTGCAAAACTTGGCCGTTGCACCAATGTTCACAATACATGAAGGCGGGCTCACAAACCCCCGTTCCGACCTCTCTTTGAAAAGGTCTTGCCGAGACCTATCGAAATCTGCAATAAAATTTTTTAGTCGGTCGACCCCCTTTTTTCAAGATCCACATTCGGCCAACTGGTGAAGTCGGGCTCCTAGACCCCCCTACCGACCCCTCCCTGAAAAGGTCTTGCCAAGGCCCATCGAGATCTGCAATAAAATTTTTTAGTCGGTCGACCCCCTTTTTTCAAGATGAAGGGTCGAAGTTGATTATGTTAGTAAATTCGGGCCGAGGTAGCCAATTCGCAGTTAAAACTAATGTCACGGGTAGAAATGGATTTCATTTTCGTCATCAGGAACTTCAAAAACATAAGAAACCATGTAAAAATGTCTCTAAAATGAAAACTCACATAAAAGTTGCACTTTTTCTGTCGTTTTTTCAGTCTTTTCGTTGGTACGACTGAATGGATTGCGATAGAAAGCTGAATTTTGGTGTGTGGCGAGTCAAGGACATACCTAATAACCCTGCAAAATCTCAGCCAGATCGGTCGAGCCGTTCAGGAAAAGTTTTTCAACTCCAGTGAAGTAACTGGCTTCGCTAATCGCTCAGCCAAAAATTACCTTAGGAGTTTTGCGCAGCCAAGGGTTGGCCACAAGAATTTCTTCCCTATCTTCCCCGTATTTGTAAAACAATTGCTCTCCCTTTGCTATGGTGTGTCTGGCATGGAACCATATTGCAGGTTTCCCATTTACAAAAGGAAGTTTGGGATATACGTTTCCAGGATCACCGTGGTTTATTAGACGGCCATAGGTTCCGTCTGCTGCTGTGGCGTCAATGCTAAAATAGAATGTGATGGAATTGAAAATTATTCTAAATGATGAAGGAGAAATCAAGTTAATTGAAGTAAGCTTGAAATCAAAGTTGATACAGGTGACAGTAAATAAATAAGAAAGATGAGTGTGCTATGGGCTTCCCCTCAAAGGACGAGCCACACACAGCAGGGACGAGTAAAGGCATGCAGTGTTTACAGTTAAGAGTGTACCCGATAGATTTGAAGAGATTTCTGCAGAGCCTACTGCTTTAACAAAGCATGAAAACTCACCACCAAGATTTTTTCCCTTCTTTGATGTAATACATGTAGGCATGCGCCTGGGTTCCGTACTTCTTTTCCCTGGCCAGCCCCTCATCCCCAGATACAACTTCCCCTTCGTATTCCAACAGCCTTTCACCAATGGCGAACTCTCTGTCGGCTACGATTCCTCTGCCCATTACAGGAAAATTCTCAATCTAAAAACAAAAAGAAAAACAAGAATCTTGAAGACCCTGCCATGAAGACCCAAAGAACACTTATGTAACAAAGTATGTAACTCACGTGAAAGTCATTTTTTAGCGGTTCAGATTTCACTCCTGTAATTTAAGAAAAAAGAACGTACTTTAACAGGTCTGTGTAGCTCCAGATAATCAAATATCAAAAAGCTATAACATGTGGTACAGTAACAAGTGGTCACCGCCCTTGCCTCAATGAAAACATTTGACTATATACAATGTTTAAGATTTTTGAAGAGAAAAAAAAAACTGCGAACACTGTAATGGACGAAAAAAATTAATCCGAACAAAGTTGGGTTCCTCAGCTAGCGCCTGTTAGGTTTTGTCGACAAATTACAAAACAATAAAACCGTTGAGTGGGACACACCACCACAGACGCCCACACTGTTGGCCAGCTCTCCAACTGCCTATAAGAAGTACTTTGGCCATTTAAATGGTTTTGGAGTTTCAAAACGGCCCGTGGGATTCGAAGTGCCGTCAAATCAGATTTATAAAAGAACATATTCAAAGCAAGGACAGTTAAACCTTCAGTTTACAAGCCACGCGGCAAAGGGCGGGAGAGCCGTTTCCAGTTACTTAATCTTCATGTTGCAACTAATTATAACTTTCTTCATGAGCCAGATAGTTTTAAGCTTCGTTAAGATTCCCAAGAAAAACCTTTCAGGTATAGGACAGAGGACGGATTTACCAAGAAAATATCTTACCTCTTTTAGATCTGCGCATTTTGGCGGCTCGAAGAATACGTCCTAGACCAAGAGACAGGAATCCACTGGTTCGACGGCACAGAGGGGGCGCGGAGGGTTGCCGGCAAAGGCAGGGCGTGGGCGAATTGCGCGCCACGTCGGGTGGAATCAAAAAATAGTGCCATCCTTCATGAACTCGTATAGCGCCAAATCAACGGCAACACAGCGCATGTGCACCTATAAAAAATAGTAAAAGTACTATTAGACATAAGAAACCAAATAATTCGTCAAAGAAACCATTTAAGAAAAATTTTAAATTCCGCTTCACTCCCCGCCTGCCCCTCTCACCTCTCACCCCACTTGTTCAACCCCTCCAGCTGAATCCGGAGCGACCACTCGAAAGCGGCGTTGTCACATGGTCCAGTCCAGTGCTTCACCACGCTTAGTGGGTCGTGTTGGGAACAAAAAGTAGTTTTTCACTGCACTTTTAGGTAAAAGCATGGGAGTTGGTACACTTGTAGTTGGGTACCTTAGGGTCGATTTGCGAAGGGGAGGCAATCGATTCGTCCCTTAGGACCAAAATGGCGGCCATTTTTCCAAGATGGCCGCCAAATCACTACTTAGGCCTCTTTTGGACGCCACCACGGCGTCAGTTTTCCGATTTCAGAGATCTAAGAATGCTTTCCGACTAAACAAGACCCGGCGAATTCGTTTAAGCCATCGCCGAACAAAATATTCCAATATTTCACTGAGAAAAACTAATTTTTTCCAAAAAATAAAATTTTTCATTTTTGTTTCTTTTTGCGTTTTTTTCATTTTGGGCTGAGAACTAGCCACAAAACCGGGAATGAACCTTTTATAAAAGTTGTAGAGCACCACATACCGGTTAAATTGGTCATAGATTCAACGCGCTGCGATCAAAATTGACCTCAGGAGGTGACCGCAAAGTAGGACATGTCGCGACCGGCCAAAATCCCCGAATGGCTGCAAGGTGAATGTGGCGCAATTTTGCCGTCATAAATTGAAGTCGTACGTTTTATTTCAATAGGTAACAGGGAGAAAAGCATCCATACATTTTGACTCATTTTTATCGAACTCATCAGTGTTGCCTACCGCCTAGGCGCACCTTATTTTACATACTAAAAATTTCTCACCTCTAGGAGCCTTTTTATTCTGGTCAATATTTTTTTTTGATGGCCCCCTAATCAAGTGACAGGCCCATCGAGTGGTATTGTTGAGCGCGCGCGAAAGTTCTCTAACAGGCCTGGCCGCCGCCCACTGCTCGCGCGGGACCGCACAAGCAGCACTGCAACTTTAACGAGGTATCTACGCACATCCACAGCCAATTGTGATCAAATTACACCTTAGCGCACTTGCACCGTTTGCGTGTATGTTTAGACATGGCGTCACCAAAGAAAAAACGCGTCAGAGTGGCCACTTCTGCAGTGTTGGCGGACCGCGCGAATGCAGAGAGCACGCTGCCCATTGATTGGAAACTGTGCTGCCTGTGCCAAAGCGGTAACCGTAATCTTGGTCCGTTGAAGTGTCCGGCAAATGACCTGAACAAAGACATGCGAGTGGCGGGGTACAAAAATTTGGCCGAAAATCTAGCGGCATTTCAGGAGCTTGGGTATCTTCCTGAATACATTCAATACAATGCGTTGGCAGAGGGCGGGGCCAGTGTTCCAGATACTTTGGTTGCACGTAATGCCAAGTTTCACAAGTCATGCAGTCTTAAAGTTGGCCGAACAGAACTAACAAGGTTGAAACTAAGAATAAAAACTGCAGAGAGACAAGTGGCCGCCCTAGAGAGCACGGTCCCGGCTAGCCCATCCAAACGCCGGCTAACTAGGTCTCAATTGTCACCAGCACTGCATGTTAAGCCCTTGGAGTTTAAGTGCTTTGTGTGCGGCAGGAAGGAAACCTGGGACCAAAGACTTTGCACGGTTTCTACCCTGGATGTTGAATAGAAAATAGCAGATGTGAAGGAACGTACGCAGGATGTGGACCTCAGGGCGCAGCTCGCCGCCCTCTTCGCCGATGGACCACTGCGGGCCCAGGAGACGCGCTATCATCCGAGGTGCCTTACGAACCTGTGCAAGTCCGTCAAGGAGGTAACTGAGGAAACTGCGCCGGAGGCAAGTGAGCGGCAGTCTTTCCGGGCCTGCGAGGCGATTGCTTTTTCGGAAGTAGTTGCCTCGATCCAAAGGACTCTCCAAAGCAAAGGCACTCAGTTCCTCTTCCCTATGAGTGTGCTAACTAAAACGTACCAGGAGAGGTTGGCTCACATAACTGGCGTGGCGACAACTGACTTGCCTTTGGTCCACACCACGCGCCTGCGGGAGAAAATGAGAAAATTAGCACGAGCTGCCCGTTCCTGAGATTGGAAAGACCATCGCACGAGTACATATTTACAAAGGGCTCCTTTTCCCAGGCACGGACTGGGGGGTCAAGGGCCCGGGTTGGAAATGGCCCAAAGGGGCCCGGATTTGCCTACCTCGTAGGGGCAAAAGGAAGTTTTTTTACGTGCATTTTACTGATCTGATACAATTATTGCGGGATTATGAAATTAATCACTCTGAGAAAGAGGTTTTTGTGCTGCTTGTGATAGTACGGGAAAGCTGTGACATGGCGAGTGAAGAAAATAACACGAAAAGAGTGGGACACTCACAATAATATATTTTCGGAGCACGGAGCACCACACTTTAAATTAAAATTTCAATACAGGCTGCAGCTGCTTTGCTTAACCATGTCGTTGAAGTAAGGGAAAGGGCAGTAAAAATAAAAAGCGAGTAACATTTGCCTGCTGCGGTCGGTCCCCCGCGGTACGCGCTTCTCTCTCAAACAATAAGCAGCCTGGTAAGCTCGGAGGACGACAAAGCAAATTTCTCAAGAACGTCAATGAGGTCAAACGAGGCGACAATTTCATGCTCCACGGATATGAGCATGCAATCACGCAGAAGTTGCGCCTCCATCCGATTTCGAAGACGGGTCTTGATGAGCTTCATACGGCTGAAGCACCTTTCGCAGGTGACCCAGCGATTAGCAGTAGTCGTAAACTAGCCCAAACATGCTGAATGTAGAAAATGGCAAATACCTTTCGATTTTACTGAATCCATAAAAGGCCGTACAGTTTTGTCTGATCTAATTTCATGGAACTCTTTACCCCAAGAGAGGTTAAAAAGTCTCTACTCCAGAATGTGTCCACGCCATTAAAGTTTGCTTGTCAAAAAAAATTATTACCAGAACAAAAAAATACCTTGCTAAAAAAATAAACACTTTTGTTACACAAAAATTTAAAAAAATAAAGTTGGTCCCCTTTTTTTGCTAAGCCTCAAATTTATATTTTGGCGTACTATGTTTGAAGGATTAGACAATTTTTATCAGATCTTTTTTCTTTTGACCAGACACTGTCATCGGCCAAATTATGGCGGCACTGCTCCGTCTGTTACTTCTTATCAACTACCGCCAAGAAAATCCTGCTCACAACCGCCTCACCGGCCAGGAATACTATAGGAGGCGCAGCGACGATGATGACAGGGAAATATTAGCACGAATCATAAGAGACCTGTCCAGGGGGTGGAAATGGCCAAGGAGATCGTGAGGCGATGCTCGCGCCTTCGGTGCAGGGGTTACGCACTTCTTCGAGATTATGAAAACCAGGTCTTCGTTTTCAAAACGCTTGGCACAGATGGAAAGAGCGTGAAATGAAGGGTGCATTAGGCTAATTGCCTTCCTCGATACTTCCTGATTTGCCCTTAATAAATTGAAGGGTTTTCACCGAAAAACACGAAAACTCGAAAATTTTGGAAAAATCTTGGCCGCGCCATCCGAATGTAAAAATTGCCTCCCGTGTGTGGGCTAAATTGAGGGGACTCAGGCAAGCCACTCACCTAATGCAACCTCAATTTCATGCTCTTTTAAACTGTGCAAAGCGTTTTGCAAACACCGGCCTCGTTTACATAATCTCGAACAAGTGCGTAACCGCTGCACCTCGCTCGAGCATAGCTTCACGCGCTTCCTTCGCCGTTACCACCCCCTGACCTGTCCAATGACATCAACTTTTCACCAAGCCTACTACAGGCAGTAAAAGTGTAGAATGGAATAACTGTCCCGATAAAAACCAACTCCATTATTAGTATATAATGTTTATTTTTACTTTACCTTTACTGCAGAACAGCATCTGGGACCTGCCTGCATAGCACAGGGGATATGTATTTGGTGATCGTACAAATTGATAATTTCCGGAGTGAACCCCAGTTCTTTATCATCAATCATTTTCTTCAGGGCATTGGCATCAATGCCAAGTTTGACCCCACCTGTACTTTGCACTCTGCTGTAAAAGAAAAAAAAGAAAGTCACATAGGATAAACAACAAGAGAAAAAAAAAACAACTATTAAATAATTACCTATATCACCCTTGCTGCAAATGTCACACCAACACTAGTTACAGTGGAGGCAAAAGTCTTGTTTAAATTTGCGAACAATCTCATAAGGCCCGACTGCCCTTTTGCAGCCAGGGTTGGGACAAAAGAGAACAATAAAACAATCAATTAACATTTTTGCAGAGTAGGGAAGTATATTCTCATCACATGCACAGTATTACACTTCACAAGGGTTAGTTAATCCTGTTGATACTAATTTTAAAGTTAAACGCAAAGTCAATTTTAACCACTAGCAACCAATAAATACACTGGGCGTCAAAATTAGCGCTACACTTCAACTTTTCTTCGCCATTTCAACGTAAACTAAGGTAGGGGCTTCCAATTTGGTAGAGAGGTACCTCAAGGTGTTGTACACACACCCCTTAAGCGACGAGACCCGAACCCACCCCCTTCCTGCATTTTCCACCCTCCGCGTAAAACCCTGTCAAATTTCGGCTCTTTTCCCTTGATCAAAAGGTCGTTCCGGGGGTCGCAGGGGGTTCAAATTTTGTCAGCCAGTTCATTTTGAGCTCCTCTTTCGAACGCGTTAAGAATCAACCCCCTAACTCCACCCGTTCGGGCGCTACAGTAAAATCCACCACAAGGGGGGGGGGTAATTTTTTTTCAAAAAATTCCGAAGGTTGAGGGTTGTAGCGCTTGCCTCTACGGTCACAATGAAACTGTTTCCAAGTCGCTTGCAGCCCTGTGAGACCGCCTACCCCCGTCAAAATGCCATCCCTAATTTTGAATTACCACCAAATTCCTCAAAAAGGGCCCGATTATCGTCGAAAATGGAACGAAACGTTAGGGAATCGTTGATTCGATCGAGCCCGGTCGAAAAATCCGCATGTGCACTGTCAAAAAAAGCTTTTACTTAGGGGTTGCTACCCCCAACCATTACCACCCCGTTGGGAGGGCGTTGGAGTAATGGCGGCGGGTCGGCGTGGTCACGCCTCGACGAAAGGGGCTTAGAGACAACTCCTGACCAATTTTGGTGTCAATCGCACAATTCCTTGTCACCTGACATCGAAAAAAACAAATTTTCGTTCAATTTCAACTCCTTAGTTGGCGCCCCTGTCCCTACGTAACCCGTAGCCTTAAAAATACGGGACCACGACGGCGAGGAGAGCGCATCCATTCCCTAACGTGTCCCCAAAGCGCATCCCCCTCCGGCAAACCCGCGCGGCTGCAAGGACTTCCAAAGTTGAGCCCGTACTAGAGCGCCGCGCCGGGCCGCCGCCGGCAGCCGCCTGATGAGTAGGCAACCCTACGCGCACCGGCACGTCGCCGACGTGTCACTGACGCGGCGCGTCGGTTTCAGTCTTCAGCCGAATTTTGGAAACAATTTTGCCATCAGTTGTGCAATTTTCTGCGCGAAATTTTGAAACCCTGGCCCCGGACGCGTCCATTTCGGGCGCTGCGGCGCGCGTAGGGTTGCCTACCCATCAGGCGACTGGCGGCGGCCCGGCGCGTCGCTCCAGTAAGGGCTCAACTTTGGAAGCCCCTGCAGGCACACGGGTTTGTTGGAGGGGGTTGCGCTTTGGGGGCGCGTTAGGGAATGGATGCGCTCTCCTCGCCGTCGTGGTCCTGTATTTTTAAGGCTACGGGTTACGTAGGGACTGGGGCGCCAACTAAGGGGTTGAAATTGAACGAAAATTTGGTTTTTTTCGATGTTAGGTCGAGGGGGTATGCACTACGGATTTCTGTGTACAGACTACTCCCTATTACGCGTATTACTAGTGTATTACACTAGTATTAAGCGTATTACGTGTATTACGCGTATTACGCGGGTATTACGCACACCGCTGTGAGCGCCTGGTAGGTAGGCAACACATCGGGCAACGAGTTGTAGCCAAAGCGCCTGGGAGGTAGACACCGCCGCCGAGCTGGTGTGCACTGCGGGCTGGCCTACCCTTTGCAGTGCAGGCGTTCAAGCCGCCTGGGGCCACAGCCAGAGGGGGGTATCTTCAATGGGAGGCACAGGAGCGCTTGTTTTTGCTGGTGTTATTGTTGGATGACGTCAGCACTCCCGATGGGTTAGTGCCACACTGACGGCGAGAAAACCGGCCACTATTGTTGACATCGGCTATAGCGACCTATTTCAAATTTATTTCAAGTGATCTCATGCAGACAGTTTGCTTTCCTTTTAAAATAGGATGCCAATGAGGAATCAGCTTTTCCTGTGACCACAGAATCAGAAGAAAAGTTAAAAATTTGTGCGCAGGGTGTTTGCAGCCGTGCAAACTCGGGATGTTTGTTATGATTTGAGTAGGGTTAGTTGGTCGGAATCTGAAAGGAAAGCACAGTTTATTTCAGTGTTAAAGATGTGATTTGATGACACGAAGTTAAATGTGTGTAGCCCGGAAGGTTATTTTCTTGCCAAATGATGAGTGTCCAAGAGAACTATGCGGGATTCGCGTGAACAAATGATCACAAGATATTGTGTACAGGTAAGAAAAAAACAGGAGAAACTTGCTTTTATTAACTTAAATCAATCATTGAATAATTTTGGTTTTACATGTGTGACACATGTTTTAGTTTCTGGCTCTTTGTTTCCCTTCTCTTCTTTTTCTTCTCCTTGTAGTCTTGATTCAGGGCAAGAAGAAAATCATTACGTGCCCCAGTAGAAATTCTTTTTAGAAAAGAGGGAACAACGTTTTGATGTTCAGAACATAATTTAAAATTCTTAATAATTCCTCTTTCAGATTGGAGTTTAGTGATGAAATTCTGAAGAACATTTGGCAAGTGACACAGTTCTGGCATGAGCACTTGCATTCTTGTGTAGACTTCTTTAACAACATCAGTGATGTACTGCGATGGAAGGAGCACTTCATCTTGTGTTGAGGAAGAAGATGTGTAAGTTTGCAAAATGTGCAGCGGAAACTGGCATTCTGAATAAAGGATTGCCTTGCACTCATCACAATTGGTTTTTTTTTTTTTTTCAGGTATGTCTCTACAATTGGTGCAGCAACCTTAGCACTGGAAGCGGGAGCCATTTTCTGCTGCATCCGTGCCAGGAAGTCTGCATTAGAGGCGAGTGGAGCAGGAGACTCCGGCTGCTCATCTTCATCGGACTCCTGCAGCTCATCTGGGTCCTCTTCTGGCTCGTCATCCACCACCACCTCTTGCTCAGCAGGTAAGTCCTCGAAAACATCTTCAGCTGCATCTTGTCTTTCTCCTTCTTGCATTGCCTCTGCCTCCTTCATGAGTGTAGTCAGATGTATGAGGTTCAGGGCGTTGTCATCCCTACAATTTTTTCCTTTCACTGTCGTCGAGAGGTCATTCATCAACACCGTGCCATATGCAGATGGAAATTCCGCAACTCCTGGATTTGACCTATGGCCACCAACATTTCTTATCCGACTGTAGAAATTTTCTTGGGCGTCCTGGTTTATGTGGCCAACAGGTAGGGGTCCGAAATCTTCCTCTTCGTCTTGAAGATCTAAAGCCAGAGAGGCCAGCGCCCTGGTTGATGACAACCCAGTTATTAACAAATTCTAATTTAGAGCCACCAATAAACCTCCACCCTTGCATCTCTTGGTACATTTCTTCCTACACCTTCATGTGGCGGGAAGTGGGGGTGAAGGCACATTTCAAGGTTTTGGTTTCATCTAATGCCTTTTCAACGCCATTAAAGGAATCAAAAAAGTCATTGATCCGTTCCACAAATCTTCCAATGGCCATGGCTTCAGGGGGCAATGCACAAGTAAAAGTATTGGTCATGATGGCTGCAGCTGTTTTTGAACTGTAAAGACGGGCTTGCAGAGGTACATTCATTTTCTGAAACGTATTCGGATGTAAATTAGTTTCGGTGATATTCTTCAGAATTCTTGGGTGAATTTGCATATCCCATCTTACAGTCTGCTCAATGTATTCGAATTTTACCACTATGCCATCTGGGAGAATTAGGTTGTTGCGCAGAGCAGTGGCCAGACTTTTGAGCATATGGGGTGGGTCACACGTTCTATAAATTTTCTGCCCATCAATTAAGTGGTAAGGGTTTTCATCTGTGACCCCTAACCACTGAAATGCTGCCTTGTTTTTGTCCAGGCCATCAGTGACAGAAACTCTGACCTCCAACCCAGTGCCAAGAACCCGGGAGATGGCATCTCTGAAAATTGCAGCAAAGTCAGCACCAGTTGCAGTCTTGTGGGTGTACCAGAAGCCTACCACCTGCTTCCATTTCCCATAAATGCTGCGTACCATACATGTAAGTACCTCTTCTGCTGGTAAGGGTATTCTTTGGCCGTCTCCCACATCCTTAAATCCTAAAACCTGGTCTGTCACTGGATCGTATTTAAAGTAAACTCGTATAGAGACATTTCATCAAAAATTATCACCACTTGGCGGTCTTTGCGGCACATGCCCTTCACTCTCTCTGCCAAAGCCTTCAATACAGGGCAATCAGCGGGCATGCCTGGCGTCAGGTTTAACTTCTTGATAACTTTGTTAATTGTCTTTCGACCTGGTTTGATGAATGGAAGCCCATGGTAGCCTTTGGCACTTCGCTGGTGCATCCCAAGGTGTATCATTTTTACATCAAATGGGAACCGACGCCCTCTTGGTTTTCGGTCCGCATTTTTTAAATTATTGACAAGAATCTTAAAGAAAGATGGATTCCATTTCTCTCTGAATCTGTTCAGAACTCGTTCCTCCTCAGTTTTTTTCATTTCTCTAATCTGTTTGTTTTTGTCTTCCACGATTTTCTCCAGGCGCTGAACCCTTGATTTGGCTTGGACAGATATAGTAATGAGATTCTGGACAAAGGGAGTTCTACTCTTCTGAGGCACTTTAGGTATCGGCGGAATAGCCATCTTCCCCCTGCGTTTCTTGGGCCTCATCTCTATTGGCTCAGGACTGCCTGTAAGTTTATTTAATCATTAAATTCTGATAATTTTTCTGATGTGCTGAGGAAAGTCATGCTGTCTGAAGCAATTTATTTTACCTTCCAAATCTGATGGGTGGCTATAACTGTGGTCTGGAAGTTTATCAGTGGCTTCCATCTCCACATCCATCAGCCCAACATAGGCATCTTGTCCCACTTCTGTTAAAGAAAAATATTTTTAATTAAAATATAGACCCTTTAGTCCTCAACTGCATGTTAAATTAGTATATAAATTAAATTACCATCTGCACGAATAATAGTGCAGGGAGCTCTTTCCATCTGAGCAATGGGAATCGACTGGTCAACTTTATCCAAGTCCATAACATCTTGCCCAATTTCTGAAACATTTAGAGAAAAAATATGAAAATGATATTTTATGTAATTTTTAACTGATAATTTACTGACTTACCGTCCACAGGATCAACAGGACCAACAACAGGATCAGGGCCCACTCCAGCTAGGATGTCGACTTAGGCCCAGCACCACCACCTCAGGCTCAGCCTCAATAACATGAGCTGGGTCATCCACAGCCTCGTCCACATCTGCGACAGCTGCCAGAGCAAATACTTATTAGCAACCTACAAAAGTAGTTTCTCATTTGTAAAATCTTATATTTTCTTGTCTTGACTTACCTTCTGGCTTAGCACTGTAAACCAAATGGTCACTTCTGCTGTTGGTAAAATCTGTGGGCTTAAAGTGCACCTCGCACACATTTTGCAGTTTTAATTGGTGCAGAGATTTCCCATATAATCTGGGATTTTTCAAAATAGGCACCCAAGAAGATCTGTTAAGAAAAGTGTGGGAGTTAAGATTGTTTAACTTTTTAAAGCATTTTGAGCAAGTGTAAGGTGCTAAATTTTTAATTTGTTCCAAAAATTACAAAGCATTTTATGTGCTCTTGCTTATGTATGCTCTAAATGCTTTGTAAAAATATACAAAGGGCTGTAATAGTTTGTGAGGACTTAAGTTTCAGTGCGCTGATTGTCAAACATACAAGGAGGGTTTCGGCGTGACTTCTCAGGTGAAAAGATTGTGACTATTTTTTTTTAAAATGAAGTAATATAGGTAGCTAGTTAGTGGCCTGGCTGCTTGGTAAAAATAAAACCAAGAAGCAACATTTCAAGTTATTGTGAACCACTGCGGGGAAGCTATCAGCACTGTAAACAGTGAAGAATTTGTTTTATGAATTTTTAAATTAGAATCTTTTGACTTGTTTTGGTAGATGCCAGGGCAGAGGTAGACATCATCCAATCCTCTAAAGAAGTGTTCAATGCCTCCATGTGCTAAGCTGTGCCACTCTAGGCTTTCCTTACCGTGATGGTGTAATTCTGAAAAAGGCCAGGTTCTTGTTTTTTTCTGTTGAGTTTTTACACCCTGGGAAGCAACATTTAGTGCCTCCCATTTTAGCTCAACCGCGCCGCGCTTCCAATAATGGGAATGATCGCCCCGGCCACGACGAAAGCACTTGTCGCGTATTTGACTGTGTTTGTATAAGGTGTTTGGGGGTGGGACAGGGGGCGGGGAATGTCTATGTTTTTCTTTGTTTTGATGCATGACAATGGATTCAATTAAAATCAGGTATGCTTGAAAATTGCTTTTTAATGTCAAAATACACGCCAGACACGTCGGTATAGACGGAATCGAAAAGAGACAAGAAAAAAAGATACGAAAAAGAGGCTCTCATTCAAATATTCCATGGTGCCCGCGTGAAAATGTTGCCAACGATACAACCCGATTTGGTTGCACTGAAAAAAATTAGGATATGTATATCGGTAAAAGGAAGCTCGCTGATTCCTCCCTTATCATAAATAAATGGTTTGTGGTTTGTGTCGTTAAATTTCGTGCGGTAGAAAATGATTTTTTTGATTCAGAGTTCATAGCAGTGTTTCACATTGTTACCTTGGCCCTACCCCATCGGGAGTGCATGACGTCATCCAACAATAACACCAACAACAACAAAGCGGCTCTGCGCCTTCCACTGAGTTACACCTCTCTGGCCACAGCTTGAACTTGACAATCTGGACAACAATTGACCGAGCCGAAGGCAGGGCGGGCGCCGCCGGCGCCACGGAAGGCAGGGCAAGGCCCAAGGCAGGCATGGAATATGAATTCAAAATTTTGAGGCTTAAAAGGGCATCTAATGTGGTGACGCCAGGAACATTAGGAAATTAAAACTGTCCTTGGTATACTGAGTGGGTACAAAAAATTTAATCACTGAGACAGAAGCATCTTAAATAAAGATGATCATTCTTTAAATGTAATTGCACATTAACAGCAAGGTTGGCTTGCACTAAATTAAAGTTTTTCATGAGAAGGTAACAAAAATAGTTCTACAAAATCTAGTTAAGATAAATATATGTCTAATGACTAGACAATAGAACATATAAACAAAGTACAAGACTACTGATCACAGCCGGTAAGGTCTTGAAGTCTTCGTGCACCTTCAGCACAATGGCAGTCTAGATAATAATAATAATAAATAGACAATTTGTATTACCTCTTATCTTAATTACTTCACTTGAAATTGCACTACATTTACATAATAATTTTAGAATTACTTTTGGCTTTACACAGTGAACAATGTGTGTGTTTTTTTTAATAACTTTGAACATATATAATACCACTAGTCCCATCATGGAGATCAGCATTCCCAGTAAACACAGTATAACTGCAAAATAGATAACTTAAAACACTAGCAGACATTAATTTCTACTTAGGACTGTCTTATTCTGTAAAATCACATTCACGTTAC
Source organism: Stenchaetothrips biformis (assembly GCA_030522485.1). Classification (NCBI taxonomy): domain Eukaryota; kingdom Metazoa; phylum Arthropoda; class Insecta; order Thysanoptera; family Thripidae; genus Stenchaetothrips; species Stenchaetothrips biformis. The sequence goes on from CM060102.1 coordinate 9,505,795, forward strand.
TAACTTCTTAAGGAACTGCTATGAACAAGTAAGTTATTTTTAAAATCACATTTGGCAGAGGACAACTCATCAGAACATAAATGTGATGAACTCAGTTTACATTCAGTCTTATAAGTATGAAGAACATTAAATAATGGCACGTGTTATTGCACAAATACTTACAATTAAATAGTACAAATCACAATTATTTAAGAAATTGCCTGATTGCATTCAAGGAACAACTCAGTTTCAAACTTTTCCCTGCCGACTCTGGAGCTCAGAACGCATCTAGAATTTTGGCCGCCTGCACCGGGCTTCTGGCCAACTGTGCGCTGAGGCAGCAGGCGGAAAAAGTCCAGGAAGGACCCAAACTCCGGCTGCGACTACAGCTCGCCAGGATATATCTGGGAGTGGACAACTGCCCTTCACGATCAGCCCTTTGACTGTACGCAGCGACACCGGAATGAGACGACGGCACACCTGCAGCTGGAAGTCCGCGTGCGCCCGCCTGGCCAGCACGTCCGCGCCGCCCTTCTGCGCCTTCCAGGACTTCCCGCGCATCCTGGAGCAGCGAGGCGGCCAGTACCTCGATAGTCTCCTCAGCAGATCACCCAGATGCTGGCCTCGAGGCCGGCGCGACACTGACCAACGGGGAGAAACATTCTGACTAAAGTGAAGCCCAAATCTCGATCCGGGTTCCAACTGAAAGCTAATTCCATGCCGTTACCGCAGACTTCGCAAGGTGTCCCACCCCACCTACTACCACCGCGGTCTTCGTCCGGCCAGTGGCGGCAGGCGCGGTGCCGGCTGGGTTGGCAGGCTGTAGGGCCACCGCCAGCCCAGCCCAGCGGTTCTGAGCCTATACGGCGTTTCAGCAAAGACGGTGCTTCCATGGTGCACTGTCAGTTTGATCACGAGCTACCAACGAGGACTGATTGTGTTACTCGGTCGGGCCGAAATCCGCATCCATCGCTGAATGGTGCGTAGTCTCTCCCTCCGTTCACACCACTGAGCCATCTGCTCAGAGGCGTAAACAATCTCAAATTCAATAAACTGAAAATTTAGATCCATTTTTTTTTTGTTTCAACTTAAAAAAAAAACAAAAAAAAAACAAAACGAATCGTGCCGCCGTTCTTACTGGCACTTTTCCCTGATTGCCATGACAACGGTTTTGCCGTGATATTATCGCTGGTAGACACCGCGGAACAGACATACGCGCCCAGGCCTACACTCCTATTTTGGGGTGCTCTGAGAGCAAGCGCCTTTGTCGCTTTCTAGTAAAACGCCTTAAGCGCTTCCTACTAAAACGCCTTTGCCACTCTCTGCCGAGTCACCTTGCAGACAAACCAGGCCAAAAGGTGCTTCCCATGGAAACACCTTTGCAAGCCATATTAGAAGCCACACAAGAAAGGTGTTTGCTGCCAGAACGCCTTGCCAAGGGTAACGAGCTGCTGAGGCTAGCAAAGGTGTTTCCATGAGAGGCACCTTTTGATCCATTCAATGATTGGTTTGTCTGCAAGGTGTCTCAGCAGAGAGCGACAAAGGCGTTTAAGTGGGAAGCGCCTGTGGCGCCTTACCAGAAAGCGCCTTAGGCGCTCCAAACGTGGATGCAACTGACAAAGGCGCTTGCTCTCAGAATACCCCAAATTAGGAGTGTAGCCGTGACATCGCTCTGGGCTTCCGTCCAGGCCTCCTTGAAGTTGCAGCGGATTGATTTTGCGCTCTGCTTTCATCACTCTCCCTCTCTCTCGCGCGCTCTCATGCGGCATCCCGTAAGGGTGCGAGGGAAAGGGAGCGACGAGCAATGCTCGGAATCGGCCTGAGCGGGAGCTTGAAGGTGGCGCTCGCCCTCACCCTTCTGGCGGCCAGGCAGCTCTCGCATTCGTCAGGCTGCTCGTCGTGCTCGCCATGGCGAACAAAACAGAGCAACAACCGGCAGGCGCTTGCAAGTCGCAATGGACAGGCCGAGGCGAGGCCCCTCACCCCTGGCTCCGAAGGATCATTTCGTCGCTGTCTCTCTCGCACCCTTTCCGACGCTCCCTGAGAGTGAGAGAGACAGCGACGAAACTATCCTTCATTGGATTACATTGGCATTGAAACATCTCCTTCCATATCAATGCACAGTATTAGCCATGCTAAGTGGAAAAAGTCGCTTACCTCACTATCGGCCGACTCGACAAGATGTTCAGCCACGGCCTCGTCCTCTGCTTCCTCGCGAGATAGACTCGTGAGATAGACTTGGCGGAGCGGTGTGCCGCCCTTTGAACTCGGCAGTGATTCGCGGAGCGATCCAGCGAGTTATTTTGACTGTCGACTTTAGGTGAGATGCGGAATAAGTAATATATCTGATCTAATCTTGACCGTTTTATTGAGGTTATGTCTGAGGTTCCTTACAGTGTATTCTGAATCAGCGTGGCTGACCCTCTCTCCTCTCGACGTGCACGTACCTGGGTTCCAACCGCGACTGCCGAACCAGGGGGTGGAAATGGCCAAGGAGATCGTGAGGCGATGCTCGCGCCTTCGGTGCAGGGGTTACGCACTTCTTCGAGATTATGAAAACCAGGTCTTCGTTTTCAAAACGCTTGGCACAGATGGAAAGAGCGTGAAATGAAGGGTGCATTAGGCTAATTGCCTTCCTCGATACTTCCTGATTTGCCCTTAATAAATTGAAGGGTTTTCACCGAAAAACACGAAAACTCGAAAATTTTGGAAAAATCTTGGCCGCGCCATCCGAATGTAAAAATTGCCTCCCGTGTGTGGGCTAAATTGAGGGGACTCAGGCAAGCCACTCACCTAATGCAACCTCAATTTCATGCTCTTTTAAACTGTGCAAAGCGTTTTGCAAACACCGGCCTCGTTTACATAATCTCGAACAAGTGCGTAACCGCTGCACCTCGCTTCCTTCGCCGTTACCACCCCCTGGCCGAACCCAAGCTCCGCCGCTGCGCTCCCGGCGCGCGGGGGCTTTCCATACTTAGGGCTCGGTCAGACTCGGTCGGTCCAGCACACTGCGATATCTCGAGGGTCAGACCACGGGAAGGGACGACATTTGAAACAGCGGAAAATACAAAAGTGTCGGGGGCACGGCCACCGTGTCTACACGACAACCGTGCACCCCAAAAAATTCTCGACCCGAGAATATTACATAGGTACAGATAGAAACAATTATTGGCTGAGCGATTAGCGAAGCCAGTTACTTCAGTGGGGTTGAAAAGTTTTGTCTGTCTGTCTGTTTGCGTGTCCGCACTACTCCTCCCAAACGGCTCAGCCGATCGGGACGAGATTTTGCAGGGTTATTAGGTATATCCTTGGCTCGCCACACGCAAAAATTCAGCTTTCTATCTCATTCCATTCAGTCGTACTAACGAAAAAACACTAAAAAAACGGCAGAAAAAGTGCAACTTTTTAGTGACTTTATATTTTAGAGACATTTTTACATGGTTTCTTATGATTTTAAAGTTCCTGATGACGAAAATGAAATCAATTTCGACCCCCGACCAAACTTTTAACTGCGAATTGGCTACCTCGGCCCAAATTTACTATCATAATCATCTTCGACTCTTCATCTTGAAGAAAGGGGGTCGACCAACTAAAAATTTTTATTGCAGATTTCGATTGGTCTCGGCAAGACCTTTTCAAAGAGGGGTCGGAAGGGGGGTCTAGGAGCCCGACTTCATTACTTGGCCGAATCAGGATCTTGAAAAAAGGGGATCGACCGACTAAAAAAATTTATTGCAGATTTCGATACGTCTCGGCAAGACCTTTTCAAAGAGGGGTCGGAAGGGGGGTGTAGGAGCCCGAATTCATCAGTTTGCCGAATCAGGATCTTGAAAAAAGGGGATCGACCGACTAAAAAATTTTATTGCAGATTTCACGTGGTGCATTTCTCAATGCCTCAAAAATCCTTGAGACAGCTTGCCGAAGGCAAGCAGGGAAGCGCCGCAGGCCAAGGTAGGTGTAACGCAAGGCGTGGATTGTCGTAACTGGCGCAGCATCGCGAAGCTTGTTACGACAAGACACGGTCTGGCGTAAACCTACCTTGTATTGATAGTATAATAATTTGAAAAGCTTTAATGACTAAATTTACACCCATCATTTAATTTTGAATTATAAAAAGAACATACAAATAGTTCAGATAATGCCAACACTTTACAAAAACATGGACAAAAATATATTTGACACCAAACTGACAGATTACACACTGAAAATTACAAAAAAGACTGCAAGAATTACAAGATTTTAAAAGATACAAGAGAAAAAGACAGAAAAAAAAGACAGATGAATTATGAATAAATAAATGAATGAGTGATATATGTTTAAAACGGAGATTCCTGTATTGAAAACGTACTCTGCGCCACACTTCTTATCTTATTTAACACTTTGTTTTCCAGTCTACACGGTCTTGGTGTTGGATGGGGAGTACCTTTTGGGGTAACTGTAGGGGTTGCAGAATAGTAGTCTTCTTTCTTCGGAGCCGATGGAGAGTATTCCGGTGGGGTGTCGTCCGAAGACTTACCCTTACAGCAGTTAACCAGATAAACTACACCCTGCCATATTCCTGAGAACAATCTTAGCTTGCTCTCCAGTGTGTAGGCGAGAGCGAGTAATCCAGAAAATCCAATGAAGGAAAAAAGAACTGTTTCGACTTTTTCACTTGTTAGCTGAGCGATTAGCGAAGCCAGTTTCTTCACTGGGGTTGAAAAACTTTTCCTGTCTGTTTGTCTGCGTGTCCGCACTACTCCTCCCAAACGGCTCGGCCGATCGGGATGAGATTTTGCAGGGTTGTTAGGTATATCCTTGGCTCGCCACACGCCGAAATTCAGCTTTCTATCTCAAATAATTCAGTCGTACCAACGAAAAAACACCAAAAAAACGGCAGAAAAAGTGCAACTTTTTAGTGACTTTATAATTTAGAGACATTTCTACATGGTTTCGTATGTTTTGGAAGGTGCTGAAGACAAAAAGAAAATCAATTTCGACCCCTGACCAAAGTTTTAACAGCGAATTAGCTACCGAGGCCCGAATTTACTAACATAATCAACTTCGACCCTTGATTTTGAAAAAAGAGGGTCGACCGACTAAAAAAATTTATTGCAGATTTCGATAGGTCTCGGCAAAGAGGGGTCGGAAGGGGAGTCTAGCAGCCCGACTTCATCAGTTGGCCGAATCAGGATCTTGAAAAAAAGGGATCGACCGACTAAAAATTTTTATTGCAGATTTCGATAGGTCTCGGCAAGACCTTTTCAAAGAGGGGTCGGAAGGGGGGTCTGTGAGCCCGCCTTCCTGTATTGTGAACATTGGTGCAACGGCCATGTTTTGCACATTAACTTCGGCACAGTGGGAACACAAGAGCGGGCCTCAGTCCTGATGTTACATCAATAAGTTTGCGCTTTACCTCCACGGGGTGTGAGGTGCGAGGACCGAAGGCCCGAGAGACGGCCGCCGATTGGGCCAAGCCATGTCTGGTGCGAGGGCCGAAGAAGGCCCGAGAAGAATCCGCCGGCAGGCCAAGCTGGTATCGGCCCCTGTCGAACTGAATTGCCGGCACAGTGAAGCGGAGCTGCCTACTCGGTTCGACGGAAGGGCGCGCCCTCGCTTGTATACTTCGACCATTCATCACGTAGTGCACTACTCATTGCCTCAATGAACCCTTAAAACAGCTTGCCGTTTGCCGAAGGCAAGCAGGAAGCGCCGCAGGCCAAGGTAGGTGTAACGCCAGGCGTGGATTGTCGAAACTGGCGCAGCATCGCGAAGCCTGTTACGACAAGACACGGTCTGGCGTAAACCTACCTTGTAAACAAAGGCATGTCATGCTAAACATTACCGCTACAACCACTCTCCGTACATGGGGATTGGGCCTAACCAAGTCCTTGAATAGAGGTAAGTTCAGCAATCAGACCTAATAAAAAGAAAAAACATATGAATTGTCAGATCAGGTTTGGAAGGAGTTTTAGGATCTCACTCTTGATAACTGTTATCGGATTCATAGTAATGAGGGGGGAGACCTTCGATATCTTGGTCGTACGGTTTGGATGGCGGATAGATTCTCCCTTCGACAGGGGGTCGAGGAGCATCTCTAGGAGTGAGATGTTGAATTCTCTTCTGAGGGGTTAAATTTTGAGCTCTCCAATCCAAAGGGATGATCCTCCCATCCTTAGTGAGTCCTCCGGCCTCTGGAACGCTATGATACTGTGTAATAATCATCACCCGACATTGAACACATAATATCAGCCCGATAAACTAATAGATTAACTTCTTGTGGTTTGATTTTAATAGCTCTTTCAGATCAACTTGTAGAAACTAGGTTCTCTATTTTCAGCCCACTTACACTTAAAGTACAATTCCTACACTGATTCTTGAAGCTTATGAACGATCCCCTGCTAACAAGGTAGGTTTACGCCAGACCGTGTCTTGTCGTAACAGGCTTCGCGATGCTGAGCCAGTTTCGACAATCCACGCCTGGCGTTACACCTACCTTGGCCTGCGGCGCTTCCTGCTTGCCTTCGGCAAGCTGTTTGAGGGTTCACGGAGGCAATGAGTAGTGCACTACGTGATGGATGGTCGAAGTATATTATATTAGAATATTCTAGACGGGGTAGCCCCCACGTGGTTGACACTTTGGTCAGGGGTCATAATGGATTTCATTTCCGTCATCAGCACCTTCCAAACCATGCTAAACCATGTAAAAATGTCTCTAAAATGAAAACTCACAGAAAAGTTGCACTTTTTCTGCCGTTTTTTCAGTGTTTTTTCGTTGGTACGACTGAATGGATTGCGATAGAAAGCTGCATTTTGACGTGTGGCGAGCCAAGGACATACCTAATAACCCTGCAAAATCTCAGCCAGATCGGCCAAGCCGTTCAGGAGTAGTAGTGCGGACACACACACACAGACAAACAGTCAAACAGGAAAAGTTTTTCAACCGCAGTGAAGTAACTGACTTCGCTAATCGCTCAGCCAAAAATCCATTAGCATTGGCAGTATGCACTGTAATTTCTTAGGTGTAATGAAACAACTTCTTAAGCTGTGGTTTAAACCAAAGTACTCTTCAGAAAGTCTTCTTTAAGTGATGAAATAGATTAAGTAAACAAGGTCTTAAAAGGTCTCAAATTACCTCACTTTGAAGAACGCCCTTTCGGAGGATGTCACCAAACTTCACTTCTGCAAGGCTTTATTGCGCAGAAATTTTTTTTGTTGTATTTTGGTGTGATAGTTCTGAAACCGTATATGAAACCAGGGTACTATCTTAACTGTTGTGACTTGGTTAATGGAATTTCACTCCTTTACCAGTCAAGTATTTCACTACAAGGTAGGTTTACGCCAGACCGTGTCTTGTCGTAACAGGCTTCGCGATGCTGCGCCAGTTTCGACGATCCACGCCTGGCGTTACACCTACCTCGGCCTGCGGCGCTTCCTGCTTGCCTTCGGCAAGCTGTTTTAAGGGTTCATTCAATGAGTAGTGCACTACGTGATGAATGGTCGAATAATACAAGCTAGGGCGCGCCCTTCCGTCGAACCGAGTAGGCAGCTCCGCACCACTGCGCCGGCAATTCAGTTCGACAGGGGCCGATACCAGCTTGGCCTGCCGACGGATTCTTCTCGGGCCTTCTTCGGCCCTCGCACCAGACCTGGCTTGGCCCAATCGGAGGCCGTCTCTCCGGCCTTCGGTCCTCGCTCCTCACATCCCGTGGAGGTAAAGCGCAAACTTATTGATGTAACATCAGGACTGAAGCCCTGTTCCCACTGTGCCAAAGTTAATGTGCAAAACATGGCCGTTGCACCAATTTTCACAATACATGAAGGCGGGCTCACAGACCCCCCTTCCGACCCCTCTTTTAAAAGGTCTTGCGTTACCTATCGAAATCTGCAATAAAAATTTTTAGTCGGTCGATCCCTTTTTTTCAAGATCCTGATTCGGCGAACTGATGAAGTCGGGCTCCCAGACCCCCCTTCCGACCCCTCTTTGAAAAGGCCTTTCCGAGACCTTTCGAAATCTGCAATAAAAAATTTTAGTCGGTTGACCCCCTTTTTTCGAAAGTTTGGGGCTCGAAGGCGATCAGATACCGCCCTAGTTTTCCCCTTAGTTCCCCTTAGTCCTTACCTCAATCGGTCTGGAATGGCTAGGTGCTGAAGTCACTTTTGCTGGCAGCGCCCATCTGGTGCTGAAGGACATAGGTGCTGAAGTCACTTTTGCTGGCGGCGCCCGTCTGGTGCTGAGGGACATTGATGCTGAAGGACACCTGTCGGTGCTAGAAGACAATGGCCACTGCCATAGTCCTAACCCTCATCGGTCCAGCGGAGCTAGGTGCTGAAGGACATTGGTGCTGAAGGACAGCTGTGGGTGCTAGAAGACAACGGCCACTGCCATAGTCCTAATCGGTCCAGCGGAGCTAGGTGCTGAAGGACATTGGTGCTGATGGACAGCTGTCGGTGCTGAAGGACATTGATGCTGAAGGACACCTGTCGGCGCTAAAGGACATAGGTTCTGTAGGAGGGACCGTCTTTAAGCCAGAAGTATTAAGAAATGATAAGAAGTGAACTTTAATCAGGTCAAAATATCCCACTTAGCCAACCGCATCCTTCCAAGTGCCAAAAGGAAGCAGTTGTTACCAGCACGAACGACGAGGACGTGGGGATAACTCGTGCCAAATGTTTTTTGTGTGTTGTGTGTTGTGAGTTCGTGTGAGACACTTTCTCTTGCAGCACCAAGAGTTGTAAATCATATTTTCTGATGATTAATGAAATAAAGATCACTTCCTTTGTAGTGTTTTTGTGTTAACAAGTTTTATCGTTTTTATTGGTTTTATAAAGTTTTATTGTTTTTGTGGGTTTTCAAGTTTTATTGTTTTTAGTTGTTGGTTTTAACATTTAGTACTTTTTTTGTGTTTTAAAATTTTATAGTTTTATATTGCGTTTTGTAAAATTTTGTAATTTTTTTTATTTTATTTTTTTTGTGTTTGTGTATACAAGTATCATTGGTGTGTTGTGATGTTTGTGATGTTGTGTGTGTTTCTTGTGTAAAATAAAAATTCTTCCCAACGAGTGCTGTCGTTTCTTATACATAATCCTTTTCTTGAAGCGAGACAGAGTTGGAGAGCCGCATTTCAATGCCCTGCAACAAAAAGAAGAGCGTTAACACATGAATTATTCATAACTTATGGGACAGAGTTAAATGGAACCAGTACTTACCTTTGATGCGCTGATAGCGTTGGAGGTCACATGCCCTCTTGAAGGTCTTTCCACAGTTGGCACATTTATGAGTTCTGTTGTTAGTAGAATGGATTTCCTTTGTGTGTTTCGTAAGGTTGCCATTTGATTTGAACATCTTTTTGCACAATGGGCATTGAAAGCTGGACTCTGCGTGGCGTTTGAGATGTTGGTCCTTGTTGTCTTTCCGATTGTCTTTCCGATTGAAGACCTTGTCGCACTCCGGGCAGGGAAACTCACCTAAAGACAAGAAAAAAAGGATTAACAATTTGCAGTAAGAGTTAAATAAAGAGTAATATATATAAATTATATAGAAATCATACTAACCGGTCCTTCTTTGCTGCTGCGGTGGGCCGATGTTCTGCATCTCTTGCACAACTGCTTCGCTCAGTTCATCATCAATTTCAAAACTTAAATCCATTTCAAAGCCTAGCTCAAGGTCAGCCATTGTCAAAATATAAAAAAATAAAATAGAGATAAATAGAAAAAATGAAACTTAAAATCTTGCACTGAAAAGTGCACTTTCTTCAGCTGTCAAACAGCGAAATAGGATAAGATACAAACGGGACACAGTTCAAAATCGATTGGTCAGTTCCACAGGGGGGCGTTCACCACACTTGAATTGGGCTGATCTGCAACAGAAAAAAAAAAACACAAATTAGAACATTTTGATAAAAACAGCACGCCGCAGGTCGCAGCGAAAGAGAGTAATTTCAATACTAGGGAATACCTCCGGATGTGTAAATTTGGAACTTAACCTGGCAAAGAAGTCAACCGTCCAAAAAAAAAAAAAAAAAAAAAAAAAAAAAAAAGCGTTTCTCCCAGAGTCCTGAGGCCCTTCCATTGCGTGACGAAGTCCTGGAGCCGGTGACGTCGCGTGACGTCATGTCCTTCAGCACCAGATGCAGAATAACCCTGTGGTCCTGGACCCGAAGATACTGCAATTCAAAGGGTGAGACGTCTCACCCATTTGCGGCGATACAAAAAGTCTCACCGAAAAAAAGTCATACACGAATGTATCACCGAAAAAAAGGTCGTACACAAATGTATCACCGAAAAATGGTCAGACATCAGTGAGATGGGCCCTTGTTTTCCTGAGGAAGTATCACTCTTTTTCGGTGATACATTTGAGTACGACCTTTTTTCGGTGATACATTCGTGTACTACCTTTTTACGGTGATACACTTTAGTATCACCCTTTTTCGGTGAGACAGTTCTGTCTCACCCCTCAGGTGGTGAGATGTATCACCATTTGATTTACAGTGAACGTGGCACGTCGTGTTAGAGGGGGAGACAATCACACTAGGATGACCAATCTCTATGTCCCAATACACGTCCTGAAACAGAAACATGTATGTGTAAGTTTATATCGCATATTTGAGAATAATGACATTTCATTTTACTTACCAGTGATAAAGACCAGCAAACTAAATGTCGAATCGAAAACGTTTCTTCGTAAAAGTAAACGACGCACGTTAGTACTGGACGTTGGATGAAACCGTTGAAAACATACGTTGGCAAGACACAACCCGTGTGATTGGAGATGACATAATCTGCGTCCTGCGTCCTTGAATAGGTCTTCTTTTATCGCGAGACACAAATTCGACTTAAACCTGTCTACGATACTTCGAACATGATCTTAATTGCTTATTCCTGAAAGCGGCGCCCGGCAAATACGAAGTTATTTTTTCCCTCGTCTTCCCTCGACCCACTGAAAATAGTAACATTCGCGGCACACGCATCAACCGAAATCAGTCTTAACTAGATTGCCTTAGACGCATTAAAAAGAGTCATACTCTTGGCAAAAGACACGACGGAAACACCTTCCGGCCTTACACTCTTAAAACGGAATTGAAATGATGACATACTGACACAAGGCGTCCATGGAACCCTATATTCCCTTCCTATGACCCGGTGTACGACTAAAAACGCGCCAAAGGTTAAAAATCGGACAAAAACGCTAAAAACATGAGTTGGCAAGACTTACCTGAGCGGTTGGGGATGACAAATGCCGCGTCCTGTCACCCCATGGAAGAAATCCTGTCCACCGTTGTCGCCCGACTTGTTGATTCTCCACACATGACCTCGAGGTCTCTTCGTTACTCTTCAAGTAACACTCGAAAAACACAATCTTTTCTTGCTATGACGCAGCCAGCGTGGCTTGTTACTGAGTAGCACACTCTCAGTGTAGCAGCATTCTGGCATCCCGGCAAACAGAAAACGCATCGCCCCCTTTCCCCACTGCCTTAGACGCATTTCCAATTTGTCTATGTTCAACACACAACACGAATAAAACTACGCCACACCAAACAGTTTTGTGTTATCTGTCTTCGGTAAGACTGGCTTACAACCCCAGCAGTGGACACTGATGCACAAGCTACACGAAAGAAAACGAAGCTTTTGAGCAACTACACGCAACATAACTGGTCCCATGTCTGCAGTGCCTTAGACGCATTTACAAATGTTTTCTTGCTATTAACAGACAGCATGGCTTGTTACAGAGTAGCACGCACTCGGTGTAGCAGCGTTCTGACACGCGGTCAACAGAAAACCAATCACCCTCTTGCCGCACTGCCTTACACGCATTTCCAATTTGTCTATGTTTAACGCACAACACGAATAAAACTACGCCACACCAAATAGTTTTGTGTTATCTGTCTTCGGTAAGACTGGCTTACAACCCCAGCAGTGGACACTGATGCACAAGCTACACGAAAGAAAACGAAGCTTTTGAGCAACTACACGCAACATAACTGGTCCCATGTCTGCAGTGCCTTAGACGCATTTACAAATGTTTTCTTGCTATGGCGCATCCAGCGTGACTTGTTACTGTGTAGCACGCACTCGGTGTAGCAGCGTTCTGACACGCGGTCAACAGAAAACGAATCACCCTCTTGCCGCACTGCCTTAGACGCATTTTCAATTTGTCTATGTATAACGCACGACACGAATTCCACTACGCCACACTAAACAGTTTTGTGTTATCTGTCTTCGGTCAGACTGACTTACAGCCCCAACAGTGGATACTGATGCACAAGTTAAACGAAAGAAAACCAAGCTATATAGCAACTACACGCAACATTACTGGTCAAATGTGTGCAGTGCCTTAGACGCATTTACAAAAGCTTAAAACGACGCACAATTGCGTCACTTGCCTTCGGGAAGTCGGGAAGCCGTGCCTTTAACCCCAGCAGTAGGAAGGAATGCACAAACCACCCAAAACAAACCGGTTTTTCTCCCATTTGCCTTAGACGCATCTACAAAAAGATAAACAGTAATGGGGTTTGGGTCAAGGGCAATTCGGGGATAGGCAATTTATGTATCGCAGTCGCCCTCGTCTTATCGTGCCATTCAGATTCGTTAGGGTGCACACGCACACAAACAGATAGGAAAAGTTCTTCATCCCCAGTGGAATAACTGGCTTCGCTAATCGCCCTGCCAATATCCGTGCCCATGTTATATTTGTGAAAATTGTCGTCTTTGCCTCGCCCACTGCTGTGCGTACACAGTGTCGCTTGTGCCGTTTTGCCCTCCCCTGCCTAGTGTGTTATCCAACGTTTTATCTGCTTTCTTTTCTCGGCCACCTTTCGTGTGCACATTGTGTGGCCCAGGTCTCATATGATGAATCAGTTGCATGTGCGGATTTTGGCAGTCCTTGAGGGCAATCCTCAGGGACTGGCCGTACATGAAATAGCAGCATTGTGTGTGGGACAAAACCATGTCCCCATCAATGCTGTTGTGTCTAGTTTTTTGTGGAGAGGGTTTGATTTGGGTTTGATTGATCGGGGAGTAAGGGATATGGTTACGGTGTGGTTTTTAAAATTGAGTGGTGAGGTGCGTGTTGCTTTGCTTTTTGGGGAAATGCTTTAGTTTGTTTATTGGTTTTTTTTTGCTTCTGCACCAAGGTTGACTTTTATTTTGTTTTTAGTTGGGTTAGTATGGGTGTTTAGGATAGTTGGGTTAGTTTGGTTTAGGTAAGGTAAAAAAAAGGGAAAAATAACAAAAACATGAATACAATACAAAAACAAAACACAAAAACAATAAAACGAATCACAGAAAACCCGAAAAAACAATAAAAAACATCAAAAACAAAAGACAAAACCAATAAAACACAAAAAGTCAAATAAAAAACTAATGCACATAATCAGATCTGGACAAAAACAGGATTTTTTTTTAACTATCTTCGGACAAGCAAATTTTCTGTGGATTAGGCCTACTGGGGATACCACAATATAAAAAAACGCACCAGATCACTGTCGGCCTCCTGGGCTGGTGTGGAACAGGCAGTGTACCACGGTGCGAAGCAACTCGGCGCACCAAACAAAGGTTGGTTCACGCCAGACCGTGTCTTGTCGTAATAGACCACCGTGCCTTTGTTATATTGATCGTCTGCTCTTTTTCTTCGCCCACTCTCGTGAGTACATTGTGTGGCCTGCGCTTCTCTACGTTCACCTGCTCTTTCTGTTTGTCATCGTCATTATCCTGCTGTTTTGCTTTAGCCCACTTTCGTGTGCATATTGTGTGGCTCAAAGATGGATGCTCTGTACCAGTATTGTGAGTTTCATCGCCAGACTGTGTCAGTTCTTGAGAATAACCCTCAAGGACTGACCGTCTTTGAGATTGCAGACTTGTTGAGGTAATATAATTTTAATACTGATAGTTTGACAGTTGCTGCTCTCATGTGGAGGGGTTTTGATTTGGGGCTTTTTGACAAGGAAGATTTTGGCAATACTTACATATGGTTCCTAAAAATGAGTGGTGATGAGGTGCGAGTTGGCATTTTGTTTGATGAACTGTGTTAGGTTTCTTTCCTTTTGCACCATTTATTCTTTTTTTTTTGTTTTAGAGGGTTCTAGTTTAGAAAATGGGGAAAGAGACAATAAAAACAAATAAAACTACTAAAATCAAATACAAAAACACAAAACGAATGAAAAAAACCCTGAAAAAAAAACAATAAAACTTCAAAACAAAATACAAAATCAAAAAAGTCAGTAAATCAGATAAAAGCAAGAGCATTTCATCAGTGATGGAAAGAAAGAGTTTCTTTTTCTGTCTTCGGGCAGCCAAACATTCTGTGGATTAGGCCTACTGGGGATACCACAATAAAAAAACGCGCCAAAAAACTGTCGGCCTCTTGGGCTGGTGTGGAACGGACAGTTGCAGCACGGTATATTTACTCCTTGCCTTGTAGTACTCCCTTTAATTGGAAGGTTTTGTTCTTTCATTCTGTTATCTTTGTAAGATGAAATGTCGCGAAAAAAAATTCGCCATGGTTGGTCTCGTTGATCAAGAACGAAACTTTGGGGTTCAAAGGCGGACCAGACAACGTCCCGAGTTTCCAAACCATAAACTATATTGACTGGTCCTCTGAGGGATGTCCATTGATGCATCCTCAGGTAGCCTCCGAGGAATCAAAGTTTTTGTATTCCGGGGGAAGTATGGTTGCAAAGCTGAAACTTAAAGAAAGTGACGGAAGGGCACCACCAGGAGTGGAGCCTGCGGCTTAATTTGACTCAACACGGGAAATCTTACCAGGCCCAGACACTGGAAGGATTGACAGATTGAAAGCCCTTTCTTGATTCAGTGGGTGGTGGTGGATCGGAATTTATTTGTTAAATAAAGTTTTTTTTATACTGTGTGAGACAGACATGCTTCTAACCCTCCAGCGTCTAGGAAGGAGTCCAGGTTTTGGATCCTGAGGTTGACCCAGCACTTCTGCATTCCTGTCTTGGTCAATGGCAATTTATCAACCTTTTAATTAGTGGATCGGAATAAAGTTGTAAAAACATAAGTTTTTACACACTGTGTGTGACAGATTAGCCCCTTGTCATCCAGTCTCAAGGGAAATGTCCCTTGATTGTTTTCATAAGTTATCCTGGTTGTGACATCGTTGCTTACTTTAAACCGCTGGTGCGCAGTGCACAACTGTCGGAGCAGCCTGCAAAGCGCCTCTTTGCCTCGACTAAGGCTTACCCTACACAAAGGAGCCTTCTATTATTCTATCTTTGTATGATTTGCACTTGCATTTACGTTTTCTGAATTGAAATCATCATCTTTCGGCGCCAAAGGAATGACTAAAGCAAAAATATCACGGTCACACGTACAGAAAAGCAGAAACACTAACTTACTGAAATTTTTTTTGATAGTTTACATGAGGAACTTACATCGAGAAGGCAGGCCTGCTTGGGCCTTCCCTTTGCCTCATCTTTGAAGGGCTCCATGTTGCTCAAGGCCCAGGTCACGGCGAGGACCACAGCCGGCAGTGCCTTGAATTTGTACTGCACGGCTGTGGTCCTCTGAACGTAATCTGCCGATTTGATTGCAGCATGGCAGTGTGTGCCTGTCGTGTGTTGACACACTATAATCATGGGAGCCATTTTCTTCCCAGACCTGGCCGTAACGCAATTTCGCACCACTCGCTCGCTGCATCCATTGCAGTCGATGACAATGACTCTGCAACAGCCAACAGAAATATTTTCTTACGACTGCTAAAAATGCATGACACAATTATTATACTCCAAAACAAAAGAGTTCTTACGGCCATTTTGAGGAGCGAATGCCGCGAATTGTTGCCCCGAACGCTTCTAAGCAACCCGAACAATGAAATTCCCAGCAAACGTCTCGCACCTGCAGGGTGTTCTTCCCTAATCCCGCACCTTACAATCCTCAATCCACTCACACAATCCAAAATCCACTCTTTTTTTTTTTACAGATGTGAGACCCTTTTGGCGGAGATCCCCCCCCTCAGGATCGGAAGAGACGTTGCCAACGTAAACTGCACGATCTGTTTCGTTCCGAAGCAGGTATTAGACGAACACAAAGGGCGCTTGCGGACTGAAATGCTCTGCGAAGAATGTTGGTGCACTTCATCCTATGACGTGAAGGAAAGGAACAGATGGGCACTTGCCTTTAAGGCAAAGATTACTCTGCTTTACCAGCCGGCATTCGCTAGGAGGACTTAATATTTCATCAGCCGGTGTTTGAGGTGCTGAGGCCGACTGCAAAGAACAAAGAGAGGTATGTTAAGTTAAATTTGCTGTAATCATAATTTTTGTGCTGAATTTCAAGAAAATACTGTGTGAGACAGACATGCTTCTAAACCTCCAGCGTCTAGGAAGGAGTCCAGGTTTTGGATCCTGAGGCTGACCCAGCACTTCTGCATTCCCGTCTTGGTCAATGGCAATTTATCAACCTTTTTATTAGTGGATCGGAATAAAGTTGTAAAAACATAAGTTTTTACACACTGTGTCTTTATTCACTATTGTCTCTCTCTGTAAATTTAAATCGCACGCGCCACGTCAGTTTTCCACCGCACATTTTGGTAAGTTTCCCTTTCATCGCCCAGCCTGCCCTACCCTGCCCACACCCTTCAATCCCCGCACGCCGTCGGAAGCCAGGGCCGTTGCTCAAAAAGTCGCCAAGGCCCAGGGAAGGGCTCTACGAATCAATGTGAAGAACCCTGCAGCGGCCATTCGCTCCTCAAAATGGCCGTAAGAACTCTTTTGTTCTCACCTGGAGATATGGCCTGTAGTTTCATAAGGCCAACTGGCTTCAGCGCCTTGTACCAGTTAGGCACTAGTGGTATTGCAGGCATATTGATTTCATGAAAGTACAGTTTGAGACGTAACAATGAAAGCCAGTTGCTTGACTTTAGTTTGGCTGCGTGCAACGACATGAGAGGCGTAGCATAAGTGGGAGGCCTTTTGGTCGACAGTGAAATACCACTACTTTCATTGTTGTTGTACTTACTCAATTAAGCGGAAGGCCCACCTAGTGGATCGGAATTAATTTGTAAAATAAAGTTTTTTTTAGACTGTGTGTGACAGACATGCTTCGACTTATCCAGCGTTTAGGTAAATGTCCAGGTACTAGATCCTGAGGGTATCAAAGCACTGCTGCATTCCTGTCTTGATCAATTGCACTTTCTTAATTAATTTGTTAGTGGATCGGAATTAATTTGTAAAATAAAGTTTTTTTTTAGACTGTGTGTGACAGACATGCTTCGACTTATCCAGCGTTTAGGTAAATGTCCAGGTACTAGATCCTGAGGGTATCAAAGCACTGCTGCATTCCTGTCTTGATCAATTGCACTTTCTTAATTAATTTGTGATCGGAATTAATTTGTAAAATAAAGTTTTTTTTAGACTGTGTGTGACAGACATGCTTCGACTTATCCAGCGTTTAGGTAAATGTCCAGGTACTAGATCCTGAGGGTATCAAAGCACTGCTGCATTCCTGTCTTGATCAATTGCACTTTCTTAATTAATTTGTTAGTGGATCGGAATTAATTTGTAAAATATAGTTTTTTTCATACTGTGTGTGACAGACATGCTTCGACTCATCCAGCGTCTAGGTAAATGTCCAGGTACTGGATCCTGAGGGTATCAAAGCACTGCTGCATTCCTGTCTTGATCAATTGCACTTTCTTAATTAATTTGTTAGACGCTGATTTAATTAACTTAAATGCGAAGGGCGTTGTCCAAGAACCTATTGAGCCAACACTTCTTGAAGACCAGGTACTTTACTTGAAATTCCAAAGGGTTGAAGTTGATTATGTTAGTGAATTCGGGCCGAGGCAGCCAATTCGCAGTTAAAACTTTGGTCAGGGGTCGAAATTGATTTAATTTTTGTCATCAGCACCTTTTAAAACATACGAAACCACGCAAAAATGTCTCTAAAATATAAAGTCACTAAAAAGTTGCACTTTTCTGCCGTTTTTTTAGTGTTCTTTCGTTGATTCTACAAAACTATTTGAGATAGGGAGCCGAATTTCGGCGTGTGGCGAGCCAAGAATATACCTATGAACCCTGCAAAATCTCGGCTTGATCGGCCGAGCCGTTTGGGAGAAGTAGTGCGATCACACAAACATACAAACAAGCAGACAGACAGACAGACAGACAAAACTCTCCAACCCCACTGGAGTAACTGGCTTCGCTAATCGCTCAGCCAATCAGATACTGACAAATCTGATAAATATGTAAACAAGTTTTCTGAAGAATTTCAGGGCTTGTATGGTTTCCGCCACATGTCAGCAAATGTCCGTCTGTTACGGCATTTGGCAATGTCTGTGTTTGAGTGTGGCAAGTTGCTAATTACTTCCTGTTTTGAACTTCAAGATTTGAATGGAAAGATGGCTAATCTTGTGCATGGTACTGCACATGCCAGACATCAAATATTCAAGAAGCTTCGTGTTCTAACTAAGCTGCCTCTCCTTATCTCATAAATTAAATATGACGACACAAGTAATATTATTTTCTAGGTAAATACTTGATTGTAGGTACCTATCATTTAGTGAAAAAGATGGCAAAAATACTCATGTTGTTGGAACTTGTGATGCTGTTAATGTGCCTGAAAGAGACATAAGTGAACTACTACAAGGTAGGTTTACGCCAGACCGTGTCTTGTCGTAACAGGCTTCGCGATGCTACGCCAGTTTCGACAATCCACGCCTGGCGTTACACCTACCTTGGCCTGCGGCGCTTCCTGCTTGCCTTCGGCAAGCTGTTTTAAGGGTTCATTGAGGCAATGAGTAGTGCACTACGTGATGAATGGTCGAATTACACAAGCTAGGGCGCGCCCTTCCGTCGAACCGAGTAGGCAGCTCCGCACCGCTGCGCCGGCAATTCAGTTCGACAGGGGCCAATACCAGCTTGGCCTGCCGACGGATTCTTCTCGGGCCTTCTTCGGCCCTCGCACCAGACCTGGCTTGGCCCAATCGGAGGCCGTCTCTCTGGCCTTCGGTCCTCGCTCCTCACATTCCGTGGAGGTAAAGCGCCAACTTATTGATGTAACATCAGGACTGAGGCCCTCTCTTGTGTTCCCACTGTGCCAAAATCAATGTGCAAAACATGGCCGTTGCACCAATTTTCACAATACATGAAGGCGATCTCACAGAGCCCCCTTCTTTAAAAGGTCTTGTTTAGACCTATCGAAATCTGCCATAAAATTTTTTAGGCGGTCGATCCCCTTTTTACAAGATCCTGATTCAGCCAACTGATGAAGGCGAGCTCTTAGACCCCCCCTTCTGACCCCTCTTTGAAAAGGTCTTGCCGAGACCTATCGAAATCTGCAATAAAATTTTTTAGTCGGTCGACCCCCTTTTTTTTCAAGATCAAGGGTCGAAGTTGACTATGTTAGTAAATTCGGGCCGAGGTAGCCAATTCGCAGTTAAAAGTTTGGTCGGGGGTTGAAATTGATTTCATTTTCGTCATCAGCAACTTCAAAGACATAAGAAACCATGTAAAAATGTCTCTAAAATATAAAGTTACTAAAAAGTTGCACTTTTTCTGCTGTTTTTTTTAGTGTTTTTTTCGTTAGTACGACTAAATGGAATGAGATAGAAAGCCGAATTTTTGCGTGTGGAGAGCCAAGGACATACCTAATAACCCTGCAAAATCTCAAACAGATCGGCTGAGCCGTTCAGGAGGAGTAGTGCTGTCACACAGACGCACACACACACACACACAGACAAAACTTTCCAGCCGCAGTGGAGTAACTAGCTTCGCTAATCGCTCAGCCAATAATTGACTCAATTTCAGGGTCGTATCCCTCTTGGATCCTTCCAGCTCCCCACATTGATAACCATTGAACTGAAAGCTTAGTCATCTGTTCCCTAGGAAGCTGTTTTAACTTACCTCTGCTAATTACATCTTTGTCATCCCCTGGCTTAATCTGAACTACACCTTTAGTTTCTTCAATAAACGTGTAGGGAAAATACACTTGGATTCCGGGTCTTAGGTATGGCATGGCATCATGTAGTGAAATATTCATGACTTCACCCAGATTGATCGGGTTCAGAAAGGAAGTGTATTTCAAAGCATGATTGTCGTCAGGTATCAAGTCGTAATGGATGTTTTTCAAAATAATAACTTTCATGTTAGACTCCTTCTGCTCTTGAATTTCCCATCCATAAACTTCCCACAATCCTTCTTTGTTCTCATAAATAGTGGTATCCAACTCATACTCATGGAGATCGCTTGCAACTAAGAACAATTCTGTATTGCCCCTGGTGCTGTACGGCGTTCTAAGAACTTCCACTTTTCTATATCTAGAAAGAAAGATCTTGATTTGCCCCCTCACAGTTGATGGATTAGATCCATAAGTCTTCATAATGATGAAGTATGTCCCTGCTTAAGAGGCTATTTTGGCCAAGGTTAAAGCAATCTGTAATCCGTTTTTCGGATTGCCCCAACCTCCCCCTTCCGCATCACAATCTATTCTTTCAATCCTCACTCCTTTGCTATACTTGTGACACACTTCAGCATATTTCTCATGAGTTTAGATCTGACAGGCCATGGTTTACCAAGTCAATTCCTCTTACTCTCTGTTGAACATCTGGGAAAGCAGCCATAGAAGGAACCTGAAAAATTGGAGGTAATTGTTGGACATTTGGTGCTGTGCTTAAAAGGGTGTTGAAATAGATTGTGGCTTTTGGGAAGAGGAGTCCAAAGACTAAGGAATAACCTTCAGAACCATCTCCAATGCACAAGACATTATGAAAGTCTAGATGTTGCATCTCTTTTTTAATCAAGATGTCCAAAATTTTACAGGCAGCAGTGGTAGGTAAGTTGGCCAACTTGAAAGTGTGAACTATTCCTGTTGTCTCATATTGCTTAGATACATCCATGTTGTAGCACTTGGTTCGTGATTTTAGTAGGAATCGAGACCCTTGTGTGGTGACAACATGAGCAAGGCCGGAAATGCCTAGAGGCAGATTCCGAGATGTGTCTCTATTAGGGATTTTGAAATGAGGAGCCTACTTTGATAAGAAGTCTGCGATTTCAGCAGTCAGATAGATGTCTCCGTCTCTCAACGATTGAAGATCTTCTCGGCTATAAGCCTCAGATGTATCATCCGTAGGGTCATATCGCATCATCTGCCTGATTTTTATCATAAGACTGTGAGCGATAGGTCCAGAAATGATTCCAAAGAGGAAGTCTCTCATGACCAACAAGTGAGTAGGGTGTTGATCTACAGAACCAGTTGGTCGATTAAAAGGCTGTAGGTGTTTCAAAATGTCATCTTCTCCTCGTAACCATACTGAAAATACATTCATGATCCAGGCTTTTATTACTGAGGAAGCGTCGTCAGGAGTCAATTGAGGATCTCCTGGTAGTTTTGCAGCCCAGGGAGGAGAACTAGCTTGGCTGAGGATGTCAGTCATGAACATTAGGTTTTCTAGTCTCTTCCATGAATAATTTGGGCTAAGGGAAAGCAGATTCATGATTCGATTAATAAAGTGCTCTCTTCCCTTTATCACTGTATGAGAAAGAGACAACCAAGAGGCCAGTCTAAGACAGAAGGATCGGATAAAGGTTCCTTCATCTAAGCCAAGCATCCAATTGACGGTTAAGCAAGATCCAGCCGAGCAATCGATGGCCTTTTCAAGATCCATAGTTCTGGTTACTCGCATACACTCATGAGCGACAATATGTGCTCTTCGTAACATATACCCTTCCGAAGATTTATCCTCCATCTTAGTGGGAGTCCTTAGATGTCTTTGCAATAGGCTGTCAAATTTTTGGGCACATTTCTGAAAGAGATACGGTGATTCTTTGTTCACGGTCATGTAAGATTTAAGATCAATAACATAATTTGGAATATCAATGAGCTCCTCATTTACATCTCTAATGCAACAAGGATCTAACAAATGTAAGTGATGAACTCCATCTTGAGGAAACCTGCAATTTGTCAGACCATTTCCAATCATTGATACTCCATAGCTCATGAGGGATTAAAAGTGGAGATTAACATTTGTGCTCCCTCTGCATCTCTCGATGAGACAGAAAGTGTCCTCAGCAATTTTTGTCCCTTGAGTCAAAAGAAGTGTCGCTGCCCCTCCGTGGGATGTTTTAGAATCCTGATATCTATGATGGACACTGCCTGATATCTGATCTTCTGGATGAAGCAGTTCTGGATTCACATCTGTCATATTCATTAGCATTCCTTGAACAAAGACATGCAAAGGCCCATTAGGTCAGATAGTCCATCCCACCTGTCCGACCACTCTCAGGGGTTTGGTTAACATGGCGTCAACGTGCCTAGCAAAAGACTTTCCCACGCTTTCGATCTTGTCTTTTGTCACAGCTCCTCTATAAGGAGGGAGGTTTCCTATTTGGTCAATGGAATACAGACTTTTTGAGGGATAGGTTTTGATCCAACCTAAACAGGATAAATCCTTCGTCGTTTCCTTTGGATGAGGGGCAGTCGTCCACCAAATTGTGGAAGTCTAAGTAGCACATCTCTATTGGATGAGCGGCAGATACTCCTTCAACAAGAACCTGCCAGCTTTTAACTCTTAAGAACTCTGCCCATTCCATAGAGCATAGATCAGGGCTCCAGACATTCTCTGCTTCTCGAGTGTAGCACATGTTTAAGGGGGCAGTAGCACTTCGTGCACGTTTTTCTCATTTTTTCCGAACTTTCTGTTTGGACAGCAATAAAAAATTTGGTATAAACGCTAGAGACAAACGGAAAGCACCATGTAAAAGTACAGACTTTTTACAACAATTTCAAAAAAAATAATTTTGTTCTGGCATCAAATTAGGCAGGGATATATAGCATGTAAAAAAGGTCTGCAAAATCATACATGATGTCACTGCGCGCACGATTGCGGCCGAATTTTTCAACTTTTTTCCAATCGGGAAAAAGCATCCGAAAGAGCATAAAATTGTCCACAAAATGAACCACCGGCGTTAATATCGGACGAAAAATACTGCTATGAAAATGTACTTTTGCACAAAATTTTCGTTATAACGGTTTTTTTGAGTTCAATATCAAATATCTAGCAGTATTTTTCGTCCGATATTAATGCCGGTGATTCATTTTGTGGGCAATTTTATGCTCTTTCGGATTCTTTTTACCGATTGGAAAAAAGTTGAAAACTTCGGCCGCAATCGTGCGCGCAGTGACATCATGTATGATTTTGCAGACCTTTTTCACATGCTATATATCCCTGCCTAATTTAATGCCAGAACAAAATTATTTTTTTTGAAATTGTTGTAAAAAGTCTGTACTTTTTCATGGTGCTTTCCGTTTGTCTCTAGCGTTTATACCAAATTTTTTATTGCTGTCCAAACAGAAAGTTCAGAAAAAATGAGAAAAACGTGCACGAAGCGCTACTGCCCCCTTAACACCCCTTTGAAATGATTGGTCTCAGCCTCACAGACAATATAACGCAAGTCGTATTCATCATCTCTTCTCATCAGTTCCGCTATTGTAGATGTTCGTTGTAATCTTCCCATTATGTCTTTTGCTCTGGCTTCAGTGGTAGAGTTGTATAGATCTGATAGTACTCTGGGAAAGAATGGTCTTGCTGTTGAAAGAAGTGCAACCAACTTCTTAGTCTTCTCATTGTCATGAGCCATGAGCCTCCTCCAAGAATTCTTTTAAGGCAGGATTTCGTACCCCATGATACCGGGATAGAAATTCTACTGATTGGTTTCTCCTACAGTCTGCGGGACTAGTCGGATGTAACAAGCTGAGGGAGGTAGGGTGCTCAAGGATCAATTCATAGTTTGGGCTCTATGTCAGAGAGGGGCTGAGGATCAACGACAATATTTTGAATGTAGGAGTTAGTAGAAGCTTTATAAATCAATCTCAGGAAAGAGATTGCTTCTACTAACTCATCTGGGAACTTTCGCAGTAGACACTGTATCATTGTCATAACCGGATAGCCACCTAAGATTCTTGGATTCAAGCAGAGCCGAATAATAGAGAGTCATCTGATAATTTCCCATTCACCTCCATATTATCTAGAACCTTTTGATTTATTGGAACATAGATCATATGAGTAGCTGTTGCAACTGGATATCTTGGCCGAAATCTTGTCTCTTTCAGAAGTGATTGTGATCTGGTATAAGTAGACCGAGCTCCAAGCTGGAAGATTGAAATCAATTCCCTCACATAGAGTAATAAAATCCATCTATACACTGAAAATCTATTGGCGTGACTTCGTGCCGTTTTAGGGGCGTGAATAAAGTGTCACGCCAAAAACCGGCATGACAAAAAAGTCATGCCATAAAGCGGCGTGACTCATAACTTCACGCCAAATTTTGGCGTGAATTCACTGTCATGCC
Source organism: Stenchaetothrips biformis (assembly GCA_030522485.1). Classification (NCBI taxonomy): domain Eukaryota; kingdom Metazoa; phylum Arthropoda; class Insecta; order Thysanoptera; family Thripidae; genus Stenchaetothrips; species Stenchaetothrips biformis. The sequence continues at coordinate 9,530,058 of CM060102.1, forward strand.
GTTCTTTGGCGTGACTTTTCTCGTAAAACTCACTGTCATTCACGCCCAGTGATGGCGTGACTCACATGTCACGCCGTTTTTCGGCGTGATTTTCCTGTCACGCCAGTTTTTGGCATGACTTTTTGTCACGCCATAATTTGGCCATGTGTCCGACCATTACATTTTCAGTGTAGAATTGCTCGACTCAAGAGCAGATGACAGGGTAGCAGATGCAGAGGATATGGTGGATTCAGTTGTGGTGTATTCTTCGTTATTTCTCCTGCAGATCTTAGTCCATTTTTTGCCTGACATAGGACATGCAGCACCACGGTAGATGCAATATTTCCCATATATAAAGAACTCTGAGGATGAGTATGTCTCTTCAGCTTTTAAGGGCGGCCCTATGGTCCTTAAAAGTTTCTCTAGCCGTTCTAGGAGGATAAAGTGCTCCTGTAAACATGAATGCATAAGCTTTCCTTTATGGAATTGCTCACAAAGCACTTGATTATCACGTTGTCCCATCAAGCTGATATTCATAGTCAAAGTCTCTGCGTTCAGCAATTTGGGCACAACAGTCCAAATTGTCTGACCTTTTTGACGTAGCCCTTCCATTCCTCCTAAATGATAATATATCACTCCAATGTCTTCTACCAGTCGTCTATTTAGAATATCAGGAAGATATGATCCATCCATGAGCATTATAGTTCCAAGTTTAAACATCTCATGAGTTCGCTGGTATAGATTTTTAAAGCCAAACAGTTCATCAAAGCACTTGAACAATGGTTTAGTTTCTTCCTCTCTCATGTTCGTGTTCCATTTTGTGACGTCCATGGAAGTGTGGAATTTGATTCTATCAGGAAGAGGTTTCGCAGTGTTGATTCTTCTTTTATCAAGAGATATTCCGTCATCGTTCATGGTAATCTCTAGGAAATACCTCAATATATGTTGCGATAGCAAAGCCTCAGTCAACACTATATACATTCTTTTGCAAATGCACAAGAGAGAGAACATCCTTGGGTCGAGTTTCCCTCCTCTTTCTCTATGGCACCGGTGTTGCTTTCATTGGGATCAAAGCCATTTTCATCTATATCTCGAAGAAAAGCCTCCTGCTCGTGCTGTAGCATGTTCATCCATCTGACTAAGACAGAGCGAGCGACAGAATCCCCTACAGAGTGATCGTTTCAGACAGAGTCTATCAGTTCGTTCATTGGTAATGCACCAGCTTTGTCGTCTAGAAGTTCTGATAGCTCAAACTTAGGGTCCACTGAAAAGGTCTTTTCAAAGTTCACTAGCATTGAATGCATTCTCCTGAAATGTTTCCCTTGCTGAGGAAAGGGACCTTGGTTTTCATAAGCCTGTCTCAGGTGGTTTGTGCTGCTAAGACCTGACACGTCGAGAGCCGGCCAGTGCCCCTCTTTGGCCATATACCTCTTAATAAAAATCTCTTTGAAGAAGCAAGTGATCATATCAGATCTTTCTCTGTCCAAGGGTCTAATTTTAGTACTGACTTCTCTGAGCTTTATCACGCCATCAAGCGGTTCCACAGCCGGATGACCCCAGATTCGAAATAGACCAAAGATCTGAATAACCAATGGAGGGCGTGTATTGAAAGCTTCATCAATGAGACTGAGAATCTGAGTCAACGCTCCAGGAATCTCAGGATGTTCGTTGTACTCTGATAATTCTTTCAGTAACCATTCTCTAAAAGTGTAGCCATCTGCGTTACCCACTGGAATATCACCAACTAATTTTGAGGTGCAGAGAGGTTCTAATTTGTAAATTAATTTGTATCCTTCATTGCTAATCCGCCTCAATATTTCATCTCCCCATTCAAAGACTCGTTTCAATAAGTCAAAATTTAGAAATTCTGGCTGAGCTCTCTTCATGTCCAACAACGCTAAAGATAGCAATATGTATCGATCTGAAGCTAGATATGCCAAGCATAATAAGTGGTCTCTAGATCCAAGGTGAGTTCCGTATCCCTTGATTGTGAAGCTGTGTGAGGCCTTGATGTGTTGACCGGCACATATGGTGACCATAGAACTCCTAAAGATCCAGATTTTACCATCTGGGCTTCGTTCCCAACCAGGATAATGGACCTGGGTTTGTGATCCTGATAAGAGGACGGCTTCTTCAAGAATGCATTTGGTGTGATAGTAGGGCTCCACTAACTTTAAATCAGCATCTGATAATTGCAAATTTTTCTTCAAACTGTTCACATTTGTTGTCAAGTTCAATGCATCTATCTGCACATCAGTTATCACAAATGCTTATTTGTTTTGTTGAATGAACTCCCAAGTGCTTAGTGGGCTTTTAGGAGATTCCCATTCTGTGAGAATATACTTCTGAATTTGACTGAAATCATGACCTTTCATCGGCTCTGTGCCAATCTCTGATCGGATAGCATTTAATTGATCCTTAGCTGGATGTCGGTTTGGAATCCTCATTTTATGCATAGGCTTGTCTGTAGCTAACTTAACATGTCTGAAGGTGAATGGAACCCCTAGCCCGGAGGCCTCTGGTTTTCTCTGCTTCAAGAACATGATGTTGAGATTTGGATTTTATCTCTTGAGAGGAACATTGCTGATTATGGTTCCGGCAAATTGCGGTTTGCACCTGGCTCCAGGTGGTGGTGGCCCTTCGTGGCTGTCGTCGTCCATGGGGTGCTCAAAGTCTCTGGGCAGTACGAAACCATGCTGCGTGGCCCACCTCGCCTTGATCCAGGAGTGAGGGCCAGGCCTGCCCAGGCATCGCAAGTACCAGCAAGTGGCTGTAGTGGACGGACGAAGGTCCAGGCGCTAGGGTGAGCGCCTCCCTGAGCAGGCCAGGGGGCCGCACAGTGCCTGACGCCAGCCCGGTCGGTTGACAGGATGCACGGTGGTCGCCGGCCAGGACGACACAGAGAACCTTGACTTGCTGCACTTTAGTGCCGTGGTGGTCGCTCAGGCCCCGAGCGGCACCGCCTTCGTTTTGGGCGGAGTCCACGCCGTAGGCCGTGAGGGTGGCCACCAGCAGCAGGACCTCTTTGGGGCGCTTCCGGACTTCCATCGCAGCGTCGACGTAGCTGCTGGCGGCGTGAGACATGACGGAACCGGGTATACCGCCTGGCTCCTTCACACTGTAGCACGCGTGCACGCCCCGCTGTCGGGAAGGCGGGAGCACCCGCAAGGTGGCCGTGGTGGACGGACGATAGTGAAGGCTCGCGTGTGAGCACCCCCTTGAGCAGGCCAGGGCGCCACGCAGAGTTAGGAGGCGGCCCGGCCATTTGAGGGAATGCATGGTGGTGAAGGTCTTGGACCTCCACCATCAGTACACATCAGTACCTCAGTACCTCCACCTGTGAGTCTATGATTTTGACCATCAATGCAATGCTTATTAACGTTCTCCTGAATATTGTTTTCTTATGTGTTGCAGATGAGTAGACGGAACACGTTTTACCTTGAAAACTTACACATGGTTCATGCCCTCTCTTCACATTTTTCCACTGAGCTTGTTTTCTAACGAGTGTCGGAAAGGCTGAGGTATTTGTTCCAAAATCAGTCTTTGTCATCTGGTGCACCACCTAGTTTAGTAATCTTAATTGGCTGAGCGATTAGCGAAGCCAGTTACTTCACTGGGGTTGAAAAACTTTTCCTGTCTGTCTGTCTGTCTGTCTGTCTGTCTGTCCGTCTGTCTGTCTGTGTGTCCGCACTACTCCTCCTGAACGGCTCGGCCGATCTGGCTGAGATTTTGCAGGGTTATTAGGTATGTCCTTGGCTCGCCACACGCAAAAATTCAGCTATCTATCTCATTCCATTCAGTCGTACTAACGAAAAAACACTAAAAAAACGGCAGAAAAAGCGCAACTTTTCAGTGACTTTATATTTTAGAGACATTTTACATGGTTTCCTATATTTTTGAAGTTCCTGATGACGAAAATGAAATCAATTTCGACCCCTGACCAAACTTTTAACTGTGAATTGGCTACCTCGGCCCGAATTTACTAACATAATCAACTTCGACCATTCATCTTGAAAAAGGGGGTCGACCGACTAAAAATTTTTATTGCAGATTTCGATAGGTGTCGGCAAGACCTTTTCAAAGAGGGGTCGGAAGGGGGGGTCTAGGAGCCCGGTTTCATTAGTTGGCCGAATCAGGATCTTGAAAAAAGGGGATCGACCGACTAAAACATTTTATTGCAGATTTCACGTGGTGCATTACTCAATGCCTCAAAAATCCTTGAGACAGCTTGCCGAAGGCAAGCAGGGAAGCGCCGCAGGCCAAGGTAGGTGTAACGCCAGGCGTGGATTGTCGTAACTGGCGCAGCATCGCGAAGCCTGTTACGACAAGACACGGTCTGGCGTAAACCTACCTTGTTATTTAAAAAAACAATAGTTCTAGTATCTGTTGCGGTACGTTTTTATTAATTTTTGTTTTCTCTTTCCAGGTTTTAATATGTTGCAATTGATAGGTCTCTTCTACTTGGGGGCCGCTGTCAAGCTCTTGGACAATTGTACCAATGAACTTGCTCTCTATGGCTCAACTTTATCAGCTTGACTTATCTGAATGCTGGTAAGTAAAACTTTCGCATAATTGCTGTGCGTTCTTAGAGCAAGTGTAAGAAAGAAATTATTCTCGAGTCTAGTTACATAGCAGACAGAGTATCAGGTTCTTGTGTTGGGTTTGGTCTCTCAAGAAATTCTTTAATGGTACAGCAAACACCAATTTTTTTTTTTAATTTTAGTTTTCCCTGTCCTGCCTTGACAACATTTTCATATAAACTATTTCAAGTATTCTTTCTGCTTTTTTTGACGTCATTTGTCGCTACAGAATTTTGGAAGATTTCATGGTTTTCCATGAGCCACTTGTATGGGGGGTACATACTGCCATCTACCATTTTCTCACCTACCCATATTTTCCTGTAATAAAAATATTAAAGAATAAAAATGTAAATAATTTGAGATGGCCTCAGACAATACACGCACACCTGATCCAAATGATTACTTTATAATTTAAATTAATTGACATTATTTGTTAATTATATGAAATTATTTCGAATCATTTATTATTTTTCTAAAATAATTGGCTGAGCGATTAGCGAAGCCAGTTACTTCACTGGGGCTGGAAAGTTTTGTCTGTCTGTGTGTGTGTGTGTGTGTTTGTGTGTTTGTGTGTGTGTGTGTCTGTGTGTCAGCCATACTCCTCCTGAACGGCTCGGCCGATCGAGACGAGATTTTGCAGGGTTGTTAGGTATATCCTTGGCTCGCCACACGCCAAAATTCAGCTCTTTATCTCAAATAATTTAGTCGTACCAACGAAAAAACACTAAAAAAACGGCAGAAAAAGTGCAACTTTTCAGTAACTTTATATTTTAGAGACATTTTTACATGGTTCCTTATGTTTTTGAAGTTCCTGATGACGAAGATGAAATCAATTTCAACCCCTGACCAAACTTTTAACTGCGAATTGGCTACCTCGGCCCGAATTTACTAATCAACTTCAACCCTTCATCTTGAAAAAAGGGGATCGACCGACTAAAAATTTTTATTGCGGATTTCGAAAGGTCTCGGCAAGACCTTTTCAAAGAGGGGTCGGAAGGGGGGTCTTGGAGCCCGACTTCATCAGTTTGTCGAATCAGGATCTTGAAAAAAGGGGATCGACCGACTAAAAATTTTTATTGCAGATTTCGGTAGGTCTCGGCAAGACCTTTTCAAAGAGGGGTCGGAAGGGGGGTCTAGGAGCCCGACTTCATTAGTTGGCCGAATCAGGATCTTGAAAAAAAAAGGGATCGACCGACTAAAAAATTTTATTGCGGATTTCGAAAGGTCTCGGCAAGACCTTTTCAAGGAGGGGTCGGAAGGGGGGGTCTAGGAGCCCGACTTCATTAGTTGGCCGAATCAGGATCTTGAAAAAAGGGGATCGACCGACTAAAAAATTTTATTGCAGATTTCGATAGGTCTCGGAAAGACCTTTTCAAAGAGGGGTCGGAAGGGGGGTCTAGGAGCCCAACTTCATCAGTTTGCCGAATCAGGATCTTGAAAAAATGGGATCGATTGACTTAAAAAATTTTATTGCAGATTTCACGTGGTGCATTACTCAATGCCTCAAAAATTCTTGAGATAGCTTGCCGAAGGCAAGCAGGGAAGCGCCGCAGGCCAAGGTAGGTGTAACGCCAGGCGTGGATTGTCGTAACTGGCGCAGCATCGCGAAGCCTGTTACGACAAGACACGGTCTGGCGTAAACCTACCTTGTGGTATTAATAAAAAATTCATTTGAATTGTCGTGAACGACGATCATGCTCCGTGCATGCGGCAAGCTTAGGTGGATTGGGTTGTGTTGAGCTGGATGAACACCGATGTGAATGTGCTCAGTTTAAGCACACGAGGCTATTCGCTTGGTATGACAAATTGAGGGTCGTACCTCTCCATAGCCCGCTGGTGTCGTGCGAGGCTACGTTAGGTGGTATGAGAATTTACACAACCGCAACATCTGTCTTCTGCTAGCTCCACTGCCAAAAACCATCACAAGCCTCTTTCGTTAAGAGATAAGTATCCAATTTATCAATAATTATGCATTGGTGAACAGCTTGCACTCAATTGTCCCAGCAGCTGTCTCTACATAAGGCAGGCCCGCTGCGCACGCGAGTTTCGTTGGTTTTCATACAGACTTGGTGTTATTCCTAGAGCGGTCCAATTGACCTTTGCAAATGCCTGATGGTTTGTATTGGAGGTGTATACAATGCGTCTCTAGCCTTATTCCACAGAATTTTGTTTGAATTAATGCTGTAATGTGTGGCGGCAAAAACGCGACCGTTTGAAATTTCGCGCTTTCTGCATGACAATTGGGAGTCGGGCGTCGTCCAGCGCGTCCAGCGGTTTTAGGAACGAATCTCGACGCAAGCACAGATGCTATCCGCGTCACGACTTACGTTCGTTTACTTGGTGTGTGGCTTAACTCAACTGTGTTTCAGCCAGAGTATTTCTGCAATCATTTTTATCAACTTTCGGCCGTTGAAAGGAGATAAAAATGTTTCGGTTGAAGTCTAAGGTATCACAAAATTGTCGAAAATAAAAAGTTCCTTTAGCTAAGACTAATATCACAGTATCAGTTGGGCCGGTAGAAAAAGAATAGAGTAAAAATAAACGAGTCAAAGTTTAAAAAAAGAATGCAGTATCAAGTCCAATCAAATTGAGGTCAGAGTAGTTGTAGCCTCCACTTGTTCTGAGGGCTGATTTGGCCCATACCAGTCTCCTTCCGGTGGGCTCTGTGGACCCCAAGCGCCCAGAAGCCCATGGGCGGTACCACACGTCCACGGCAGATAATACATACGTTTGAGAGACGATGTGAACCTTTCTTCATATGGCAGTTACTCGACAGTGCCGTGCGGAGGGGAGGCCACAATCTTTGCGCAAGTGTCACCCCACCATCAACATGCTGATAAGTTTCATTTCATGGAGTCTACTCTGAATCCGCCCTGCAGATACAGATTACAACGGGGTCATCCAAAATCAAAAAGCACTGCATCCACAGCACCACACACTTAGCCGACTTAGACTACCTGATGTAAAATTGTAGTCGACTCGACTCTGCAGATAAATCTGCCCAACAAAACAGTATTGCATGTACACTTTTTGCTAAAGTCTCCGGCTGCCTTGACTAGTCTTCTCTTGAGCAGTCCATTGCATATGAAAGAGGTTTGTGATGGTTTTTGGCAGTGGAGCTAGCAGAAGACACATGTTGCGGTTGTGTAAATTCTCATACCACCTAACGTAGCCTCGCACGACACCAGCGGGCTAAGGAGAGGTACGACCCTCAATTTGTCATACCATGCGAATAGCCTCGTGTGCTTGAACTGAGCACATTCACATTGGTGTTCATCCAGCTCAACACAACCCAATCCACCTTAGCTTGCCGCATCCACAGAGCATGATCGTCGTTCACGACAATTCGAATTAATTTTTTATTAATACCATTATTTTAGAATAATAAATAATTCGAAATAATGAGTCGCTCCCACTAGTCATAACTTTTTTTCCTCATAATCCTGATACTTATAATTTCTGAGACTCATAATTAATATAACCTATAATCCTGATAGTCATAAATTATTTTTTAAAAAGAAAAATTATTCCTGATACTTATAATTTTTTTATTCATAATAATTTTAACATATAACAGAATTATTTTCCTATATATCACAATATATTTTCAAAAAAAAATATTAGACATCAAATATCGCAATAAACATAATCACTTCCCGCCGGCAGGCGGGGCACACCATATTGGGTGTTTCGCCCAACCTTGCTGCACAGACACTGCAAAAAATTTTGTGGCCACATGGAGCAGCGGCGTGGGTCCGTGGCCCGTCACAACAAATAGTGCAGTCTTGAGGGGCCGCGAGCGAAGCGAGACTGACAGGTGGACGGGCCCGAGCTAGGCGGACGGAAGACAGACAGACAGACACGTAGCCCGAGTAGCACAGACAGACAGTGCGGAGCGAAGCGAGACTGACAGGTGGACGGTGCGGAGCGAAGCGAGGGGAGACTGACAGGTGGCAACAGCATTATGTGTATTGGGAATTATGAGAGTCAGAATTATGGGTATTGGGAATTATGAGAGTTAGAATTATGGGTATTCGGAATTATGAGTAACAGGATTATGTACAACGAATTTTTATATGTGAGATTTAGTTATAAGTAACCGAAAAATATTTGATAATTAATAATTTCAAAACAGATATTAAAAAATAAATACGTTATATGTGAGATTTCGTTATGAGTATCAGGATTATGAGGATAAAAAGTTATGACTATTGGGGTTACCCCGAAATAATTTCATATAATTAACAAATAATGTCAATTAATTTAAATTATAAAATAATCATTTGGATCAGGTGTGCGTGTATTGTCTGAGCCATCCCCATAATCTGACCTACCCCATAATTAAATTGAAGTAAATCTAAATAATAAAAAATAATTGTTCAAAATATCTAACGAACCCAAAAATTAAATAAAAATATTTATTACACCGTTTTGGAAGCTGAGAAATTTTAATTATTGTCTCTTACTTTCTGTGCTACCAGGAAAAAATCCTCAATAAAATAAAAATTAAATCATTATTAATTTATTTTTTAATTGCTCAGCAGTCCTAGCGTCTTTAAAAATAAAATTAAAATAAAAAATAATTGAAGGAGGAGGATCGAGGGTTATTGGTCGGGTCTGGCGCCGTCGTGGTCTGGTGGAGGATGAGGCAGAGGTTTCAGATCTGGCATGCATGAAGAGATCCTCTTGGCGAGGCTACCGAGTCACCAGTCGTATGAGAAACTCATCGCTCCGGAACCAACACTAGTTTCAAGCTTTCACCCACCCTCCGCATAAAGAGACCAAAGATGCGGGGCTAGGCTGCTCTCCTCCCTTGTAAAGGGAGACAATCACAGGTTTCCTCTAGCCCTCTCCTACCAGAAGCAGTATCTTCCTATTGACACACTCTGTCATTTAATGATAAGAAACTGCCAAATGCGGGTGGAGGAAAGCAAAACTGTCCGTCAATAAACTGCAGAGTACAACTTCGCTATTCGCCCTCTCGCCCCTAGGGCGAATAAGGAAACTTGTTGCTTTAGGGCCGATTCGGACGTGTCACTCTGCTGTCGTTGCCATGGTGACCCGGACTTTCTAGCAGCGACGCTGTGGGTTCCTTGATTAAAATGAGAGGGTGGAAAGTACCGTTTGGTAGGGAAACACCCTGGCCTTATCCCTGGCGCAGTAGCGTGATCGCGCGGCCAAGGGTCTCCGAGCGTCCCGGCTGCAAAGCCTCCCGGCGGGAGAGGCTGTTTGGGACGCAGCCCCGAGCAGACGACAGGTTCGGACCGACCGGTGACACAGGGCTACGTGTGCAGTAGAAAAATCTCTCGTTTTCGTCACTTTTGTGCCCGGATACCGAATTCATGACTCTGACGGCAGCCAGGAGTTTGTGTGTGGCCGAGTGCGTTTGTGTTTCCGTTTGTTAATCGGTTTTCTACTCTGGTGCGGCGGGGAGCGCACAGTCCGACGTGTTGGTCAACCCCACAACTGTTTTCAATCGTCCCCTTTTCCGTGCCTCTATCTGCTCAACCAACTCCGCGTCGCCACTGCAAGAACAAGCTAGGGCCCGCCCTTCCGTCGAACCGAGTTGCCAGCTCCGCTTCGCTGCGCCGGCAACTCGGTTCGACAGGGGGCCGGCCCAGCTTGGCCTGCCGGCGGCCTTTCCTCGGGCCTTCGGCCCTCGCATCAGACCCAACTTGGCCAGTCGAAGGCCCGGGCCTTCGGCCCGCTCTCATCAAACACCCCGTGAGCGGGTAAGGCAAAGTTATCGATGTACCATCGTGACTTAGGCCCGCCCTTCTATTCACAATATGCAAAAGTCCTTACACTTTTTACTCCAACTGTCCTTAGAATATGCCCATTTCATTTGTCTCTTAGCCCTCATTCCGAAAATACTCATATTTGCCATGCTACTGCAACTCCTTGCAATGGAGGCACAGCAGGAGCGCAAAACGAGCCCGTCGCACTTTTTCACATAACTCATGAAGGCGGGCTCCTGGACCCCCCTTCCGACCCCTCGTTGAAGAGGTCTTGCCAAGACCTATCGAAAACTTAAGTAAAAATTTTCAGTCGGTCGACCCCCTTTTTTCAAGATCCTGATGTGACTAATAGACGAAGTCGGGCTCCCGGACCCCCTTTCCGACCCCTCGTTGAAAAGGTCTTGCTGAGACCAATCGAAATCTGCAATAAATTTTTTTAGTCGGTCGACCCCCTTTTTTGAAGATCCTGATCTGGCCAACTTGTAAAAGCGGCCGATGGGGTCGGGACGAGGTCCATTCATCTTGTCTCGTCGCCCTGATTCCAAAAATACCCCTATGTGCCCTGCTAGCACCAATAATGGCGGAAATCCCCCTCCCGACCATGCAAACCATGATGCAGCTGCTGCAGGCCTTGCGCGGGTCGGACGGGATTTGCACCACCGGATTGTTTGTTCGGACGGCCCTCCTGAAGTACCCTCCAAATCTGGTCACTCCAGCTCAACTCCTTCCTTGTACACAGACGACGACAACAACAACGACGACGACACACAGACACAAAGGCAAATGCATATGCCCTCCCCCTATTTTTTGAATAGAAGGGCGGGCCAAAAAGTGTGGAGAGCACAACACAAGTACAACAAAAACTGTACAATAAAAGTACAACAGGGATCGTAGAAAGTACAACGAGAATTGTACGAACCACAACGAGGCCTGGACTGCACAGCACTTGTCATGCCGGTTCCATTGTACTTTGTACAACAATTGTTGTACTTTGAAAGTACAATAAATTCCTGATAAAAAATTTGCCCGTAATTTGTGTACTTTCGTTGTGGTTTTTTGGCCCGCCCTTCTATTCAAAAAATAGGGGGAGGGCATATGCATTTGCCTTTGTGTCTGTGTGTCGTCGTTGTCGTCGTCTGTGTACAAGGAAGGAGTTGAGCTGGAGTGACCAGATTTGGAGGGTACTTCAGGAGGGCCGTCCGAACAAACAATCCGGTGGTGCAAATCCCGTCCGACCCGCGCAAGGCCTGCAGCAGCTGCATCATGGTTTGCATGGGCGGGAGGGGGATTTCCGCCATTATTGGTGCTAGCAGGGCACATAGGGGTATTTTTGGAATCAGGGCGACGAGACAAGATGAATGGACCTCGTCCCGACCCCATCGGCCGCTTTTACAAGTTGGCCAGATCAGGATCTTCAAAAAAGGGGGTCGACCGACTAAAAAAAATTATTGCAGATTTCGATTGGTCTCAGCAAGACCTTTTCAACGAGGGGTCGGAAAGGGGGTCCGGGAGCCCGACTTCGTCTATTAGTCACATCAGGATCTTGAAAAAAGGGGGTCGACCGACTGAAAATTTTTACTTAAGTTTTCGATAGGTCTTGGCAAGACCTCTTCAACGAGGGGTCGGAAGGGGGGTCCAGGAGCCCGCCTTCATGAGTTATGTGAAAAAGTGCGACGGGCTCGTTTTGCGCTCCTGCTGTGCCTCCATTGCAAGGAGTTGCAGTAGCATGGCAAATATGAGTATTTTCGGAATGAGGGCTAAGAGACAAATGAAATGGGCATATTCTAAGGACAGTTGGAGTAAAAAGTGTAAGGACTTTTGCATATTGTGAATAGAAGGGCGGGCCTAAGTCACGATGGTACATCGATAACTTTGCCTAACCCGCTCACGGGGTGTTTGATGAGAGCGGGCCGAAGGCCCGGGCCTTCGACTGGCCAAGTTGGGTCTGATGCGAGGGCCGAAGGCCCGAGGAAAGGCCGCCGGCAAGCCAAGCTGGGCCGGCCCCCTGTCGAACCGAGTTGCCGGCGCAGCGAAGCGGAGCTGGCAACTCGGTTCGACGGAAGGGCGGGCCCTAGCTTGTTTTTCAGGTGAAAGTATTAGGGCGGCAATCGTTGCAGCGCTCCAGGAGCTGGGAATCTCCGAGGAGGAAATGAAGAAGATAACCTTTGTCACAGACAATGGGTCTAATATTGTCAAAGCCCTCGAAGATTTCAAGCGCCTCTATTGCTATGCCATGCCCTGAATATTTGCTTGCGCTCAGGCATGAGCATCAAGTACCACGAGCTGATCCTAACCTGCCTCGTCACTGTACCTCGGGCTATGGAAATCGTCAATGCGTGCGACGATGCTGTGCGCTTCACCTTGGACGCCAGAGGAGTACCGGCCCGAGTGAAGAAAGGCCTCAAGAGGAGCAACAAGAATCACAACAGCTACAGCGCGATGCTGCTCTCCCTGAGAACTTACTTCACAGAGGTATGTTGTAGCCATTTTTTTGTTGTGGGGGGGCAAGGGGATGAATTTGGTTTTGTTTTGCAACGGCCCTCTCCGTCTTTTCGCGGCGCAGCAGCGTGGGAGTGGCGGAGGCGGGCGGGGTTGGCGGCGCGGCGGCGGCGCCCCGTGCCACCCCCCGCCACTGACGCGTAGGCAGCCCATCGTACGCCGGTGCAATTTCGTTGCTAACTTTTCTGATCTTTTCAGGTTGTTGACTTCCTTCGGGCTCGGGGGCAAGGGCATCGGCTCGATGGAGTAACGGTGGAGGAGATTGAGGACCTTCTGCAGTTCCTCGCCCCCTTGGACTACAGCGCGGCGCGCGAATCGTCGCCGGAGGTGACATTGACGGCTTGGCCAAAACTCGTCGCGCATGGTGCACTGGGACAGGAGGCTGCCGAAGGCGAGCCGCCCTGCTCTGTCATGCTGGCTGCATTGAAGGAGCGGCTTCTGTACGAGCTGCACCTCATGGAGCTCGTGCAACAGGTGAACATATGCAAGAAGCTGGTGAAGTTCATCAAGCAGAGCGAACTCTGACACAGACTGTCCAAGACTGTGAAGCAGGAGTCAGATGTTCGCTGGAACTCCACCGCCAACATGCTTCAGTCCGTCGACGACGTTTGGGATGAGGAAAGTTTATTCACCCAAGAAAAGGAGAGGGGGGGGGGGTCACTCGTGCCGGCCTGTTATGTAACTTCATTTATTCTTCCAGATCGTCGCTTTGCTTGGGGCTGACCACGCTAAGCTGCAAGGTCTGGACAGGGAGTGCGTTCGGATGCTTCTCCGCTTCTTGGGACCTTTCCTGGAGGAGTCTAAAAAGCTGGAGGGGGAAGAGTACCCCACGCTTCCGCTAGCTCTCCTGTCCACCTGTCGCTTAAAGAAGCACTGCAACGTTCCTGTGGTGCCCATGCCTGTTCCGAGGGACGGGTGAGTTAGTCTTTTACCCAAACACCGATTTTTTTTGTGGTGCCCGCGGGGTCGTCGTGGCGGGGGCGGGCGGGCGGCGGGGGCCGTGACGGTGGCGGGTCCGTCCCGTCCTGGTCCGTGATGGCGGTGGGGCGTGAGGCCGTGGCAGCGGGGCGGACTGACTGGTGGGGCTCTGGCGGGCGCCCCGTCGTGGCGGGACGGGCTTGTAACGCGGACGCGGGACGCGGGGGCGTTGCGGGGTCGTCGCAGGGAAGGGAGCAGGGCAGGGGGCGGGGAAAGGGGTGGAGCTGGAGCAGGGGGGAGGGGGCGGGGCAGAGGAGGCGGAGTGGGGGGGGGGGAGTGGGGCGTGGGTGAAGGGAGGTTCGCCCTAGGTTTATTTTGTCCAAATTGACACTTTTTTCCATGTTGATAGGAATGAGGAGGAAGAGGATGTACCTGGAGGCATAGGAGCAGCTGAGCCTTTGAGTTTCCAGCTCCTTAGGAGAAATGTGCTTCACCATCTTGACCATACCGTGGAGCTCACGATGGAGCACAAGATGGCCACGGTGCTCCACCCCTCGTACAGGAAGGTGCGCATGCTTTCTTCTGACGAGCGAAATCAGGTAATATTTCCACGTTATCCTGTTTTGTAATAACTTTAAAACGAATCGTACACGTCATGTGCCGAAGTTGAGGCTTGGGCAAGGCCAGCAGGCAGGCAGGTAAGGTGAGGTGTCGGCCGAGCCGAGCCCAGCCCAGAACCCACCCTTTGGCTTCCGTCCTGTCTCATCCAACACAAACGTTTTCAATATTTTCGATTTGATTGTAGGTTTTTGACGCTCTCCGGGAGAGAGCCGCTGCTCTTCGCCACGTTGATGAAAATGACATCGACCGAGCTCCACCAGCAAAGAAGTCGAAGCTCGACGATGGCTACGACGACGAGTAGACTGAGCCGGCGAATGACTCTGGAATTGGAGTTGGTTTACCGTGGGAAGGAGTAGGCAGTGCAGCCATCCACGAGGAGCTCGATCGCTACCTCAGGGAGGCCACTTCCACTACTTCAGAAAACCTGCTGGACTGGTGGAAAACTGAGGTAGTTATTTGGTCTGCACTACCGACACAGTTTCGTTCAAAAACAATGGGACACTAAAATTATTTCTTTTTTAGCAGATGATACATTTATGTTCACAGCTATACGCAAAAATTGAAAAAAGAAATTATAATTATAAATGTATCAGAATGCTTGTACTCTCGTGCGGGGAGCAAGCGGCTGGATGGCTAGACTAGAAGATTATATGGGCGGAGGGCGCTCGGCCGCGCCGCGCCCGCGCCGCGCCCCGCACCCAGAGTCCTATAGCTGGCAGACAGCCACCAAGTGGGGTCCGCCCGTTATAGGACTCTACATGCAGCGCGCAGCGCAGCCGGCGCGGCGGTGAGGACCAGCAGCGCAGCCCTCTAGTCTTATTTGGTATCATTTTTCTCGTCGGAACGTGAGGATGCAGAATCCGGCATCCTTTCAACTATTTAACTGATACCCGCAAAAGTTCGCATTGGTACTAGGGCGGAACGGATGCGTGGCGTCCGTTTACAAGTGGCGCAGAGTGAGGAAGAGGAAGGTCTCCGCGGCGCAGGGTCAAGTGGACGCCAGGGCCCGGGGCGCGTCTGGGGCGGCGTCTGGTTTCTGTCGGGCCTTCGCACCGTACCGATGGCCGGCCTAGTACTATAAACCAATTTGACGGGTTTTGAGTATTCACGTGATTGGCCTACATATTGTGCATCCTCGCGTTGAAACAAAGAAAATGATACCCAACACAAGTGGTATTGGGGATATCAGTGTACTACCATCGACATTTCGAACATGTTAACAGAACACAATGTCACATTCAGATATCTAAAAGTTATATTAAAATTAACATTTTTTTGTGAATTAAGTGATAAGCAGCCATACATTAAAATAATTCTTGTGAATTAAGTAATAAACAAACATACATTATAATAAACATTCGTATCATCTGCTTTCACGTTAGCGTTTGCGTTAACGTTTTTTTTTTTCGTTTTGCAGGGCGCTGCCTATCCAAACCTGCAGGTTGTTGCGATGCAGCTCCTGGTAATACCTGCATCTAGTGCTTCGAGCGAGAGAGTATTCAGCAAGGCTGGGTTTATCATTAACCCAAGGCGGACAAACCTGGGGGGCAAGACTGTCGACGCTCTCCTCTTGTTGCAGCACCACAATGCCAAAAGGAGAACGAGCAGGAGAACACAAGCCGCAACGTCCTGCGCGCGCTAAGCGCTTTGTTTTTGTTTTTTGTTTGTATTTAATTTAAATACTTTGTTATTTTTCTTTGTTCCATATTGTATAGAAAAGCAAAATCTTTGATGTACATTGTATTAATGTAGTATAGAAAAGTAAAATTATTTTTTTCTCACAAACGCCGAATGATATAATTTTTGACTCGAAATCTCTAATCTTGAAGCACCAAATTCTCCACGTCCACGTGGCGTAGGGCAGGCGACATGCGCGGCCTGCCTGGGAGACGAAACGAAGTGAGATGGATAGCAGAGCAGAGAGACCCCTCGCCCATCGCGGGCGGGGCGCGGCGGGGGGGGGGGGGGGGGGGGGGGCAGGCAGCGGAAATATCCCACGCGCAAGCGACTGCGACGGTCTTGAGGAACCCAGAGTCACATTGTTATTGCGATTGCTAATTGCTAAGCGTCCATCATGGCGGCGCGCGCGGCGCGCCGCTGTTGCGGACAGGCGGACAAGGTAGTGTTCGGCCCGGCTCGGCTCGCCGTGGTCGAGCCGGGCCGGGGCGGGCTCGGCACGAGGCGCCGATTCGGACAACCCGAATGGCCGATTGTCCGACCGTCTGAGCTCTCTAGCCCCATTTCGGCTAACAGTTCTAAATTGTAAGTTCTTAATCTAAATTATTAGTCTCAAAATGACAGAGTCACCGCACAGTCACCCGGACAGAGAAAAATTGCCCGACAAGACCCAGTTTAATGAGAGGCTGAAGGAGTTGCTTGCGACGAAGAGGACCGACAACTCGGCCTTCATGGACCTACCTACCAACAAGGCATTTATTAATGAAACGCAGACAGTTTTGCTTTCCTCCACCCGCATTCGGCAGTTTCTTATCATTAAATGACAGAAGTGTGTCCATAGGAAGATAATGCTTCTGGTAGGAGAAGGCTAGAGGAAACCTGCGATTGTCTCCCTTCACATGTCGGGACCCTCTCTGTGAGGGATCGGTCAGAGCTGGCATGTAGATATTTGTGGCAAGGTACCTAAATCAACAGAAGGTTACGAGTACATATTAGTAGCAATAGAGGCACTCTCAGGATGGCCAGTAGTGGCCCCACTAATTCAAAATAATGCTAAGGAAATTGCAACTGCACTAATAAACCATGTCTTCTCAGTCTATGGAGCACCACGCTCAATTATTACAGAAGCCTTTCGAGTCACAGTTATTTCAGGAAATTATGGACTTATACCAGATAAAGAAATATCGAACTACAGCTTTCCACCCCTCAGCCAATGGAAAAGCAGAAAGATGGATAAGAACGCTAAAACAACAACTGTCCATGCTAAGCAGCAAGACTCAAAAGGAATGGGTGAAATATTTACCTTTCATAGCTCAGGCATACAGGAACTTGCTAAATCCTGTCCACAAGTTTTCACCATACGAAATTATGTTTGGCACACCGATGAGAACTCAACTGACGTTGAACCAAGGAAGCCCACCATGGACGAAAGATATGGAAGCCGTTCCACAACAAGTCAGAGAACGACTGGCAGAAATCCACCAATTGGTCAGAGAAATGCACGGCCAAGCTGCAACAAAAATGAAACAACGTTACGACAACACAGCACTGCTAGCACCATTCAAAGCAGGAGACAGAGTATACTTGTACAGACCAAAGGTACAAAAAGGAGTATCCCCAAAACTGACTATACCGTAATAGATATTCTAAATGACTGTAACGCAAGGATACAAAAAGAAGCTCACCCTTATACGATGATGATAGTCCACATGGATCGACTAGCAGCATATACAAATGCCGAAGAAGAAACATAGGCAGCATGGCTGACATATGTCTGAAGGCGTCCAAGCGAAGATCCACAGAGTGGCTCCCCGTGGCTGAAGCAAGCTTCAGAGTTGGGGAACTACAGGAAGGGGCCGCCGCCGGGGGCCGCGTATCCTGGCTGCACCCACACTAGGATCCCGGGAGCCGGAGAGTCCGCAGAAAACCCAGCCTGGCTCGTCGGAAGGGGTCCTCTCGAAGGGGAGAAATGGCGAGGCCATGAACGGCTTCGCTGCCGCAGCTGCGGTCCTTGCAGCTGCTGGGGGCCGCAGTGCTACGAAGCGCAGTGGGCCGTCACCACTGAGGCTCCAGTGGAAGTCCTGCTCCGTTGCTGCCCACCGAGCGACAAAGACCGCACAACGGGGGCCCAATCCCGAAGGCGGCCCGGGGCCCTATCGCACTCGATCTCCGGGCCCCGCCGAATAGGCAACTTCCAGCCCAAAACCTCCACCCGGTCCGTGGCCAACAAGAAAGGCTGCCGACAGGATCCTAAGCCTTCGACAACCCCCGGGACCGAAGCCCCGCCGGGTAAATGTCCTCCGTGGACGTGATCAGACAAAGACCAACAAGGCCATGTCGAGAGTTAACCTCCAACACTTGTAAACAAACTGCAAGCTCTAAGGCACTGCCTGCTCGAAATTGGCACTTCAACCACTCAAAATAGTCCAGTCAACACAACCTTAAACAAAAGAACAGAGATAAGTGAAACAGACTGTACAACCACCGCCGCCACAAAAACCGGAAGTCACGGCCGCCATCTTGACCGCCATCTTATATCAAAGTCAAACTTGAACTAAAACCAAACCCAACTATCAAATCGGAAATTGGCAAACATCTACAAAAATGGCCCCCAGGAAATGGATTGCTCACAACGGAACCAACGACAAGGACCTCATCAACAAAATGGAAAATGGAAAGGTACTAAAAATTACCGAATTCCCAAAACTGACAGGCCCAAAGATCAAACGAGGGAATCCCCGCTTCAGCCGAAGGACTCTCTCAAACTGGACACAGAAAGGATAATGCCACTGCAACAGAGAAATGAACAACGAATTAGCCCAACCAAGGCATCAGTATTAGCCAAACTATTCAGAGAGGAAGAAAAGAAAGAGGAAAAAAAGGACAGAAAACTTCGACAGAAACAACATCAGGATGAACTTCAAAGGCGAAAATTAGAAATCGAAGCAACAAGGAAATTACTCGAGAAGGAGGAAAAGTTGAGAAAACAGAAAATCCAGGAACAAAGAGAAACAGAAGCCAGAAAAAGGAAGGCAGGAAGGATTACGCTCAGAAAAGAGGAAGATAAAATAAATTGGTTCAAAGACCCAGGCTACACAAACCCTTGGGCAACAGACTCAAAAGAAGAAATAGAAACAATAAACTTAGAAGAAAAAGGAGACTCGGACGTAGAAGAGATCTGCTTTGCAAGCACAGAAGAAGAAAGAGGGGAACGGAGCAAAGACGAAAACATAGAACAGACCATGGACTGCATAAAGTCAAAAGAAAAAGAGATGATGCAAGAAATATTGGACATAGAAAAGCAAATACAAGCAATAGAGAAAATCAACTCACCACAGGAAGGAAGACCAGACGAATCGGTCAACAGCAAACAGGAATGCACTCAAGTCTCGGTAAAAATCCCATCAGGTCTCCAAACAGTCCCAAATCCAACGGTACTACCAACAAAAACTATCAAGGAAAAAACGGAAGCACTGAAACAAAAGAAAACAACAAATGAAACAAACCAACAGTCAAGCTACGGTACAATCAAAAAGGGAGGAAGAACAAAAGTTGTACGGTGCAACAAATGTCACTCAAGAGGACATACCTCGATAACGTGCAAAGCATCCAAAACCAAAGAAGAGAAGAAATAAAATGAGAAGCAGGACTAAACCCAGAGTCTTCGAAGCAGAGTAGCAGACAGCTACAAAAACAGCTCGGGAGACCAGAAGAAAAACGTTGGAGTAAAAAAAAAAACCTGAAACAAACAAAATAATTAAACTGAGCAAGGGAGCGTCAGGATGGCCCTAACCAACTACAATAAGTAACAGAACTTGCACATTACCCAAAACACTATAGAAAAGTAAAAGAAAACCAACACTCACCGGAAGGAAGAGAATCATGCAAGAAAAGAGTCGAGACATGCCCAACGTGCAAAGGGGGAAGGTAAAGAGAGTGGGGCCTGAGACCACATGCAAAAACGCATGCAATAACACAAAAAAAATTAACAAGAGAATATAATACAATTGCCGTAATAAACGGTACAGGACAGGTATCAAGCGAACCAGAAGAGTCAGTAACAATAAGGAATGGATATTGATAAGTGGTAAATCACAAAAGACAATAACAGTGAGGATAAATAGCGACAGTGGGAATATTATTGGCGCACCACGGACTCGGACACCAAACGAAAGATTATTAACATTAAGAATAAACATCAAGATTATGAAACATTAACGGCGTAAACGCCAAACAAGAGATTATTAACGGCAAGAATAAACATCAACAATTAATATTAATGGGGCACACCGGAATTAGGAGCCAAACAAAACCGACACATGCAATCGGGCAAATGCACGACCCCGGCCATACGCTCCTCAAAGTCCCGAGGGAAGCGGAAAATCTAAATCCCCCGAGGAGGGACATTAGACAAAACCGGGACGGGAATGACCGGTTCGTTTTCAGGAGCAGCCACCTGATCACACAGCAAAAGTTAAAAATATTGGGGCAACCACCGCCAAGCATACACCCTGACTAAGAAACTCACATCAGCCAAGATATCGGGAACCGGGACCCCAGGGAGTGAGCGCAAGTAACAACCCGGAGCTAGTGACCCTCCCGTGAGAGATGCGCCAGACCATCGAAAATCCGGCGCTGTGATTGGTCAGGTGTAAACCGCTCGGCCGACCCTCGAGAATGACCCTGTGCGAGGCTACGGTATGAGAACGGTGGTCTGCGGAGTAGTCGTGTCGTGAACGTTGAGCAGACAATTAAAACAATCAAATACCTTTACTTACTTCTTATTCTTGAAAAACTAAAAAAATAGTAGTATAATCTTCCATCCGTTCGATTTCCTCATCCACTGCTCAGCCGCTCCTGCCTACGTCTACGTCACATTCCGTCCCGAACTCCTCACGGTTTTGATTCTCATACCTAGCCTCGCACGGCGTGCGCGCAGACCACTTTACACCAGGGCCAGTCCTGGCGCATCTCTCACGGGAGGGTCACTACCCGGAGCCGGCCCGACACCTGGCCCACGCCAGACAAAATTGTCCGCAGCGGGTCCCTCGGGGACCCGTCACCATGGAGGACAGAGGCCACGACGTCGACACCCAGTTCCTCTAGGACCACGACGTCGTCCCCAGCAGCCCCAACATCAAGCGCCGCCCACATGCCGTCATCGGCCTGGGGGAGATCGCCCCCCCCCCCCCACGTAGGGTCATCGGGCATGGGGTCGAAGAAGGCAGGGACCGCAGGGACGGGGTCAGCGGGGATCACTTCGGGGAGCTCAGGTTCAGGATTGTCAGGGACAGGGGCAGCAGGGAGCCCAAGCACCTCAGGGGCAGGGTTAACGGGGGCCACAACGGCAAGAACGGTTTATCAAGGAAAAGGAAAAGGCCCAAGCGTAAAGGAAATAAGGCGTACGTTAACCGACCATTCACAAGTAAGCGTGAACACTCACAAAAACCTAATTTTTGCACTTCAAGCAACAGAACAAAGGGAAGGTCGCGTTCAGTTGGCCCAAATCCCACTCCTGGTCTTCGAAAATTCCTTGGGCCGGGTGGTGAGGAATTGCATGGTTCGGAACGTTAGCATCAGGCCCCGCAAGATAGCAAGTCCTACACATCTATACCGAACAAAGGACCGAAAACATGCTTCATGACATGCCACATGCCCAAGCAACAAAACCAAAAAGAAAACAAATACTAGTTGATACTTACAAAACCTCCGTGCCCCGCTCCGTTATCGCCCTGGCAGAAGCACCAAGCTGAAAAAGCCCGCAGGCGCAGCGTAACGACAGCCATGATAGGAGAAACGACCGTGCACGCTCGGACGCTCACCACAGAATGAGACCAACGCCGCCGAGCCAGGGACGCCAGGCCAACAACGCGGCTAGGCCAACCAATCAAAACGCACGAATACAACACACGACCCCAGCGGCCAATCATAGACTAGAGCAACGGCACGGACTGGAGCGCGAGGACGACGGCGACGCCGGCCAGCGCGTCAACAACGTCAACAACCGCGCCGCGGCTAGCAACTAGAGTCCTAGATACTGACGGAGAAACGAAAGCCGCGGCCGGGCTGGCGGCCATCTTGTCTGGGCTGGCCCGGGAGCGGTGCGGTAAGGTGGGGCGAGGCGGAGCGCGGCAGACAGCCGGAACAGTCTTTCGGCCACAGCTCGAAAACCGTCGCCGCGACTCCAACGCTCCACGCAACAGCGGCAGGGCACGGTACTGCACCGCGCTAAGAACCGGCGCAAGGGGTATCGCCAGGCGCGAAGCGCGCGCCAATTCAAACGGGCGAAGTCCACAAACACTCTAGCCGCTTGGAATAAATGTCACAAACGACACATGTCATAACCCTAATTGTAGATAAACAAGGAAGAAGTAAAACCGTTGCTGAACACAGTGTATTCCATTCATTCGGAGAGGAAAAGGAGACTTAAATCAAAAACAAAAAATTAATAAGTCTGATCTACAGGACCACTGTCGACTCGGCTTGGGTCAAACGAGCCAAAATGATCTTCATCATGCTGAACATCGCTTTCCTGACCATCATCGCTGCACTATTAACGCACTACTTCCCCAAAACTGGACATTTGCGCCGGGGCCGGTCAATAAGTGCCCTTGGTCTGGGGGCACCCTACAATTTTCCCATTTGCGCCTTGCTGAGATGCCAGTTGGGTTGCCAACCTGCAAGTGTTAAGCGCTGACACTCACGAGCATAACACAGAGTTGCTGAGCGAAGCGAAGCACCCTGTTGGGAAATTTGAACGGTCGATTGTCCGCCCCCCCCCCATCCCTTTACTTTACTAGAGGTATCTTCCTCTTTGTCTTTATACTATATTCATATGCGTATACATAGTGCGAGCTGTATAGGCCGAGCTACATAGTCCGTGCTAAATAAGCCGAGCTAAATAGGACCAGATCCATAGGTAAAACAACTCTATAGTCCGAGCTCCATAGTCCGAGCTCCATAGGCCGAGCTCTATAGTCCGAGCTCCATAGTCCGAGCTCCATAGTCCGAGCTCCATAGTCCGAGCTCTATAGACCAAGCTCCATAGTCCAAGCTATGTAGACCAAGCTCCATAATCCGGCTCCACAATCAAAATGTCCAACCCTCTGGGAGATTTTGAATAGACGGTTTGTCCCCCCCCCCCTCCGGCGAGTAGCGAGTAGCGTAAGATCTGTCGCGAATAGCGTAAGATCTGTCACGAGCCCGTTAGGTTTTGTTAGGATAGGTTGGACCATTTAGTTTTTAGAGCCTCCCGTCAATCGCCACGGCCGCCCTCCCCTCCTTCCCCGCCCCTGCCGCTCGGTACTTAACCCAGCCCTTCTGCATGCGCAGATCCAAGGGGTGGGGGTGGGGGGGGGGGGGCCAAAGGACAATCGCCCCCCGCCCCCTTGACCCCTAGATAACCGCCTGAAAAGTAAACAAAAAGCAACACTTTGCCCCTGTAAATAGGCAAAGGTTAGGTTAGGTCTCATTATCTTCCACAATAAACGTTTAAATAAAATATACCTCCCGCAACTTGAACACCAAAAACATTACTCCAATCCATATATTTCCCTAATTTTTCAAAATAAATAATTCCCAATTTACTACTGATGCAAATGCAATTTCATCTGCAGCAACATGCAGCTCAGCATCAAGGCCGGATGCCTTCCCCTGGCTAGTAATTATACAGTTTTCTTCTGCCTCTGCATCTTGACCAGTCGGTTCAAGCTTCCAACGTACACAAGATAGTCAAACAGTTCCAGCTTTTCCTCCTTCAGCTCCTCCCATGCCTTCTAAGTCAATTGCTTTACTTTCAGAGATTCACCTTTTGCCGTGAAGGGAACCCCTGCGCGTATGGTTCTTTCACGCAGTATCAGGCACTTGCCACCTTTGCTTGTCGACGTAAGCGAGTGTCAGCCGTTGTGAATAACATTCACGAAAAAACGCTCGCACTGTCAACACTGTCCAGCGACGACGAACGACTGACAGCAGCGGCGCCTGGCTCGGCTCTCGGCTGGCTAGGCGGGCTGAGCTACGCGTCTGTCCGTCTGCCGTCGCTCGGCAGGCATGGGTCGGCTCGGCGCCAGTCGGTCTGCCCCGCCTCCCCGCCGCCCACCCGGCGCAAATGGGCTATTCCCGCCACTCGCCACTCACATTTATTCCCGCCCCCCGAACGTACTCAGGAAGACGCGGCGCAAATGGGCACCAACCATCCAAGATGGCGGACCCGTTAAAATGCCCATTCAAGATGGCGGCCCGTTAAAATGCCCCCCTCTTTACCACTAGTGAATAAATATGCAATAAATGAAAGTATATAGTTGAAGAACTTACATATGAATGGTTAAGAAAGAGCATTGTCGAAATCACATCTGTATATCTTTTTCATGACCCTCAGTCACTACACACGTCGCGGACCGCAAAGGACCTCCGGTCAATGACCTTGCTCTCACCCCCACATAAGGGTTGGACTTTGGTCGGCATATCTCATTTACTCGCTCTGCAGCGTGTCGGTGGCACCGAGACGAGTCCAGTGACACGTCGCGTAGAGTCCTATACATTCCACTATAGGCCCCTAACGTCGCGGACCGCAAAGGACCTCCGGTCAATGACCTCAACACTTAATTATCATCTAGGTTTCTTGTGCATAAGCTATGCACGAAACTGTGCATGCGTTTAAAATGCACGAATTTGTGTGCAACTACGCACGAAAACGTGCGTTGCTGCGCATTAAATTCGTGCATTTTGAACCGCATGCACAGTTTCGTGCATAGCCATGCACAAATGCTTGGCTCTGAGGGTCTCTCTCGGCCCTTTATTGGCTGAGCGATTAGCGAAGCCAGTTACTCCAGTGGGGTTGAAAAGTTTTGTCTGTCTGTCTGTTTGTTTGTATGTCTGTCTGTGTGTCCGCACTACTCCTCCTGAACAGCTCGGCCGATCGAGACGAGATTTTGCAGGGTTAATAGGTATATCCTTGGCTCGCCACACGCAAAAATTCAGCTTTCTATCTCATTCCATTCAGTTGTACTAACGAAAAAACACTAAAAAAACGGCAGAAAAAGTGCAACTTTTTAGTGACTTTATATTTTAGAGACATTTTTACATGGTTTCTTATGTTTTTGAAGTTCCTGATGACGAAAATGAGATCAATTTCGACCCCTGACCAAACTTTTAACTGCGAATTGGCTACCTCGGCCCGAATTTACTAACATAATCAACTTCGACCCTTCATCTTGAAAAAAGGGGGTCGACTGACTAAAAATTTTTATTGCAGATTTCGATAGGTCTCGGCAAGACCTTTTCAAAGAGGGGTCGGAAGGGGGGTCTAGGAGCCCGACTTCATTAGTTGGCCGAATCAGGATCTTGAAAAAAAGGGATCGACCGACTAAAAAATTTTATTGCAGATTTCGATAGGTCTCGGCAAGACCTTTGTAAAGAGGGGTCGGAAGGGGGGTCTAGGAGCCCGACTTCATTAGTTGGCCGAATCAGGATCTTGAAAAACGGGGATCGACCGACTAAAAAATTTTATTTCAGATTTCACGTGGTGCGTTACTCAATGCCTCAAAAATCCTTGAGAAAGCTTGCCGAAGGCAAGCACGGAAGCGCCGCAGGCCAAGGTAGGTGTAACGCCAGGCGTGGATTGTCGTAACTGGTGCAGCATCGCGAAGCCTGTTACGACAAGACACGGTCTGGCGTAAACCTACCTTGTTATGGACTCCCCACGTCAGCCTGTCTTTAATCATACTTTCTTCAAGTTTGTAGCCTAGCATTGAAGAGCTCTCTACAAGCTGTCACACTTCGGTTCTGCAGTGTATGCTTTCAAATTTTGCTAGGACAGCTTCTTGTCAAGTCAGTTGTGGCAACTAGTTCTCCTTCCTCATTTACTACATTTACTTGTTTCATTGAGGCACTGACGGAGTTTTACAATTCCAGAGCATCTGGGCCCGCATGTCCCATTAGGATGGCCTATTTTCCTACGGTGCTCTCATTCTCTATCTTTTCAGCAGTGAGATGAATGTCAAAACGCTGCTTGTAGTTTTCCCGCTTTGCATGGAAGTCCCCAGATTTTAAGTCCACTGGACCTGGATTCTTGCTCATGTTTACGGCTTGCTTTAGCAAGTCAGAGCTCAGGGTTCTTTGAACTTTACGTCAGATTTGTTCAGCCCCACACACAAAACACTGAATCTGATGAACTGGAGCACTCACTGGGTCCACTTTTGACTCACTGTATTTCTTCTACACACGCCTTTTTGGCCCGTCCTGTATTTTTTGGCCCGCCCTTCTATTCAAAAAATAGGGGGAGGGCATATGCATTTGCCTTTGTGTCTGTGTGTCGTCGTCGTTGTTGTTGTCGTCGTCTGTGTACAAGGAAGGAGTTGAGCTGGAGTGACCAGATTTGGAGGGTACTTCAGGAGGGCCGTCCGAACAAACAATCCGGTGGTGCAAATCCCGTCCGACCCGCGCAAGGCCTGCAGCAGCTGCATCATGGTTTGCATGGGCGGGAGGGGGATTTCCGCCATTATTGGTGCTAGCAGGGCACATAGGGGTATTTTTGGAATCAGGGCGACGAGACAAGATGAATGGACCTGGTCCCGACCCCATCGGCCGCTTTTACAAGTTGGCCAGATCAGGATCTTCAAAAAAGGGGTCGACCGACTAAAAAAATTTATTGCAGATTTCGATTGGTCTCAGCAAGACCTTTTCAACGAGGGGTCGGAAAGGGGGTCCAGGAGCCCGACTTCGTCTATTAGTCACATCAGGATCTTGAAAAAAGGGGGTCGACCGACTGAAAATTTTTACTTAAGTTTTCGATAGGTCTTGGCAAGACCTCTTCAACGAGGGGTCGGAAGGGGGGTCCAGGAGCCCGCCTTCATGAGTTATGTGAAAAAGTGCGACGGGCTCGTTTTGCGCTCCTGCTGTGCCTCCATTGCAAGGAGTTGCAGTAGCATGGCAAATATGAGTATTTTCGGAATGAGGGCTAAGAGACAAATGAAATGGGCATATTCTAAGGACAGTTGGAGTAAAAAGTGTAAGGACTTTTGCATATTGTGAATAGAAGGGCGGGCCTAAGTCACGATGGTACATCGATAACTTTGCCTTACCCGCTCACGGGGTGTTTGATGAGAGCGGGCCGAAGGCCCGGGCCTTCGACTGGCCAAGTTGGGTCTGATGCGAGGGCCGAAGGCCCGAGGAAAGGCCGCCGGCAGGCCAAGCTGGGCCGGCCCCCTGTCAGACCGAGTTGCCGGCGCAGCGAAGCGGAGCTGGCAACTCGGTTCGACGGAAGGGCGGGCCCTAGCTTGTTATGAAAGTAAATATCGGAGGACGGGCATATAGTATGATGCGTGCTGTGCGTTCGTCCGTCCGTCCGTCCGTCCGTCCGTCCGTCCGTCCGTGGTCCAATCTTCACCAAATTTGGTATGCAGCCTCCTAGGGTGAACCTTAGAACCGCCCGGTGACGGCTTTTTCGATCCGAGCCCCAGGGGCGCTGCTGCAGGTGCATCATGGTTTACATGGTGTACAGTAGGATCTCTGCAGCGGAGGCCGCTAGAAGGGCATGTAGGGGTATTTTTGGAATCGAGGCGACGAAATAAGGACAACGGTGTAAATTTCGAGCCGATCGGAAAAGTTTGGGCCCAGGTTCTAATCCCGGTGGGGTAAAAATACGATCAAAATTTTCGACTCGAGTTTGACATTGTTTCGTATGTTTTTGAGGGTGCTGATGACGAAAATGGCATCCATTTTGACCCCAGACCCACTTACGAATCCCGGTAGGGTCAAATGCGACCAAAATTTTTCCTTTTTGACCCCGAACTGGACCCAGGCGGTCGAGTGCCGTTTCCGTCACATACGACCCTAATCTTTATTTCGAGGTAGACATGGTTTCATACGTTAAGGGTGCTGATGACGAAAGTAACATCTATTTAGTTTCCGACAGAGATTTGCATCACTATGGGCTAAAATACGACAGCAATTGCGAATGTTTAAAATGAACGGGACGGGCCAAAGTTGCCGATTTGTATCGCTACTTTCCCTGTTATTCTCACACGTGTTCGCTCCGACCTCACGACTGCGCCTAGAATGGCACTAAGAATCTATATGTATCACTTTGAGCCTGAAACAAATATACATTGGAAAACCTGTGATGTCCACTGCAAACTTTGTGAAGTAGAAGACCGCATGTCAATAAACGCTACTCCAGAAGAAATATTGGCAAATTGGACAACTGTTGTACCTGAAGGAGTGTCAAGCATGACAATGGTGCAGGATCAGAAGCTGGACGAAGAAATTATGCCAATCTACATAGCAGTGGAAGAAGGGCGTAAACCTCATTTCCAAGAAGTGTCTGAGTATGGGCAACATACCAGAACACTGTGGCATAAATTCAAGTCCTTGATCATTGAAGACCACTTGCTATACAAGAAAGTAGAGCATCCGTCTGGAGATCCTGCGAAAACACAGACAGTGTTAGTATTGCCACGAAAACACGTGAAAAGGACTATGGAGGCATACCATACACAATTGGGTCAAACTAACCACTTTGGTGTTGGAAAAACATTGGCAACGTTAAAACGTTACTTCTGGTGGCCAGGAATGTACAATGATGTGGCAGAAATGGTTGCCAGTTGTACCACATGCCTAAAGGCTAAAGGACCGCTTCAAAAAGTGAAGGTCCCTCTCAAAATATTCCACGATGGAGTGCTGCATGGAAGGTGGCATGTCGACACAGCTGGACCATACCCTGTAACAAAAGACGGGTTTAAGGGTATTGGTAGCAGTGGAGGCACTGTCTGGATGGCCAGTGCTAGTCCCATTAAAAACACAACAAGCACAAGAAGTAGCGAGAGCCCTGATCACTCATGTCTTCTCAGTGTATGGAGCTCCTTTGTCTCTCCTGACAGACAAAGCTCAAATGTTCGAATCTGAGCTGTTTCATGAAATTATGGCGTTGTATCATATCAGGAAGACCAGAACAACAGCTTATCATCCATCGGCCAATGGAAAAGCTGAGAGATGGGTGAGAACACTAAAACAAAATTTAAAACTGTTGTGTGACGGAGCACATCATGCTTGGGCAGAATATCTCCCATTTATTGCACAAGCGTACAGAAGCTTACCCCATTCCACACACAAGTTCTCACCTTATGAGATAATGTTTGGAGCTCCTATGAGGACACCATTGCATATGCAGCAAGGACCACCACCTCAGATGCCTGACATAAGAGAAAACTACCCATGGGCTGTCAGAAATGCCTTGTACAAAATCCATGAAGAAGTCAGGAAAATCAGAGCTGAGGCTGCAGTACGCATGAAGCATTATTATGACAGAAATGCTGCTCTGTGTCCGTTCAAGGAAGGCGACAAGGTTTTCCTATATAACAAAGCATTAAGAGTAAATGAGACATCAAAGAAATTACATATTGAGTGGGAAGGTCCATACACAATACTCACAATACTGAATGACTGTGACGCCAGAATTCAAAATGATGCAAAGCCCTCAGACGTCCAACTGGTCCACATGGACAGACTAACTCCACATCCAAAACCAGGAGAGGATGACATAGGGGCATGGCTCTCCTATACTGGAACAGAAGAATCAGATGATGAACTGTTCCTGAAAGAAAAGAAGTACACGGTGTCTTGGAACAAGGCGCCTCCCAAGTAACCCATGGCAACAATAAGTACTGTGCCAAACTACTGTGCTCAACAAACCACCCTAGAAACCAGATAGTCTAGTCTGAAGTTTACAGAATGAGTGAGCAGAGAATTGATGCTTTCCTTGAAAAGTATAAGATTCCCAAGAGGAAAGTGGAGCCAGAAAAGGCAGAGCGGAAAAAGGTGCTGGATATAGCAAGAAAAGGCAAGATATGTAAGAAGGAAATAGGTCCTACCCCATTGCAGACTTCAAAGGTTAAGGCGGCCCTACCAGAAGTGAACTACGCAGCCTTAAAAGCCAAAATGCAGAAAAGGTATGAGGAAAAACAGCGGTTGGAGTTAGCGGCCAAACATGCCCAAGAAAGAGAGGAAGAACAGCGCAAGCAAAAACTGGAAAAAGGACACCATGAAGCCAAACTAAGACGCCAAGCAATGCAGAAAAAGGAAGCCGAAAAACGGAGAATTCTGAAGCAACAATGTGAAGAAAGAGTGAAGCAGAGAGCACATCGATATTCGCTTGAAGATGCACTGCTGCACTACGACGAGCCAGAGACAACATTGCCAGACGGTGATGAAGCACAGCTACTCGGAGAAGATGCAGACTTGATCGCAGCCATGGATCAGCTGCTCACAAGTGAGGTTAGTGCTGGAGTCCAAAGTTGTCATCGGAAAGCCTCAAGAAAAGCCTGTGGACAAGATAAACAAGTCCATTGAAAAGCCAGCGAAAAGGACAATCCGATGCTGGAGGTGTGGATCGCGCAAGCATGAGAAGAAGGATTGCCAAAATGCTTCTAGGAAACAACTCAAGAAATTGGCAAAGGACTTACGACTAAATGTGGTGACGCCAACTGACATTTGGAAGCACACGCCAGAAGCTCAACGCAAAGAAATACTGCCGCTGGTTCCAGTCCCGCCTCCGTTGCCTCCGTTAGCGTTGGTCCAAGAACTCGCTGAACTATCTTCCCGACCAACTTGGTGGGAAATGTGCACCCAAGAGTGATAACCTGTATAAAAAGATAGGGTTAGGAACTTGAAACCAAGTGAACACTTTCATTTCCAGTAAGTTCTAAAGCCCATTGTAAATATGTTTTAAATAGAAAGGTTAGGACCTTTTTGGTCATACGCTTTCGACAACCTTGATAAATGTATAGTGCCCCTAACTTGTAAATTGTAATAAAAAATTAATTGAATGCAATTGTTTTCCTTGACAGTTCTGATTTCCATGGTTCATAAATGACAGATGCACATTGGTTAGAGAAATACTCGTGGACCTGTCCTAGACTGAGTCGAGTAATTTCTACACAAACAAAACACAAAGTCAGCCTGCTTGTGGGTCAAGTCCCTTGTTGAGCTTTTGTGTTTCACAACACTTGCACTCTAGGTCATAACACTGACAAAGAAAACTTCTAAAATTAAATTGTGATGTGAAAATCATCACAACACTTGGAACAAACAATGATTCTGAGTCTGTAGTGCAAATAGCGCTGTGACGCAGAGACCACGGAAGTCAAAAGTGTACACGGAAAACAGTTTGAACGTTTTGGGCAATTAACTAAATGACAACTTGAAATTTAAATGGTACTCACCAAATGCAACACTGGAGTTGTTGTGGTGTAAAGGGGGAAGGGAATTGGAAAGTGTTTCACAACGTTTCAAAATTATAACCCAAGAAAAGTGTAGTGTGTTGACTAACTACTTACTAACCCACTACAATGAAAATCTAAAAGGCAGTGGATGTTACCAACTGTCACAGAATGGCAACTTCAAGGAACAAAATAATGAATTTAATAAAATGTTAAAAAAAGGAAAAAGAATTAAAAATTAGAAGAACAAATGACAGAAGGCCCAAAATTAGAAGTAAAATCGCCGCGCATGCGAGTGGCGCGGATGGGACAGCTGGTGCACGATGAAACTTCACCAAGATGACGACGAGGGCATGCGGGGTTAACTCCCCAGAATCGGCATCGTAGCGATGCAGATGGGATATTGAACGCCAGTTCAACAACCTCATGGACGCTGGATGCGCCACCGGTCACCATTTCCCACTGATTGATGCCGGGAAGGGCACCAGGCTTATTGATGGCCCAATGACAGCATGCAACATGAGCCTGAACCAAACAAGATTGGGGGCTCACGGACGCAAAATGGGGCCCAGGTCCTTCCCTCTGAGCTTATTAATTACTCACGTTATAAGTGGCCCGAGGTCCTGGAAGCTTGATCTGAGCAAAATCTCCCACAAAACATTGCTCCCGAGAAATGATGTGAGAATGAGACATGATAGTAATAGAATTATCCAGATAAGATTCAAAGGAAGAAAACAGACGAGTTTAGTGTCTAAGGACGAGCAAGACAACAACAAGTAAAGA
Source organism: Stenchaetothrips biformis (assembly GCA_030522485.1). Lineage (NCBI taxonomy): Eukaryota > Metazoa > Arthropoda > Insecta > Thysanoptera > Thripidae > Stenchaetothrips > Stenchaetothrips biformis. The sequence goes on from CM060102.1 coordinate 9,562,068, forward strand.
CAAGGTAGGTTTACGCCAGACCGTGTCTTGTCGTAACAGGCTTCGCGATGCTGCACCAGTTACGACAATCCACGCCTGGCGTTACACCTACCTTGGCCTGCGGCGCTTCCCTGCTTGCCTTCGGCAAGCTGTCTCAAGGATTTTTGAGGCATCGAGGAATGCACCACGTGAAATCTGCAATAAAATTTTTTAGTCGGTCGATCCCCTTTTTTCAAGATCCTGATTCGGCAAACTGATGAAGTCGGGCTCCTAGACCCCCCTTCCGACCCCTCTTTGAAAAGGTCTTGCTAAGACCTGTCGAAAGCCGCAATAATTTTTTTTAGTCGGTCGATCCCCTTTTTTCAAGATCCTGATTCGGCCAACTAATGAAGTCGGGCTCCTAGACCCCCCTTCCGACCCCTCTTTGAAAAGGTCTTGCCGAGACCTATCGAAATCTGCAATAAAAATTTTTAGTCGGTCGACCCCCTTTCTTCAAGATGAAGGGTCGAAGTTGATTATGTTAGTAAATTTGGGCCGAGGTAGCCAATTTGCAGTTAAAAGTTTGGTCAGGGGTCGAAATTGATTTCATTTTCGTCATCAGGAACTTTAAAAACATAAGAAACCATGTAAAAATGTCTCTAAAATATAAAGTCACTAAAAAGTTGCACTTTTTCTGCCGTTTTTTTAGTGTTTTTTCGTTAGTACGACTGAATGGAATGAGATAGAAAGCTGAATTTTTGCGTGTGGCGAGCCAAGGATATACCTAACAACCCTGCAAAATCTCGTCCCGATCGGCTGAGCCGTTTGGGAGGAGTAGTGCGGACACGCAAACAGACAGACAGACAGACAAAACTTTTCAACCCCACTGGAGTAACTGGCTTCGCTAATCGCTCAGCCAACAACAAAGACAAGACAAAAGAAAGACAAAGGAAGAAAACAACAAAAGAAAACCGCAAAATATGGCCAGTCTACACAAGTAATGTACAACAATGACTTCAAGGCAAGGTTTAATGACAACCAGAACACTGTTAGAAAAAATCTTCGGATTTTACGAAGAATCTCTTGTGAAAAATGTTGCCAATTGTCTTCGTGATTTTCTCAGGAAAAAACGAAGATTCTTTGGTCTATGGGGGCAGTAAAAAAAAGCACTTTAAAGTGATACTAATGTGAAAAGGAATCACTTCCCACTACTTCAGATTAAAAATTGTTACTCGGAAAAATCACGAAGAACCTTTGGTTTTCTTCTTGGAAATTCACGAAGATCATTGGCATCATTTTTCACAACAAGTTCTTCGTAAAATCACAAAATACTTTTTACAGTGAATACCGAGGCAGTTAATCAACCATTTAAGGAACCAACATACATAAAGAATAGAATATTAAAATAGTTAGTAAGGGTCTATATCAACCAAGTAGTCCCCATCAGGGCCAGGAGATGGAGGAGGCGATTCAGGAAGACGAGGGAGCACCGGGACGTGTGCAGGGCAACGGTCCGCGGGACAGTCAACAACTCGCAGAACATATCGGGAACATTGAGGACGCACGCCGACGAAAGGGCATCCCCATGCATCATGAGGGATGCTCTGACCATGAGATGTAGGGACATGGATGGACCAATTACTGTCCCCTCCAGGGCCGACCACTACGAGTCAAAACCCACACACTGACAAAAGTTTTCGTAATTTTACGACAAATTTGATCATGAATGCTTCTTAATTTTTACGAATGCTTGGTAAAATACGTTCTATGAAACATTCATAAGAAAAGGATTACGAATCCTTCGTAATTGTTTTGGAAAGATTGCCTGAAAGTGACCGAAAAGTACCCAAAATCTATGAGTTGTTCGTAAAATAATGAACCATTCATCGTTAAATTTTTCGTAAATTTACGATTTTACAATGGGAAAATACTGTACAAGGATGGCTCATTTAAACAACCTTATGAAACATTCATAAAATTACGAATGATTCGTAATATTATGAATAGCTCATAGAGAAAATTATGAATTATTCATTAAAGTAAGAATAATTCGTACTTTTAAGAGAAAAATTATGAAATATTCATAAAATTACGAGTGATTTGTAATATTACGAATGGCTCATTAAAGAAAATAATGAATCATTCGTAAAGTTACGAACAGCTCGTGATGCTTTAACGAAAAAACGGGCAGGCTCAGACCGTTCCCCTGACACACTGACCCCCTATATATATTATTTAATACTATAGACATTTAATGATACAGAAAATGGTAAACTATTACAAGAAAAGTATTTGTAATTATTTAATATCAATAAATATGGACTATTGTTGCCAAAAAAATATTTGTTTTGCGCTAGACTATGTCCTAAGTGTAAATACAAGTAATTTAATATAAATAAAAGTCTAAAAATGCACAGAAGAAAAAGTCGCCAAAAATACCATCTCTAACTGCCCCCCATATGATGGTCTAACTGCCCCCAATATAATTATTTTTAAAAAAGTGGTTATTTATTAAATAAATAAATAAACTATTTTAACAGCTCTTTTCCATGCACGATTGTCTAAAAATATTAATAAAAATAATTAAATAAATATTTTTATTTTTGTTGTAAATTCTTTTATTAAAATACGGGCTTACTCGATGCTTCGTATCGCAGAAAAAATAAATGAACATATAAATATTTATTTTATCTAATCATTTATTCAATTGTTGGTGGCGAGTTGGTGAGGCGTGCATGTGTCAGCGCGGGCCATGCGAGCGTTTCAGGTTGGGCACGCACAACGTGCTACTCGCGGCGAGGCTACTAAGTCGTCAGTCCTATGAAAAATTCACCGCAGCGAATATTCATGCACCAAGAGGACCCCTTCACGAGGCTTACATACCGGCCGTCGTATGAGAAATCTGGCGCCGCAAACATCGCGACGTCAGCGCCCCAGGAGCGGTGCGGTGAGTTCATGAAACAGCACCGCCAACCCGGTCGGAATCCACATCAAGTTGCGAACGCGAAATAAGGGACTTGCCAGGAGAAGCATGGAATAAGCTGTTTTTTTCGATTAAGAAGATGAAGAAAAGAAGACGTCTCGTCTATTGGCTCGCCACACGCGAAAATTGACTTTACTACCGCAACCGGTTCAGTCGTTGTTTCGGAAAAAACGACAGAACCGGTTGGGGTAGAAAAGTCAATTTTTGCGTGTGGCGAGCCAAGGACATATCTGACCACCCTGTAAAATCTCAGCCAGATCGGCCGAGCCGTTTAGGAGGAGTAGTGTGAACAGACACGCACGCACGCAGACAGACAGAAAAATATTTTCAACCCCACTTGAGTAACTGGCATCGCTTTCGCTCAGCCAATCAGACAGACAACGAATAGGATAGCGCAAAACACTAATGTAAAAGGTCTAAAGGGGTCCTAAGTAAAGTGGGTCAAACCATAGACACGAACCAAGTGTTTGATCTCACGACCAGTGTGCGGATAACCTGCCGCGATCTTCTTGCCGTTTTGCACGATAGTACCGTCTCTACCCACCGTCTCCAGCTACTTCATGTACACCTGCTGGACCACTGCTAAATTTGCTTAACACGTCATTTGCAGGGGCGGTTGCCCTGGGAAAAAAAATTAAGTGGCAAGGCGTGACTTAGGTGGCAATGAAGTGGCTTTTAAAGTATCAAGTGGCAAGGTGTTCACTAAGTGCCATAAAGGTGGTCAGGTGGCAAGGAAGAGCCAAGAGACAGAGTGGTAATAATAAACCCTTTACCAGGGAGTATTTAAGTGGTTAAGCGGCTGAGTGTTTAGAAGGAGGCTTAGTGATATGAACCTGTCAGTCAATTCGAAGCCAACAGATGGCGCTCAGCACTTTCCCACGAGTCTCCAGGCTCTCAGGGCAAAGGTTTGGTGCCAACAGCTTAGTCAGTTGCAGTAATCAGCACTTGGGCCGGACTGGTGAGACTCGTTGGAGTCAGTCGTGCTGAACAAGGCGACACCCCGACTGTCGTAGTTGGACATGCCAACTAAAGTCCTGGCCTTGGTCGCAGATCTGGACCAAGGAGGACATGTGGGTTTGGGTATCAGAAACGTTCTGGCTCGTTGTAGAGGATTCCTCCTTGGATAAGCCAGGCGTGTAAGAATTTAAACGAAAGATTAAATTCCTGCCACACCGTCAAGTCATTTAGTCCTTTCCTGACTGTTAACTTCAACTTAATTGCCTCTTAGTCCCCTGCATGCCTTTTCGCCCCCTACTAGCCACTTTGCCACCTTGCCACTTAAAATTTCAAAATCTACTTTAAAACCACTTCGTCAAGGTAGCATCCAAGTGTCACTTAACTGTCACTTACGTTGCACTTTGCCACTTCCTTTTTTCCCAGGGTGGAGTCACTAGCTGTCTTCTCAACAGAAAAGACCACTTGCACTTGCAAAAATACGTCCATGCTCATGTACAACAAGTCCATAAGCATAAAGTGTCCGTGCACGTGCGCCGCACGTCTCCGCTGGAGACCACAACCAGACGAGACCGTCTGGAGCGATCCATTTTTGTACGGGCCTCGTCCAGCAGAAGCGGATCCAATGGGCCGTGGAGAGGGGTGGTCGAGTAAACGATAGGTGTGCAGCGCAGGCAAATGGTAGAGTCCCACTGTAGGACTCTAGCAAATGGCTGCCTAGCCCCCGGCGGTCCGCGCTCAGCGTGCGTGTCCGTACACTGTTAAAAATCAGTCGTAGGGAAACGAACAACTTTCTGACAATCTCTTCGTAGACAAACAACATGGATCGTATGTCACAAAAACAAGACAAATATCGTTACAAGAATGGAATGACAAGTGTCGTTGTAGAACAGGCAGGTGCCGCATGAATTAATTACGGTGAGGTCTTATATAAACGATCAATGTTGTGTGAAAACGAAAGTTTTGTTGACATCATGATTGAGACAAAGCAAGCCAAATTTCTTTGAAGATTCCTTTGACGGCTAATTTTATTGTGATAAACAGGGGTATAATATGATTCTAAACCATTGCCCAAAACATGGCACAGTGATGTCATCAAATTTTGCTTGCTGTGTCTCCATTATCATGTCAACAAAACTTTCGTTTTCATACAACATTGATCGTTTACATACAACTTGGTTGTTTACGTACGACCTGATGATCATGATGGGTTGTTTGTAGGCAATTCCAAGTTATTCGTTGCGTGACAACTCTTTTTTCCTCCTACGACATTGCCTCCTACAAGCTTTTTGTATCTAGACGAGTCATATGGCTAAAAAACTTAGCGACATTTGTGTCGCTAAATTACGACAAAATTTTTATTAGTGTACACTGAGAATCCAAACGCCATAAGTGTAGCATCAATTAGTGCAATGCTTTCCATCGCACGTGAAGCGCAATGCCTTACCATGCATTAGCGTAGGTCATTTTCCGTTCGCACCACACGTGACCACGCAAGGTGCAATGCTCAGACGAGAAGCGAACCACTTGCGTAATCATGTTTAAAAGGGCTGGCTGTTATCACGTGTAATCAGCCAGAAATTCCTGCCTCAATACCCAATGTAGGGTAAAATTAGTGTGAAATCGTGCGAAATCTGCTGGAACGCTTGTGTACAGAATGAAGGTAGAATGGTTCGCCCCTCGGTTAAGGCGTCGCACGGGCTGTGCGATGTCTCAATGCATTGCTCCATACGTGTAATGTTCATAGTTCAGAGCCTTTGGAATCAGTGTGGCGTAGCCTCGTGCTGCTACGCGCTGCGTGCCTCCATCGGCTCCGTTTCTCGCGTTGTGACAGTCACGGCCGCACGCGTGTGTGTTCGGATCGAATCTGAACAAATCAAAACAAAACTGTTCGGTTCGGTTCGTTCGAAGGCTTTGGAAGTTAGAAGTGTTCGTGTTCGTTCAAATACGAACTTCGCTGTTCGCACATCTTATCACGCGAGGTGTACGCAAAGCGGTGTACGTCAAGCCCGCGGGCATTGCAGCGGGGAGCGCAGCTGGCACACGCGATGCAACGCTATGGTGTACATGGTGGCGGCCAGCACCGGCGTGAAGGCCGCTGACCGCGAAAGCTTGTGCCGCCACAGTAGAGATGGTACTGGCTTGCGAGCGAATGTTCAAGTCGCACTCGCGCCCGCTCTCGTGTCCCGCTCCTTCGCAGTAGACGCCAGCAGACTGATTCCAAGAGTCGTTTTCGTCGCTTTTTCTGTCGCACTTAAGGGGCTTCCCGCCCGTACAGATGCCACAGATACAGAGCGACGAAAACGACTCTCGGAATCAGTCTTTGGCGCCAGCCCGCAACCCTCGGACGGGTTGCTGCCTGTGGTGGGCGTCCCGCTTGCACCACCGACAAGGCAGGAGTGCTTGGCCATCGCCTGAAGGCAGCGGGTGGAAACTCTTTTGCCAAGATAGGCATGCAAAGGGTTTTTGTTCACGCTTGATCTCAGGATCTATGAGAGACAGGGGAAATCTGTGGGCATATTTGGAATCCTCATAAAATTTCACGTGGCGTAGGGTATGTTTTATGTCGGGGGTTGAGGAAATGATCGGTTATTTTGCCATTGGAAAGAAAATATAGAGCAAAATAACGTTTTGAAACAAGGATCGAAACGTTGCATTGTTCTGCTGTGTACCTTAATGCAAGAGAACGGGGCCTAGTACGTAAATTCACAGGCCATTTTCAGAATCCTGAAGAACTTCCCCGTGCAAAAACCTTTCATTAAGTCTTCAACACTATATTATCCCAGTAAACCGTCGCCGTGTAACTAAGACAAGGTTTGTAGCAACTACATTTCAAGAAATTGACAAAACAGTCCGCGATTGACCGCACGTTTCAAGGGTACTGACCATCCTTTTTATAACCCGAGAAGTGAAATGCACACAGTAAAGTACGCTGAATTCATATCTGTGCTCAGATTTTAAATTGGTCTTTCCGTTTTCTCACATAAAGGACCACAAAATAGCTTTTTCCGGGAAAAGCGAAAATTTCGATCCTTGTTTCAAAGCGTTATTTTGCCTTATTTTTTACTTACCTGTGGAAAAATGACCTATCATTTCCTCTACCCACGGCACAAAATATACCCTACGCCACGTGAAATTTTATGAGGATTCCAAATATGCTCACAGATTTTACCTACCTCTCTTGGATCCTGAGATCAAGCGTGAACAAAAATCCTCTGCATGCCCATTTTGGCAACAGAGTTTCCACCCGCTGCTGAAGGACAGGCAGCACCTTCGTCCATGCGATTGTGGTGGCCTACCTCTCGCCTGGCCGCATGCGTGTGCCCTACGCAACGTTATATCTAGCTGAAGTGATAACTCACATTTGATTTAAGCATGGCTAAAGAATGTCAAAGGAATTTTCCTCAGCTCGAAATGAAAACAAGAATTTTGAGGACATCCCAATGTTCATAGGTTGGCTACAGAACTTACGTGCATCGCTGCTTGGCGGCGCCGCGGGACGGGTACCTCACCTTAAGAACATTAAGGCGAGAAGGCGACCCCCTGAATGAACACCTTAGCCGAGAAGAGGAAAGGAGGAAGAACATGGCGGCGGGGTGGATTAGCGTAGTGCCGTCTCACAACAAAGCAGAAAGGCAGTATCTCCAACCGGTGCAAAACCCGGGAAAACAGATGGATGAAAGCTTGTTTCGAATCAAAAACGTCTTACAATTACTTCAGAACAATAAGAAACTGTTTCTCCCGTGTTTCGCGCCGGTGGGAGATACTGCCTTTCAGCTTTGTTGTGAGACGGCACTACGCTACGCCACCCCGCCGCCATGTTCTTCCTCCTTTCCTCTTCTCGGCGAGAGGCCTATCTTTTTAGAGACCGACGCTACACACACCAAAACAACCAACACCCACACACTCATAACAGTAGTGTGACGTCACGGTGACTGCAAATAGGAGATAGGAGATACCTGTTGTTTAAGTTTGTGTGTTTTAGTAGTAATTTCGCCTCGCCATGGAGAGAACAAGAGTCAGAGTCATGGGCATTCTTATGCATTACATACACGACTATGTTTTTGATGGGGGTAATTACATTTATCTTTACCACTAAGAACGGAGATCTATTCGCAGTCGCACCGTGACGTCACACTACTGTTGGGGGTGTGGCGGTGTGCTCGTGCGTTAGTGTGTGGAGCGACTAAAAAGATAGGCCTGAGATCTTTTATTGCTTGGACGTATTTTATTGGAAAGAGGTTATTAAGGTGTCGGCCAAGACAAACAGGTTATCTGACCGCTCATCTTTAGGTAAGCTCCTTTGACTAGCCCATCGTGCTGCCAAATTTAAAAATAAACAGCGAAAATAAAATTTGTATTTGTACAGGACCTGATTTGAAAATGCAAGACCAACAAGAGACGTGTGTGTGTGCATGTGCTTGTGCCAGGGCTGCGCAGCGGTACGAGCAAGCAGGTCGCTGTGCGAAAGCGGTGTTTGCCAGACATTTGTGTATGTGTTCACAGACATGAAAACATCGACTTATTGGTGGAAAAAAACACATTGCTGACAATGTTTATCTTTCTTGCAGCAACCAATCCGAACCCAGAGGCGACGGGCACCAATGCATATTGACTTGCAAATGCACTGTCTGTGTTGTACTAAAGCAAACTAACTGCGACTGTCTCACATGCATTCTGGTTGACACAATCGTCAATCCACTTGTTCGCTAGAGAAAATATTTGTTCCTTCCAATGTTCCTTTCATTGTCTGTCATGTCGTAACAATTTTTTCACATATTTTAACCTGTGTCATTCTTGTTACCTAATGGCAAATATGACTGAATTAAGTCCCAAAAAAGAACCAAAGGCTTGCGATGATTAACACAAAACACCCAGTCAACCCCAGCCAAGATCAACACAGATCAGATCAGAAACCAAGGTAAAATACTTTTTGGTCCTGATAAAACTTCATTAGCAACTGGGAAAGGAATTTGGCTTTGCGTCATACTCAGACCTAGGCCTGGGCGATTATTGGCATTCATCGTAATCGGCCAATGAATAAAATAATCGCGATTGGTGTCGATTAGCGGTTCGGTAATCGGTAATCGAAAACGCAACCGATTCATCGAGAAATCTCGATTAATCGACTCTAAATTAATCGGAACTTGCCGATTAATAAAATTAGCCGATTAATGAGAAATTGTAAATAAAAGCTCAAGGCGGCGGAAGAGCGAAACACGACCAAAGCCTCGCTCTAGCAAGCTTGCTTTTCTTGCCCCGTCCAGCCCTGCCCTGGACAGCGATCGCGCGATCGATCCTGGCTCTGCTCGCTCGAACGACCGGACGGAGGGATCACGATAACCGATTAACTAATAGTCGATAAAGCGACGATTAATCGATAATCGGTCATCGTTAATTAATCGTTCATACACACGATTACCGAACCGCTAATCGGAGGTCCGAAAAAATCGTGCGATTATCAAAATAATCGCGATTATTTTCGATTTATCGATTAATCGCCCAAGCCTACTCAGACCACTGTCCACAATTTGGCCAGTCAAGATGGTCTTAAAAGTGCATGACTCAAGAAGATCTTAAATACACTGAAGACTAAACAACAATTGCAATACAGACAAGGGCACTGAACCACAGTGAACAGCACCAAAGACTTTGTACTCACAGTTCACCAATGGATGTGGCTGATTGACAAGCGCAGAACCAGTGTGAAGAGCATTGAAATTGTTGTCTTCTTAGGCCGGTATGAATTGTTGCTGGAGTAAACCATTAACTGTCTTTCCATTTTCTTGGTACTCGCTATTGAATTCTTCTTTGTTCATTCGCACTATCTCTTCTGGGGCATCTGAAATCCACTTGTTGGTTTGCTAGCACAAAAGTGACAGAGGGGAATGAATGCAACCCTGTCGTTAAAGTACCTTTTTTTCATGTCACTCATAGACTTTTTCTACATTGGCAAACACTATGACGTTTTGTTTATCTCGTTTTCCCAATGTTCCCCAACAGTCCCCGTACTTAACCTCTAGATGTTTATCGTCAGATATCCAGAATGTAATATTCTTCTACACATGTTTTTCGTTCTCACTACACCGCACTAATTAGTCAATTTGTCCTTCAACGAAACATTATGAGCAAACTGTTAACGGAAAACTTAAACTCCATTCAAACTTGCATTTTCCCATCCTATCACAATAATAAAAACACAGCTGTTATTGGCACTTAAGTTTTGAGTGCGAATAGTTTCTTGCCCTTTCGCACGACACGTCCCCGGCTATCGTCGCTAACTACTTCTCCCGCATCTCAAAAAACATCTTGGCTGGAATTCACTAAGGTAGAATACAAGCATTTACTTAGTTTAGAACATTATAGCACCATGGAGCTACAGTAGGAATTGGTAGGGATGGAAGTGTAAAACTGGACGTCTTTTCGTGCGGATAAAGTGGAGGTTAAAGTGGCCACACTAACGAAACAAGTTCGGACCCACTTCTCCATCAACCTTATTTGTCTTATCCAAACTATCAAAAAACTTCTGGTTAGTTTCTTGGTGTTCTGTTTCAAGTCAGTTATTTGGCACGATAAGCATGCCCTTAATACCCATTCGAAGTATTGTACTAAGGTGACCTCTGTCGTGTTGCTTGTCTGTTCGCAAATTCTTCTGTTTATCTGTGTCTCAGATCCACAGCGAGGCTCCAGTTTTCAGCTGTGACAACTCCAAAGTGGTAGCCCTATCTGGTTCAGCACTTCTAGTGTGAGTTGAGACTTCGAACAATTATTCTAGGCCTGCTGTACACACAATTTTTGTGTACGGTTGATTGCAAGAAGTAATTTTATTTACTGTTCAGTTTTCTCGTTTGTGCTTTCTAAGATTTTCTGGCCAGTGTGTTGATTTCGTCTAATCTTACTCTCACTCACCGCTTCTATGTCATGTACAGCATGCAAAGAGCTTTCCCTTAGATTTTTGACATTTAAAATATGCTCCATGGTGTACCAATTAAGGTCGTCATAAACGCTCCAGGTGACATCAAATGTCTCCTGTCTTTTACGATCCTCTTCTGAAAACTAGTTGCTGAGGTTTGAACCCCTTGGTCCAGGCTTGTGGCTTCTTTGATTATAGTGACAAGTTGATTTCAAGACAATATTATGGCACTCAAAGATTTGGCTTCAGTTTTATTGAAACTAACATTATTTTCCATTTGTATTAATGCCAAAGTCAGCCCACTGCTGCTTATTGATTTTCAGTATTCTCTTTATTCATTTTTGCCTGTGGCCCTGTTTTAGCTTCATTTACTCTCTCTGCTGATGCTGAGTCAATGCTACAATGTAAGCTGCAGTCTCTGTCTCAACTAAGTTGCTGCTATGTCCTGTAATTGTGTTTCTCTCTTTATTGCAGCTCCACCAGAAGGCCCCTGCCCTGTCAGCATCTTTGACAACTGCATTCTGGCCATGAGCTTTGCTGCAACTGGATGCTCTGTCTCCTGTCTCCATGCCAAGGTGAGTTAATTTCCAATGAACCCGTTGTTAAAAAAGAAGTTCACAATACTCTGTATGTTATTTAAAAACTAGAATCTTTGTCAGTGGAAACAGAGCAATCATTTAGTGAATTGATGAGTTTACAAATAGTTGCTAATAATGACAGTGAAAGATAACATGGAACTGCTACTCAAAGCATAAAGCATTGCTTCCCAGAACTGAACTTAGACCATCCTTTTTTAGGGGGTATCCACGTGTGTCGACATTTAAAACAGAGGTTTGCGCCGTAGCTCATGTATACAAAACTATAAATTTTATTGAATCGAAATGTTTTCCCCTTAATCACAAATGGTTCTTGTTTTTTTTTCTCCCACCGAAATGCTGATTGGATGGGCCGTCTCCGAATAAAGCGATCCCTTCGGAGACGACCGCAAAAAAATGGCTGGTGTTCCTGAAACCAAACGGCTCATCAGAAAAAAAATCGCCGGCGGGTAGTTATGACCAACCAAATTCTCCAGGGCCTTAACCTCAAAAAAAAAAAAAATTGGAAAAAAAATTGGCTTTTTTGGGGAAAAGTCTGAAATTGGCACTATGTTTCATTTTTTTTTCGAAAAGTTTAAAAAGAGGTATATTGGATTTTTGAGGTTCAGGGCGTAGGGCATAAGTAGGGGAACGTCTCCAAAAAATGTCAGACTTCTATCTCAATTTTTCTGGCCTGGAGAACTCCAGCCATTTTGAAAATGGCGTTTCGAGATAAACGCATTTAAAGTTTCTTATCGGGAGGGATTTACCCTTATCACCTTCTACTTTAAGCGCATGCCATGTTCAGGAAAATTCGAATAATGTGCTCAGTCATCTTCTACCGTATTAGGGGGACCCTTAAGAACATTTTTAGGCCAAAAAAAGAAATTCGATTTTTCGCCAAAAATACACGTGGATACCCCCTTAAAGCAGATTTTATTTCGTTTGCTGTACTAGCACAATCAATAATAATAATAATAATTATTATTATATATTTGCAATTTTTTGACTTTGTAACTGATAGAATAAGTGAAGCTTTGTCACCGATTCTCATTTGTGTGATATAACAGTTAAGCAGCCTTTGTTTCCGTGGGGAGTTTTATTATAGTGTGTTGTGACTGGCAGAGTGGGAATGGCAATGTTAATTTTAATATGCACCTCTGTGAGATTAACTTACCCTCTCTATCTCTAGGCAGTGGACATCTCACCTTGACTTCATCATCTGATAACCATTCGTCTCTTTGTCACAGCTCCACAACATTGCTCCAGTTATCAACTTTCGACACCAGAGTAAGGCCCTTTTTAATGCAACCACATCGAAGGTAAATCTGCCTTGTACCCGTCTGCACATATGTGGTGCCCATGAGGCAAATACTGCTGCCACATGGCTTGGAAAGCACAGATGCACTAGGGAGGCGGCATATCTCGCCAGAAGATTCTTTAGGATGCTGATGGTGTCAGTACCATTGGAAAATGCCTCCATAATATTTGGGCTAATGGTTGCTGTCTTCGGTGCAAAGAACAGCTCAAATGATGTCAAAGCCAAAGTAAAACGATTGAAAGAAATGTTAAATGAGGCTCTTCTTCCATCTCAGGAGCTTGTAGAAGAACCCCTGAAGACAACTTCAATCAAGGAAGGGAGGGAGGTAAATAAGTAACTATATCCATCCCACAGAAGGCTTCGAGACAGCTGTGTATTATGGCCCAACTGAAGTCGCAGCACACAACTGGTGGGAAGGGAGTCTTCCTTGAATGGCGGCATGCTACTTTGAACTTCTTCAGGACAAAAGCAATGGTGCCTGTTTCATGAGAATCTGATAAAAATTCAAGAACAGGAGCCACTTTTGATGAGTGTTTATCAGGGTGAATCACTCCTGCATAATACATGACAGTGTTGCCGAAAATGTCATCAACAACCTCACCTGTAGCATCAAAATGAAGCACCCATTTTCCACTAGCTTGCCGGATAAAATGAAAATGATCCTCCGTGCGCCAATACACAACAAACGGCTTCTTACACAAAAGATCAATGCCGAGTTTGTCATTATCAAGTTCCATACTAATTTCCAGATCCTTCCAGGGCACTGGGTCATGTCTCTTTTGGGTTTAAATTTCGCTGCTTATCTTCTGAATCGTTGTCAAAGAGTAGGCTTTATTAAAATTACCTTCTTTCAGAAGTGCCTCATCAGCATCAAACAGAAGCTTCAAACGAATCTGATTCGGTGTGACAGCCTGCAGCGCTTCAACAATAGCACCACGCTTATACCAACGGACATTTCGTCTGAAGCTAGTTTCCGAAGAATGGTCGAAGGAGCCTTTTACAATAACGACACATTCAGCTGGATTCCCATCTGCTGGTAAATGGGGAATTAGAACAGTGACTGAGTGGCAGAGAGGATGCTTACACTGCGCCACAGCTCGAAAATCAGGGGCATTTCGTGTCATTGATTTCTTGAATTTATGCCAAAGAAATTTAAACACGCAGAGCGGCAAAAATGGCTCTAGCACAAAATCACAAAACACCTCAGTCCACATGGGATGAAGTGTGTGGTTGCCAATGTATACAAGTGTCCACAAATCACTAGACATGGTTGTTGAATGTTGTAGATTGGATTCCTCCGGCTCCTCCTCATCAGAGGAATTGTCAGGATCTGGACTAGGGCCTTTTGCTTCAAAGTGCAAAGTCACTGGTTGGGAAGTGGTAACTGAATCCGTTGGGCAGATTGGAACTGAAATCCGGTGCTCATCTGTTGGCAGCATGCTGCATGTCAGCAGCCTTACAAACTGAAAGCAAGATACAGACCTTGAAATATTTGAGAGGTGACATGATATTCGAACAAAATTAATATTCACTTACATTGTTACCAGACACCATATTAGCAGTCTTACCAGACACCACAGATCCAGTTGCTTTTAAGTGCGAACTTATTGGTAGTGAAGTGGTCTCTGTATGTGTTGCACGAGAAACTTGACATGACAGTGGTGCACTGACAGGATGACTTGGGCTGACTGGAACTGAAATCAGATGCTCATCTGATGGCAGCATGCTGCATGTCGGCTGCCTTACAAACTGAAAGCAAGATATAGAACTTATTATGAGAAAAAGCCTCAGAAAACCATGGGGCAGAGTCAAAAATATTTATTCACTCACGTCATCAGATAAAGTAAGAACACCAGTAGCCATATCATAAACACCTGCTATTAGGTTTATTCTTTCACCTTCATGTAATTCATTAAGTGAAGTAATCTAAAATGGAATAGGAAGAATAAAATCACAGACCTTGGAATATTTTCGAGGTGACATGATATTTGGACAAAATTAGAATTTACTTACATTTTCATTTGGTTGCGGCATGCTGCATATTTGCTGAATTAACTGAAAGCAAGAAGTAAAACTATTATGAGACAAAGCTTAAGGGATACATGGGACAGAGTAAAAAATGTTTTCACTCACATTGTCAGATGGAGTAAGAAGACCAGTAGCAACATCACATGTGGCCCCTATCAAGCCTGTAGGGGCGTCTTGGCTCGCAGGAGACTTTAATAAAAACAAAGCAAAAGTTAAATGGGAAAAAATCGCGCATGAAATATTAAGAGAAGAGATTTAATGAAGTCGATAAATGAACTATGACATTACCTCATTGATTTCTGTGGCATAGCTAGTGATGAAGTCAATTAACTAAGAAAGAAACAAAGTGCCATTGTATAATGAATTCTATACCATAACACAGCACTAGCCTCGATTCAACATGATAATGAAAGAAAAGTTTAAAAAAAAACAAAAACAAAGATATGCATTGTTACAAACAGTCAAGGTGCACTAGATGGTAAATTTCACATTAAAACTAAGCTAAGAATTTTTGGCTCAGGAGTGTTTTAAGAGTTGCAAGGAATATCTTGAATGAATAGGATATAGACATGTTTATTGCTCACCTCAGAATTAAGGTTTAGATTTTGACTGTTGGTGGCAACATTGTTCTCAGAATCTTGTTCATGTTCCTGTAAAATAAGCCAGAAACATAAATACATAAAGAACTACACTGTCAAGTCGAAAACTAATGTCTTAAATTGAAATTTTAGTTTCTAAAGAAAGGACCTTTTTGTCTCATGACAGCATCAAGAGTTACACGGTGAAACTTAATGTTTGATATGGGCAAATGCCTTATTGCTCACCTCAGGATTAAGGGTCAAAGAATTCTGTTCATATCCCTGCAAAATAAGACAACAATAAATTGGAAAGCATTGCACTGTCAAGTTCCTAGCTCGTGCAGCTTGAACACGAGCCTACCAAATCCCTTTATACAATACAGCATTTACTTTGAGATCATTTACGAATGTATTACAATATGTTTTGTTCCAAATATGAAGAAAACGGTTACAATAATACCTTGGTAAAAATTTGGTACACTTCTCTGTATGAATCGTCTTAGCTAAACGTAATTAAGAAATATGCATTTCAAAAAACAAATTTGAACTAGACTACTATTTATACTAGACCTCTAATATAGATGTAATTTTCGCCAATTGCTTCCTATATTTGGTGTATATTTGGTGTATAAGGTATCAGCTTTTTTCCTTCTATCAGGCCCTTTTAAGTCTGGAAACATGATCGTTGCTGCCTTTGGAAAGATGCTGTTCTGATCTCTCTTGGATTTCAGCGCATCCCAAATAGACTTGCGCATATCATGGCTGGCTCGCCACAAGGCAGCTGCGAATTCTGCCACATCAATTGGATTTGAAGGAGCCTGAAAAGAAAAAATATGGTTAGAGATCATTCTTAACAGGAATGGGAAACACCATATCTATACTGTGCTCTTAAAAACAGATGTCTTAGAGATAGTGATAAAAAATTGTTGAGTAATTTTACGATGAAAGCTAAAGTTAAAAATTATGACTTATCATTTTCATAAAACAGTAAAGTGTCCCGAAAAAAGGTAACAGTAAAATATACAGGGAGGTTATTCAAAGAGGGCCCAAAGAGACCATAAGACGAAACAACGATAACCATGAAAGCGACACAGCCCGAACGTGTTAATAAAAGTGTTACTTACCATTTTCCAAATTACTCAGCCCACTTTATCCATCATTACGATGCGTCCTAGGAATAAGTGCCGAAGTCCCCAGCTGCCGAACCATAAGGTCCGATGTCCCCAGCCGCCGAACCAAAAGGTCCGATGTCTCCAGCTGCCGGACTAAAAGGTCCGATGTTTTTAACCCTATATTTCCCGCCTCTTGGCAATCGTTCCCTTTGCTTTTCCTGAATGAAACGGATGATACGGCAGTGAAAATGACAATCTTTCAAGCGTGGACAATCCGAAGGTATAAGGAGAAATATGCTCCTAAGTCTGGAGAAGCAAGGGAAACGATTGCAAAGTGGCGAAAAATATGGGGTTAAAAACATCGGACCTTTTAGTTCGGCGGCTGGGGACATTGGACCTTTTGGTTCGGCGGCTGCGGACATCGGACCTTATGGTTCGGCAGCTGAGGACTTCGGCGCTTATTCCTAGGACGCATCGATTAATGCCGTCCACGTTACGTCGTTAACGTGCGGTGCGGCAAGCAGCGGCGGTAGGCGGCGGGAGACTCCTGCCGTGTGAATTTGCCATCTGTGGTACCACGTAGCCTCGCTACAGGTGGTGGTACCGAAAGGCGTGTCGTACCCGCTGCCAGCTTCAGCGTCGTAACATACACGGAGAGGCACTCCCATGATTTCACTTTCACAACGATTATCGTAATCCCACATTTCTCGCAGCTGTACCGAGGACAGCGGATAACATGGTTGCTGTAGGCTGTAGCGAGTGAAGCACATATAAATTATTAACTTAAACTGTTATAAATTACCGGACCGGGAGGAAAACAGAATTAAGAGAGAATCGCACCAAGTCATGATCATGTTGAGTCCAGGAACAAACCAGAACAGCCACAGCCGCAACAAGCAGTACAGAATACACAAACGCGTATGATAAAGTTAGCGGTGCCACTAGTAGATGGAGACAGTAGGTAGAGACGGTATCGTGCAAAGCGGCAAGAAGCTGGCAGCTGGTTATCCGCACAATGATCGTGAGTGCAAATAATCTGTTCGTGTTTATGTTTGGATCTGTTTAGGTTGGGACTGTGCCCTTTTCGAGTAGTGTTTTGCAGTATCGTGTTCTCTGTCTACACTTTATGTTTGGGTGATAGACGAATTGAGAACTAGTGCAATGTAGACAGACAAATTGAAATCTGTAGAAGTATTATCTTTTGGACATGAAACCGTGTCTGATGATTAATAATTGGAGGTTATGTTTGTGGACTGTCACGAACCTTGGGAATCCAAGTAAAACGAAGTAATGTGGTGGTGTTCGTCGACGGAGAAGAATTCTATCGGGAAGTGAACATGAAGTCGAAGTGTTTTCACGAAAAGGTTGCAATCATTGTGCTCTTTTGGCCCTCCTGTTTCAGCAAAGTAAAAACACCATTGTAGATGAGCTCAGATGTGAAAGTGTGAGGGATCAAAAAAAATTCAACCAGCAAGGACAAAGAAAAGAAGACAGTTTGGTTTGTGCTCCAGCTGCATCGTCAAAAGGAGACCACCATTTCAGTCCTCTCCACATTGGTTTTGCGCCAGCCAATGAGCCACATCCATCGGTAAGCTGTGAGTACAAGTACAAAGCATTGATCCTGTTCACTGCATTTCATTGCTGACCTCACTTGTTGTTCAGTTTCCAATGTATACATGCTCTTTTGGAGTGATACACATTCTAGACCGTCTTGACTTGGAAAATGGAGGCCCGTGCGCTCTGATTGCTATGTAAATTTTAATGACGACAGAGTCAAAGCTTTTTTGGGGTTTTACAGGTTTCCACCCTAATTGCACATTTTAAGTGCTGACTGCAATAAAAGTATTTGGCCATGGTTTGGTGTGGAACACTTGGTTTCTTTGTAGCACTTTATATCCCTGAGTAGTGGCACAGAAAAATAAACCCATTTTACAACGATAGTGTTGCCCATCTCTGAACACCCAAAAATCACTTCAAAGTTGTTTTTTTATGCTATTAACTTGAAGATCAATACGGGAATTGGTTAGCCAAAATGAATGCTTGAGCTGGGTTTTTAACGAGGAACATTGCTTTTGGCCTTTTCATGCCTGAAATTTTATTTATAATGTAGTTCAAAATGAGAGAGAGATGGATTTTAGTGCACCTTCAGCCGAGATCAACGGATATTGTTTGAGGGCATGGGTTCTGCGCCGTCCGACCGCCGCGCAGCTCCTCCGCCTCCGAGTACTGGCCGGTGGGCTGCGCGGCCTGGAAGGGCGCCTGCTGCAGGCGCTGGACGACCTGCACGCCCTGATTGTGCAGCTCCGCGGCCGCCACCGGGACTTCGTGTCTGGGCGAACCGTAGTGGGAATCATATGAGTGAAAACGCGGTCCCGGTGGTGTTTGAACCCACGTCGTTCTGATGTGGGGCTCGCCGCCCAACTGTGTCCAGCGGCCGGGTGACAAATTAGTACCACAGCTGTGTCGCGAGCGGTGGCTGGAGCTGCAGTCGGACGCTCCTCCTGATCTATCCACCTGGGTGGCAATGCGCCGCGCTCCCAGACCGCCGCCGGCTACTGCTCGTCCATAGCGTAGCTGGTGGTCACCTCGCCGAGTAGCTGAAGGGGAAGTCCCCCGCGTGGCGCACGGCGTAGTCCTCGGTGGAGCCGCCCTGGTTGCCGGAGCCAGCCTCGGTGGCCTCATCGGGCGAGCTGACTTCCTGCGACTGGAAACAAGGAGCGCATGGCAACCACATTGGAAGTTCGGCCGAGTCCTCTACTCCGGGATTCCCGGCCGCCAGAAGGAAATGTATACACCCATATTGCAATTGATACGCGGGAAGCTGAAAATGTGTCAAGTTTGGAGCTCCTCAGGGGCTCACCTGTATTTTATACTGGAAAACAAATTAGTGTCCCGGATAGCCCAGACCTTCCTTGTCAAGATCCAATAGTTTGGAGGACTCCACCGCTCAATTTCTCAAATCCACTTCTCACCACTTTTTTCGCGTTTCGTCCCACTGTGTGCCGTCCTCACTCCTCACCTCGTACTGAACGGACCTTCGGGTTGCAGGCCGGGCCTGCGCCGCTCGCTGCAGCCCTCCGAGCGCATTTTTCTGGTTCGCAGTTCAAAGGAAGGGAATATAGAAAATGAACCAAGTCAGGTGGAAATAAGATGAAGGGAGCTGGCCTTCGGGCTCCACACTGAGAGGGCTGCGGAGGCCGATCATCTCTTCTGAAGCAAAAGAGCTATCGATGCTATGCAAACCCACACTCTCATATCAGAAGCAAGATTCTTTTGGCGTGGCTCACGAGTGCGTGCTGCGTGCGCCCGCCGGCGTGCGGCCGTGACTGTCACAACGCGAGATACGGAGCCGATGGAGGCACGCAGCGCGTAGCAGCACGAGGCTACGCCACACTGATTCCAAAGGCTCTGAACTATGAACATTACACGTATGGAGCAATGCATTGAGACATCGCACAGCCCGTGCGACGCCTTAACCGAGGGGCGAACCATTCTACCTTCATTCTGTACACAAGCGTTCCAGCAGATTTCGCACGATTTCACACTAATTTTACCCTACATTGGGTATTGAGGCAGGAATTTCTGGCTGATTACACGTGATAACAGCCAGCCCTTTTGAACATGATTACGCAAGTGGTTCGCTTCTCGTCTGAGCATTGCACCTTGCGTGGTCACATGTGGTGCGAACGGAAAATGACCTACGCTTATGCATGGTAAGGCATTGCACTTCACGTGCGATGGAAAGCATTGCACTAATTGATGCTACACTTATGGCGTTTGGATTCTTAGTGTACGGCCACGCACGCTGAGCGCGGACCGCCGGGGCCGGGGGGCTAGGCAACCATTCGGGCACTAGCGTGCCACTGGTAGGCAGGGGTTCTTCTCCGCGCTCGCTGCACAGCTATCCTGTAATGGCCCATTAGATCCGCTTCAGCTGGATGAGGGACATTGGGTCGCCGGCAAACGCGGACAAATGCAGGGTGGCGCTATTCCTGGTGCCCGCATACCTGCGCGCACACGCGTGCGGCCACTGTAAGACAAAATGAAGTCATATGCTGTTAATTCTGATGTACTCGCGACCGTACCCTGGAAGGTATTGGCCGTACCCAAGGTACAGTAACCACTGTTCTCAAGTCAGCAGAGTCCACTGTACCCCCCTTTGTGACTACTTAGATGTAGAGGGTACAGCGGGGGCCTACATCGTTTGTACGACCTCTTTTTGTCCGACCTGCCGATATTCGTCCGACCTCCTTCCCCCTTAAATATTTGTGCCTCTTTTTGTCCGACGCAGAATTCTCTTGCACACTTAAACACAAAAATTTATTCAGTGTAACAGAAATAAAAAAAAAAACATGATGAAGAAAATTTCTGCCAAAGAGAACTGGCGAACCGGCCCCCTTCCTTACCAGGCATGGTACTCCTAGTAGTTCCCCCAGTGCGACGGAGGAGTCCTATCCATGTTAGGCTAGGCTGCCACCCTTCGCAGAAGTCGGGTATCGAACCCATGGCCCCATTCCCACTCGGCGGGCCACTACTGTGTACTCAGGAGTCTGCGTTTTGAGGGTGCTGATTCCAAACATGACGTCAGGTGTCATTTTTGGTGTCAGGACCCCCAAAAACATAGGAAACGATAAACAACTCGACATATAATCCTGTTGACCTAGAAAAGACCATTTTCCTGCCGTTTTTTTTTTTAGTGCCAAATATGTCTTGCACTCAATCTTCGATAGGTCCAATTTAATGTACTACCAGCAAACTTAATCCCTCCAGTCTGTTCTGTTGAGAAGACAGCTAGTGACTCCAGCCACTCTGCAAAATAACGTGTTAAGCAAATTTAGCAGTGGTCCAGCAAATGTACATGAAGTAGCTGGAGACGGTGGGTAGAGACGGTACTATCGTGCAAAACGGCAAGAAGATCGCGGCAGGTTATCCGCACACTGGTCGTGAGATCAAACACTTGGTTCGTGTTTATGGTTTGACCCACTTTGCTTAGGGCCCCTTTCGACCTTTTACATTAGTGTTTTGCGCTATCCTATTCGTTGTCTGTCTGATAGATGAATGGAGAGTTAGTGCAGAGTAGTGAGCCGAGACCAACGGGCTCAGTGTGAGGACTTGCATTGTTTTTGAGTATATGAATTTAAAGTGTCGATACACTGTTATTCTGGGGTGCTCTGAAAGTTGCTGCCTAAGGCTGCCATAGGCTTTGTAGCGCCTTAAGGCGTTTCACCACGAGGCGCCTTAGGCGCTCTTTGTTGAGACACCTTTGACCCAGACCAAGTGCCCGGAGTTCTTATGAGAGCAGGACAAGGTGTTTGGGCACCAAGCACCTTGCTAATGCAGTGTTGATGCATTCGTATGCATTTGCATGCACAAAGGTGTATGGGCAGCAAACACCTTGTTCTGCTCCCATAGGGACCCCGGGGACTTGGTCTGGGCCAAAGGTGTGTCTCAACAAAGAGCGCCTAAGGCGCCTCGTGGTGAAACGCCTTAAGGCGCCATCTGGACAGGCGCCAGAAGGCGCTTCAAAACCCGGGGAAAACGCCCACGGCAGCAACTTTCAGAGCACCACAGAATAACAGTGTAGGGCGGAATCACTTTTCATTTCGAGTGGCACTGGCCACCACCTGCTCTGCGATAGCAGTAAATGTGGCTTTCTTGCCGTCGATGGTGGGAGAGATTGACGAGACGTCTTCTTTTCTTCATCTTCTTAATCGAAAAAAAAGCTTATTCCATGCTTCTCCTGGCAAGTCCCTTTCTTCGCGTTCGCAACTTGATTTGGATTCCGACCGGGTTGGCGGTGCTGTTTCATGAACTCACCGCACCGCTCCTGGGGCGCTGACGTCGCGATGTTTGCAGCGCCAGATTTCTCATACGACGGCCGGTATGGAAGCCTCGTGAAGGGGTCCTCTTGGTGCATGACTATTCGCTGCGGTGAATTTTTCATAGGACTGACGACTTGGTAGCCTCGCCGCGAGTAGCACGTTGTGCGCGCCCAACCTGAAACGCTCGCGTGGCCCGCGCTGACACATGCACGCCTCACCAACTCGCCACCATCAATTAAATAAATGAATAAAAGAAATAAATATTTATATGTTCATTTATTTTTTCTGCGATACGAAGCATCGAGTAAGCCCGTATTTTAATAAAAGAATTTAAAAAAAATAAAAAATAATTTAATTATTTTTATTAATATTTTTAGACAATCGTGCAAGGAAAAAGACTGTTAAAATAGTTTATTTATTTATGTAATAAATTTCCATTTTTTTAAAAATAATTATATTGGGGGCAGTTAGACCATCATATGGGGGGCAGTTAGAGATGGTATTTTTGGCGACTTTTTCTTCTGTGCATTTTTAGACTTTTATTTATATTAAATTACTTGTATTTACACTTAGGACATAGTCTAGCGCAAAACAAATATTTTTTTGGCAACAATAGTCCATATTTATTGATATTAAATAATTACAAATACTTTTCTTGTAATAGTTTACCATTTTCTGTATCATTAAATGTCTATAGTATTAAATAATATATATAGGGGGGCAGTGTGTCAGGGGAACAGTTATGGATTCCCCGAAAAAACTAGGAAACGAAACATTCATAATGAAATATTATGAATTATTCATATGTCTTATGAAGCATTCGTAAAAAAACGAGTTATTCATAAAAATAATGAATCATTCGTCATAAAAATATTCTTAAAAATATGAATGTACTATGGGAAAATACTATACAAGAATGGTTCATAATTTTACGACTTTTCTTTTATCAGTGCAGAGCGCAGTCATAATGAACCTGACAGAATGAATGATGTCCATGAAAAAAAACACATCACGATGAACGCACCGGTGTCCATGCGGAAATTACTCACATTAAAGATGGTGTTACATCCAGCTAACTTCATTCTAGCAAACGTCCCCACTACGCAACGACGCGGACCGGTCATGGTAACGTGCGTTGATGGAGGATCAGATTGCACGCAAGAAGAAAACAGATAAAGGCAAAGAGCACTGGTGTACAGAGTGTTTCTTCAGAAAAACAGAAAGCAATATGGCGACGAAGCATACAAGAGACGCGAAAGAGCTAGACCAGCTTGACCAACTTACGAGTTCTACAGGAAGTGTTCAAATACAGCGCGCGTTTATTTCGGAAAGCAGAATCAAAGTCAAAGGATATGTCAAAAGAGAGGTTCAAAGGTGACAAATACAAAACAATAAGGGTTTTAAAGTCCACAACAAGACAGCAAGAGAGAAAAGACACGGTTAATGGAAGAACGTGGAACGGTACAAGTTGGTACTAATGGAGCTTTTAGCCACCACCACCAGTCGGCGCAACAAGCGGCCAGGACACTCGGAGGAAGCATCAGGTGTCAATCGACTCACAAGATAACGTACCAAACAGAACTTAAAAAAAAAAAAAAAAAATGTTGAAAAATTATTACAATTGGTCTGTCAAGTTACTGGTGTAGCCAACAGGCGTGGACATGGGGCCCACCGTAGCAGGTCTAGGAGCTTACGTCCCAGAGAAGGGGCGGCAGGCCGTTTAGGCGCTACCCCGACCCCCGAATTCGTCTTCCAGTCACGTACCAGCTATGTCCTAAGACATTTAGGCAGACGGAACACCCCCTAGAAGAGGAGCACTCCCAATCAACGGACAAATATGATTACTTTTTAAGAGACGCTCAATATTTGAAATGAAGTTAAGAGTTGAGTGGGAGTCGAACCACCGCCATCGAGGCCGACATCAGTCGTCTTGACCACCAGACCATTGTAACAGGGTGGTCTGACGCGTCGAGCTCCCATAAGAGTCGCGTTACCCCCACCACGTTGCTGCATCAGACGACAAGAAACACGCAAGTCTGGCCGATATACATCCAACAAAAAGGGTTACAAGTGGTTTCAGGGCTTGATAACTACCCAGTGGAAACTTCTCCTTTTGGATAGAGACCCAACATGGGATCCAACATGGGACCCAACATGGGACAACATTTAGGAGAAGAAACCTAGTAGAAACAACCAGCCGCCATTGCAGTTGGTAGTAACAGTAGGGACGAAGCAATGAAATCCATAGATGGCTGCTTTACGTCCACACACACAAATGTCCTTCGGTAGTATAGCGACCAATATCTCGCTCAAAGCATACTGGTCCATCGGAGCATTGTGTCCTCACTGTCTGACATTATCAAATGTCTCTCATTCCGAGGAATCCACCATTGAGTGATGTTTTGAGACATGAGGTTTGAACCATCCACCTTCGGGTCAATGACCAAATCCCGTAACCACTAGACTATTGTAACAGGGTAGCCTGGGGCAGCAAAACGACCTAAAGAGTCGCGAACGTGCTGCCAGGCCAAGCAGTCAAACAATGGCCATTCATGCAATCCGATCAAGTCGAGTGCGGATGCAGACGGCCAGTACGTGATGGCAAAGAAAAATACGCAGACGAAAATGTCACGCACAACGCCAGCAGTCAGTTCGCGATCAGACTTCAACACGAGCAAACATGTTCCGAGCTTGGTGCGGTCGTCAATCAAGGAGTACCAACATGAAACAAGCGACGCGTCCAAAATCACCGACGGTAGTCTACATAGAAGGCAACATCGGAATTGGAAAATCTACCCTGCTGACGACGCTTCAAGAACATGGCTATCCAGTTGTTCAAGAACCAGTTTCGCTATGGACTAATTTTCATGGAATTGATTTCTTGGACTTGTACTCGAAAGACATGGAAAAGTGGGCGTATACGTTCCAGTCGATGGTTTTGTTTACACCGTGGCAAACTCAATTGAAATTCATGCAAGGCAGTGCTCCTGTAGTTGTAGCAGAACGCTCATTACACAGTGTGGTTAAAATGTTTGTTCAAATGCAAAGAGAAGCAAAGATGATCAAGAAATGTGTAAGTCCATGACAGCTCAGTTTCAACGCAAGGAACATCATATCTATCTTCGAGGGACTCCAGAAATAGCTTTTCAACGTATTCAAACAAGGGCTCGCAAAGAGGAAAATACTTTGTCCAAGGATTACATCCAAGGTTTGCACACAGTTTTGGAGAACTGGATGGACAACGAACCAGCTCTACATGCAGTCGTGGATGCGTCCAGTACTCCAGAGACCGTCCAGCAGCAGGTCCTCCGAGCCAATTATCAGTTAGAGTAACAGTTAAGTTTCCCAACCATATAGTGTTAATTAGTCTTCCCAGATTAACAATGGTGTTTTAGATAGGATTTAGCTAGTCAGGTTTGCAACACCAAGGCAAAAACCCCATTGTTTTAGTTAGGGGGGAATAGGATGCAAAAAGTCTGTGCGCAGTGTTTATGTGTGTTAAAGGAGAAATTTGTCTGTAAGAATCGTCCGGAGAGTTGTGTACAAGAGTCTACCAGAGTCTACGAGAACCCAGAACTTGAAGCTCAGATCAACGAATTAATCAATTCCATTGGTGCGGTCCTGTGGCGCAACGGATAACGCGGTGGGCCAGGCTCAGGCGAAGGATGGGTTGGCGGCGCAGGGCCTGGTCCCCCTCCTGCCGAAGGGCTACGTGCTCCTCCTGCTCCTTCTGCGGGTTTGTCGGTAGCAGGCGGCGCAGCAGGCGCAGGGTGACGCGGTGGGCCAGGCTCAGGCGAAGGATGGGTTGGCGGCGCAGGGCCTGGTCCCCCTCCTGCCGAAGGGCTACGTGCTCCTTCTGCTCCTTCTGCGGGTTTGTCGGTAGCAGGTGCTTCCATTACTTCCTTTACTAGCCGTGGCATGGGCGGCGTCCCATCGGTGGTGTATGCCGACCCTCTTCTCCCCGGTCCGGTACCTGCCTGACCAGGACTGGCGGAGGCGTATTGGCTTGCGGCGGACTGCCTTCCTGCACGAAGCTCTCTGCCAATGCAATGGCTGCGGCCCGCGCGCCCGTGGCCATGGCAAGAAGTGGATGCTCACTTTGAATGGCCATCCAAGCCACTTCTTCCACGGCATGGGCCATGACGTGGTAGTCTTCTTCCACTTCGTCCGGCTCGTGATGCACATCAACCAGTGGTGCCGTCTCAACACATATTTGCGGGAACAATTCCCGGATTACCAGCGCACCCCTTGCATAATGGCGCTGGTAATACCAAGGAATGGCGGCCGGTGGGTTAGGGAACTGCAGTCTGGCGTCCCCTGTAATGAGGCCTGGGGTGATGTGCAGCCGCAATAACCTCAGCCAGTGGAAGAACCTGACTCCAAGGGGTAAGTCTTGATCCTCCCACGGTTTTGCCAGGCACAGCTCGCGGTAGTGCTTCCTGGCGATGTTTGCACCTCCGGTCCTCTTCACCTTACCGGAAGAGTCGATTCGGACCTGGTTTATGGCGGTGACGACTCTGTGCACCGCCTCCTTGTCATCAAAATCGGCCGCCTCCAACGTCCGCCAGTAAGGCGTCACCGTCATGGCATCATCGGGTCTCACCGGCCTCCCGAACTCCAACTCCTCCGCCTCCATGTTGCTGTTGTTGCTGCTGCTGTTGTTGTTGTTGTTGCTCCGAAATTTTCAGCCTGACGACGGCCAACGCGTTCGACACACTGCTGCCTGGTCAGCTGGCGTCCACAGGAAAATGCAACAAAGCACAGCCTTTTCGAAATTAAAACTTGGGTTCCGAGGGAAACGCGGGAGTATTTAAATAGAACAGAAACAAAAAGCTTACAAACAGGTAAAGCAACAGTACGTGGTAACCTAAACAGCCCAGTAAAAGGCGAGAAGGAACACGGAACTGCTGCGGAGTATAAATAAATCGAAGTGGTTTACTGAGGAGGTTATTTTAATAATGTAAAAACTAACAAAACACCGCAGCGCGTCAATGGTTCGTCATAAAATGTTATATAACGGTCAATCGGTTGGTCTTCTCAATAGGAAGCAGCAGGTCGAAAGTCATTGACATGATAGCAAGCATTCAAAAATGAGGCACATAAATATGATACTGTAAAAACCAATTATGTAAGAGTTATGTGACCATCTGATGTTAATTGGTCTCGGGAAACCTATTCGAATGCTTAAAACCCCATCGTTATATATATATACTTTCAGATTTATAACTGGAAAGTATAAATATTGGACTTTCGGAAAGCCTAGGAATTACAATAATGACAAAACGCGCCCGGGTGCGGGGAGGGTGCGTCCGCTCCTGCGCCTCGGCCGGGGCCCACAGGGGACCCCTGCGGAGTCTGGTCGCGGGGGCCCGTCTCCGTCCCTACTGTGGGTCGCGAGCCGCCGTTTCGCGCCTCTGTAACCCCGTCCGAGTCCAGTGACGGCCGCGATCGTGGCGCCGTAGGGAGGAAGGGTGCGTCCGGTGCAAGTGTGCACCGCCCCTGGGGCGTTCCATGCCAGTCCGACCACTTTTGTAGGTCACCATCTCAGAATTGGATGCCAATTTTTGGCCCGTCCCGTATTATTTATAAAATAAATACGGAGGACGGGCATATAGTCTGATGCTTGCTGTGCGTCCGTTCGTTCGTTCGTTCGTTCGTTCGTCCGTCCGTCCGTCCGTCCGAGGACTTCCCGTTGTCCGATCTTCACCAAATTTGGTATGCAGCCTCCTTGCGTGACCCTAAGAACCGCTCGGTGGCAGCAAATCCGATCCGAGCCCCGGGGGCGCTGCTGCAGGTGCATCATGGTCTACATGGGCTGGAGGAGGATCTCGGCAACGGGTACAGCTAGAAGGGCATGTAGGGGTATTTTTGGAATCGGGGCGACAAGACAAAGCCAACGGTGCTGGTTTCGAGCAAATCTGAGAAGTTTGGACCCAGGTTCAAATCCCGGGGGTCCAAAATTTATTTTTTTTTAGTTTAACGTTGTTTCTTATGTTTTTGAGGGTGCTGATGACGAAAATGATATCCATTTTGACCTGAGACGCCGCGAGGGCGACGCTGCAGGTGCATCATTCGCGAAATTCACGAATGTATAAAAATACGGGACGGGCCAAAGTTGCCGATTTGTATCGCTACTTTTCCTGTTATTTTTTACGTAGTACTACATGGGAAAACATGCTGTGCAAAATCTCAGGCCGATCGGACGAGTAGTTCCTGAGATATGATTTTTTTAAATTTGTGCCTGAACATAAGCTTGAGTGGTTTTGGTGAAATTACACTTTTTCACATTTTCCGTCCGGGTTTTGTCATTATTGGAGCTATGGCGATTCTAAAGACGGTTCCTTAAAGGAAAAACTACAAGGATTTCAAGTCTGCAACGGGATTTCAAATCGGAGCACCGAAAAGGGGAGAAAAATGGCCAAATTCACGAAAATTTAGTTGTTTTTTTACCATTTTCAAACCTATAATTTCCCTATACGCCTATCGTAAAAATCCAAAGTGAGTAGTGCAAATTGTAGACCAAGACGAACCCTATCGAGCTGCGAGACGAAAAAATGGGGGTATCGCCCTAACTTCGGAGCTACAGCCACTCGAAAATTGTATTTTTCACCTAAAATTACAGTTTTGCATAAAGCGTTCTGTAGTTAGTTCCCCTCTTCCCCATGCCCTGGCCATGGGTCTATTCGTTCAAAAATGGTCCGTCCCTTCCGCATGGTGACCTAGAGTCTCGTTTGGACAACCCTGGCGCACAGTGGGCCAGAAGACCGGTGGAGGCGGTCAAAATCCCGGAGGCGTTTTGAGCTCCAGAGTCGCTAAATGGGAGTCGAACCGAACGTGTGACCCCACCAACGGTCGTCGCTCTTTCTGTCGCACTCATGGGCCACTCTGGGCCACGTCGCTGGGTAGAGGTGCCTGGAGGCGGGAGGAGGAAATGAACGGCGGGGGAGGGGAAGGCGGACGGAGTGTGGGGTGCAAGGGGGTGGGGAGGGGGTTGTCCGTGTCGGCACGGCAAGGCCAGAAGGCAGAAACTCCATGATGTGTGACTAGATTTGGCAACGAGTTGCGCGTCTTGGTGAGGTTGTTAAGCTTTGTTTGGGTCTTGTCTTTCTGAACAGTGGAGCCGGTTTTCACTGTGCAACCGAGCGATGGATCCAAATCGCCCTCGTGAGTACTTTGGTACAGTGTGAGTGGTTGTCATGTTACGTGCAGACCCTAACTAATGTTTTGTTGTTGTTGTCCTTAGGGGGCAAGGTCAAAGTGAAACAATGCTGCAATCCATGGGGACGACACCCAAAAGTAGTGACACGGGGCTTGCGGGAGATCTTACCTGAAAATGCTACTGGCGTGGATGCTTTGGCCCCTTTTATCGGAGACTACTGGTGCAATGCCTGCAGC
The DNA here is from genome assembly GCA_030522485.1 of Stenchaetothrips biformis. Lineage (NCBI taxonomy): Eukaryota > Metazoa > Arthropoda > Insecta > Thysanoptera > Thripidae > Stenchaetothrips > Stenchaetothrips biformis. Next base: position 9,591,707 of record CM060102.1, read on the forward strand.
GTTTCCAAGGTTATGGTCATCACCGTTCCTGCCACAGGGGGTCAAAGCACTGAGTCTGGATCAAGAGATGGTGACAACCCTGTTGCTTCATCATCAGGTGTGTGTTGAACATCAGAATTCACTGCCTTAAATGGCATGAAATGGATCCCCACATATAAATATTGGCTTGTTATATTCTTTTCAGCATCAACTTCTCACGATGCTTTTCCTGAGGCTATGCCCACAGTAGCACCTCTTCCTGAGTCTGAAGATGTTGACGTTGCTTTGTCAGAAAATAAAGAAAGCGACCAAAGTACCGCCACAGAAGGTATGTCTTAAATTGCTGACTAATGTTTAGTAAATACATTTACAAAACGTTGGATTTTGTTCTTTTATGTTTTGCAGTGCTTGCTCCTGATCGTGAGCTTCCTGTGTTGGAGTCGAGATTACCTGTTGAGTCAATAACTGATGGCGTTGCTGGTACAAGTCAAGTGGAGAGTGAATCAGGTACGCTCATATTACACTTTTCTTTATAAAGTAACCTTAGTGTACTATGATTAATTTTTATCTTGTGTTTCTGTTTCAGAGCTTATTTCTCAATGCTCTTTTGGGCGTGAATTGAAAGACATTTGCAGTCTCGACAAACCTCCTCAACCCACTAAGACTCTACCAGCAGCCGAAGCGAGTGCTCTATTGTGGTCAAGCAATTTGTGGACTAAAATGCCTGCGGAAGCTACCGTTTGCAGTACGCATTTCGACATGTTTGTTGGGTTTGCCCTTATTGCAAGTGGGAAGAATTACAGTGGGTGCTGTGATCCATTCAAGATGCATTTTAGACCGGTCACCGAAAATCTAAGGAAGGCATCTATTCTCACAGTTTTAAAGGGACTGAAGGTGGACTTGGCTTTATCAGTTGGTGATCCTCTCTGTAGAAATTGCCGTAATGCCATAATTGATAAAGCTGACCAGGCAAGAGAGGAAGAGGAACTTGCACTGAGTCAGAGCCAACCATCTCAAGACACAACAAAATCTTTGTCACCGAGTATCACTGGAAAGGTTGACTTAAATCTGTTTGTAGAAAAACTTGGCTTGTCTCCAGTTGTTCCACCCTATTATACTACTCACGGTAAAGTGAATTATGCGAAAAGGAAGGTAGAGGAAGTAGACACAACGGTGAGGAAAAAAATATGTTTGTCTCTTGGCATTGAAGAAAAGGTTCTAAAAAGCAAAACAGAAGAAGACGCTCAACACTTCCATGAATTAATGGATGCTATTAAGAAGAAACTACCAGAAGTTGATCGACCGACCAAAATCCAGCTACTGACACTGTGTCCACCATCATGGACTGAAAGAGAAGCCAGTGCATTCTTTAATACGTCCAGGGATTCAATACGAAGAAGTAGGGCTTTATTAAAAGAACACGGAATTTTTGCCAAACCAGTTCCACGTATTGGAAGAACTTTGTCAGACACTGTGATAAATGCGGTGCTTGCATTCTATTGTCACGATGACAATTCCAGACTGATGCCTGGAAAGAAAGATTTCATCAGTATGGGCGGGGGCAAGCATGAACAAAAACGCTTATTGCTGTGCACTCTAGGTGAACTTTACAACAAATTTCGAACTGAATATCCCCTAGAAAAACACCCTGATCTAGAAATAGGTTTTTCTATGTTTTGTGTTCTTCGCCCAAAATATTGTGTGATGGCAGGCTCTTCAGGCACACACAATGTCTGTGTTTGTGTGTTACACCAAAACCTCAAACTAAAGCTTTGGGCTCTTGGCATCAAAACTGAATTAAAGGACCTGATTCACAACTTTGTGTGTCCATCCCAAAGCAGAGAATGCATGCTGGCATTGTGTCCACAATGCCCCAAATTGGATGATTTAGTAAAAAGTTTAAAGACTGAAGTGTTGGCTCAATCAGATCTAGTGGATGCAGATGATGAGACCCTGAATAACTTTTTTCAAGAAAATGTGGAATATTCAGAATGGACATCAACTGATAGATCAGAACTCCTAACAAAACAATCCAGTATTGAAAATCTTATCAGTGATGTAGCCAAGAGCTTGCGGAAGGTCATTTCTCATGATTATATCAGCATTCAGCAGGCGAAGTACCTCAAGAATAAAAAAGAAAACCTCAGCTCTTCAGAGGCCATAGTGCTTATGGATTTTAGCATGAACTACAGTTGTCTTCTCCAAGATGCTAGTCAAAGCTATCACTGGTCTAAGAAACAGTGCACCGTTCATCCTGCAGTCATTTACACTGCCGCTCAAAATTAGCGGCCCATTTTTTAAAGCGCGGCGCCGTTTCTATGTTTTTCGAGCTGGGATGCTGAAATTTAGAAGGCAGGTGCCCCTATTGTTCTTCTTGAGCCCTGCAAAGTGTGCGATCCGTGCGCCCATCCTTGCGACCTGTGCCACCCCTTCACTGCATAGGGGTGTAAAAACCGAGATAAACATGTCAAAATTTTTGTCTTTTAATGATCGGAAACGGCAAATTTGCGGTGTACCGACTCAAATGAGTCTCCCCTTTACAACTGTGCAAGCGGAATCGCAATCGGACAATTCCACCCCTTTCCACAGTCACCCCCACCCCCTCGAGGGGTTGGTTTTCAAAAATGTTTGAAACCGACTGCAAACGATCCAGAAGCCTCTCCTGTACACGGTACAATTTTTCTTTTTCGATTCCGACCACCCCCGGCCGTACCACCCCCACGGAGGACCCACCCCATTTTGAATTTGTGCCGTTTCAGCCGCAAGGGGGTCAAATTTGTGTCCCAAAATTCATGAGGACACACCTTGGGTGCGCACAAACCCATTCGGATCGAAAAATCCAGATCCGGAAATTTTCATTCACCGCTGTAGGGGTGACCACCCCCTCTCACCCCCTGCTTCCCCGAGAGGGGCAGGAAGGTCGTTCAAGGGTGGCCCCGGCCAAGAAGACACGGCTCAACCATTCCTGAAATTTTCGAGTCGATCCGGTGCACCGTTTACCCTCCAGGGCGAAAAAACCGTCGAAACCAGCAAAAACATCCCTCAAGTTCACCCTTCGTGAACGCCGAACTGAGGAGGGGTAGCGGCCAAACTCCAAGTGTCCCATCTCGGCACAACCCCTCTCTGCAACCCCCTTTTCTTTCACTCCGCTGCGGTAACGCCCGCGCCCATGCCAACGAGGCAAACGCGGTGATGCACTCGTGCGTCTTCCGCCACCACAGCCATGCGCCGGCGAGGCAGGCAACTCGTCTCACGGGCTGCGCAGGTGCGCCAACGTACTGAAGGCGTGCGCGCGCGCCAGGTCACCGCTCTTCAACAGGGCCAGTCCAGCAATACAGGAAAAATGCACATGGACGCGCACGAGTCATCCCCACCGTGCTGCTGGACTGGCCCTGTTGAAGAGCGGCGACCTGGCGCGCGCGCACGCCTCCAGTACGTTGGCACACCTGCGCAGCCCGTGCGACGAGTTGCCTGCCTCGCCGGCGCATGGCTGTGGTGGCGGAAGACGCACGAGTGCATCACCGCGTTTGCCTCGTTGGCATGGGCGCGGGCGTTACCGCAGCGGAGTGAAAGAAAAGGGGGTTGCAGAGAGGGGTTGTGCCGAGATGGGACACTTGGAGTTTGGCCGCTACCCCTCCTCAGTTCGGCGTTCACGAAGGGTGAACTTGAGGGATGTTTTTGCTGGTTTCGACGGTTTTTTCGCCCTGGAGGGTAAACGGTGCACCGGATCGACTCGAAAATTTCAGGAATGGTTGAGCCGTGTCTTCTTGGCCGGGGCCACCCTTGAACGACCTTCCTGCCCCTCTCGGGGAAGCAGGGGGTGAGAGGGGGTGGTCACCCCTACAGCGGTGAATGAAAATTTCCGGATCTGGATTTTTCGATCCGAATGGGTTTGTGCGCACCCAAGGTGTGTCCTCATGAATTTTGGGACACAAATTTGACCCCCTTGCGGCTGAAACGGCACAAATTCAAAATGGGGTGGGTCCTCCGTGGGGGTGGTACGGCCGGGTTGGTCGGAATCGAAAAAGAAAAATTGTACCGTGTACAGGAGAGGCTTCTGGATCGTTTGCAGTCGGTTTCAAACATTTTTGAAAACCAACCCCTCGAGGGGGTGGGGGTGACTGTGGAAAGGGGTGGAATTGTCCGATTGCGATTCCGCTTGCACAGTTGTAAAGGGGAGACTCATTTGAGTCGGTACACCGCAAATTTGCCGTTTCCGATCATTAAAAGACAAAAATTTTGACATGTTTATCTCGGTTTTTACACCCCTATGCAGTGAAGGGGTGGCACAGGTCGCAAGGATGGGCGCACGGATCGCACACTTTGCAGGGCTCAAGAAGAACAATAGGGGCACCTGCCTTCTAAATTTCAGCATCCCAGCTCGAAAAATATAGAAACGGCGCCGCGCTTTAAAAAATGGGCCGCTAATTTTGAGCGGCAGTGTATTTTAGAGGAGAAGACAACAAAGTGCAACACAAGAGCCTGTGTTTCATTTCCCCTGACATAGATCATGACGTGCCAATGGTGCAAGAGTTCCAGGAACAGATTTGTCAATACTTGAAACAAAACCATCCTGCTATCAAAGAAGTAATGTATGTGACAGATGGCTGCGCTGCACAATACAAAAATTGCAAAAGCTTTGTGCACCTGACTGAGTAAGTATTGAGAGAAAAACCAAAATACAATATGATTAATAAAATGAAGTCATTAAAAGTGCAAATGTATTTAATCGGTCTTGTGTTTCTTTTTCCATTCAGGCATGAAAAGTTATATGGTATTAAGGCTTCTTGGTTCTTCTTTGCTTCGTGCCATGGCAAATCTGCTTCGGATGGCATTGGAGGTACTGTAAAGAGAACAGCCACTTTAGAGAGTTTACGCCGCCCAATGAACAACCAAATTGTGAATGCTCAGAAACTTTTTGAATTTTGTGTGAACTCCAACTTAAAGAATTCAATTAATTTTTTTTTTTGTGAAGAGTGAGGAGGTTGCTAAACGAAGAATTTTAGCTTCTGAAAGTAAACTTCATCCAGTGACAATTCCAGGAACGCGGTCTTTTCACCACTTCTTTCCACTGCCAGGTAAAGAAATAATTGTTGTGTGATTTTACTATGAATGAAAGAAAAAGAAATTCTCAGGTGGCTTTTTAAATCAAACAATACTAAACTATATTTTATTTCAGATTCAACTATTGGTTGCAAGAGAGCCAGCACTGATGATGACTTGTCCCTTATCCACCCAGCCTTTGTAGAAAGCACAACCGATGATGCATGGGAGCAGAGTACGTTTGCTGCTGTGTTAATTGATGCCAAGATTTATATTGGCCTCATAACAGACCTTAACTCAGAAGAAAAAGAAGCGGATCTCTCTCTTCTTTACCCCCCGTTGCCATCTGTGACTCTAAACTGGTCAGAAGATGTAGACAGCTACATAGCTCCCTACCCCAATCTCCTTTGCCCTGTGGAATTAAAGGAAAGAATGGACAATACTTATGAATTCCCCGCTAGCAATATTTTAAAGATTCGCCTCCTTGCTGAAAACAGGAGAAAAGAGCTCCGGAAGAAAAAGTAGTGTCCTGTTTGGAGTGAAAATAAATGTTAATTAGCGTTGATAAGCAAGAAGTTAAAATTATCCCTGAATGATTACTTTTTTACCCTTGTTGGGTTTTAGTAGGGTGCAAACACATTTGAAAAGATTCAAAGAAATGATTTAAGAAAAATATTTACTCTATCTGATTTCACCTCGCTACCTGCCCTCGACGCCCCCTACACTTCATGCACCCTGCCGTCTCGTCAGCATGCTTCACGAGCTATGCCACTCCGCTATTCTTGCTGGATCTCTCGCGCACCCTCGTTCATCGCGAGGGCTGAGGTTCCCGGAGCCGAGTGCCTCAGCTGTAGGCAACACTCGTTTGGATGTACATGCGCCGGCTGGGTTGCCTACTCCGCAGGGGCTACGCCAATACTTGGGACTTCTCACGCGCCACACAGTGGGCCAGAGGACCGGCGCAGGCGGCTGAAACTCTACACCTTGTTCTGAGAGCAATCCATTGGTGGGGCCACACGTTCGGTTCGAGTCCCATTTAGCGACTCTGGAGCTCAAAACGCCTCCGGGATTTTGACCGCCTCCACCGGTCTTCTGGCCCACTGTGCGCCAGGGTTGTCCAAACGAGACTCTAGGTCACCATGCGGAAGGGACGGACCATTTTTGAACGAATAGACCCATGGCCAGGGCATGGGGAAGAGGGGAACTAACTACAGAACGCTTTATGCAAAACTGTAATTTTAGGTGAAAAATACAATTTTCGAGTGGCTGTAGCTCCGAAGTTAGGGCGATATCCCCATTTTTTCGTCTCGCAGCTCGATAGGGCTCGTCTTGGTCTACAATTTGCACTACTCACTTTGGATTTTTACGATAGGCGTATAGGGAAATTATAGGTTTGAAAATGGTAAAAAAACAACTAAATTTTCGTGAATTTGGCCATTTTTCTCCCCTTTTCGGTGCTCCGATTTGAAATCCCGTTGCAGACTTGAAATCCTTGTAGTTTTTCCTTTAAGGAACCGTCTTTAGAATCGCCATAGCTCCAATAATGACGAAACCCGGACGGAAAATGTGAAAAAGTGTAATTTCACCAAAACCACTCAAGCTTATGTTCAGGCAAAAATTAAAAAAATCATATCTCAGGAACTACTCGTCCGATCGGCCTGAGATTTTGCACAGCATGTTTTCCCATGTAGTACTACGTAAAAAAAAATTGGCATCCAATTCTGAGATGGTGACCTACAAAAGTGGTCGGACTGGCATGGAACGCCCGCCCTGCTCCTCGGCCGGGGCCCACAGGGGACCCCTGCGGAGTCTGGTCGCGGGGGCCCGTCTCTGTTACTGGTGGGACAAATGGCGCTTCCTGCAGCGCGAAATGGCACCCGCGGATGTCTTAGGTTACTTTGCGGCGGTATATATAGAACTTCCAAAATTATGAAATGTAGGGAATTCCAGTGAAGTGAAGTGAAAGCCTTCTTTGACGGCTATGATGCATGTAGTGTGGCGTTTTGCTGATGAAATGTTGACTCTCCACAGGTACCTTGAGTTTGGATTGGAAGACCCTGTACCACCTGTACCACGTCATGTCCTCTGGATACTTAACTAAATAACAATCAACCATCATATCATAATACCTCTTCAGCGCACCCTGTGCGCCACCGCCTCGTCGTGTTCACGGTCTTGAGTAAGTAACAGTACATGTGTTTACAGGCACAACACTTAATCACTGGAATTCCATTTTTGATCAGCATGGTTCGCCTTAACTTCGCGCGTCCGGCGAGTGAGGCCGTGACAGACGCATATGACGTGGTGACACGTTGCCGCGTTGGGCCATCTGAAATCAGGCTATGGAGAAACCTGGGTCGTTTATGCCACCTCGTCCCCCTGTCCGAGTCCAGTGACGACCGCGATCGTGGCGCCGTAGGGAGGAAGGGTGCGTCCTGTGCAAGTGTGCAAGTAACTTGGACCAAAAGGAAATGGTGACTTCTTGAAGGTAGGGTATCAAGCTCTAAAAGTTTGTCCATGTCTATGTAATTTAGAGAAGCTGTGTCCCGCTCTTCTAATCGTGCACATTTCTTGCAGTTTGCTGTACAAGGTCGTGCAGGTCTTCTGCTGAGGGCATCCGCATGACCAATGTTAATGCCTCGTTCATGCACTACTTCAAACTTGTATGGAGCTAGACGCTCTAACCAGCGTGCCAGTCGTCTAGTGGGATTTTTGAAATTTCTCAACCACTGTAATGCTGCATGATCAGACTTGACTAGGAAAGGTGCTCCTGCCAAGTAATGATGGAAAGCTTTGATGGCTTCCACTAGTGCCAGCAACTCTCGATGTGTGGCACAGTAATTTCGCTGAGCCTGGTTTAGTAACTTGGACCAAAAGGAAATGGTGACTTCTTGACCATCTTGTTCCTGGGTGAGTACTGCACCTAGTCCAGTTGGGCTGGCGTCACATGTTACTGTGAATTGGCCTTTTTCCACATTTGGTGTTCCCAATATTGGTGGAGAAACTAGCTTTTGTTTTATTTGCTCAAAAGCTGCTTGACATTGAGGTGACCATTCAAATGGTACACCTTGTTTCATCAGAGCAAATATTGGCGTTGCAATTGTTGCTAAATTTGGCACATATTTTGCATAATACTGTACGAGACCTAGCCATGACCTTACTTCTTTGACATCCTTTGGTGCCGGCCAATGAGTGATTTGGTGAATCTTTTTCTTATCCACTCTTATTCCTTTTTCAGACAAGATATGGCCCAAGAATGATACTTCAGTCTGAAATAATTCACACTTTTTGGCTTTCAGTAAGAATCCGCCTGCTCTTACTCTGTTGAAGAATGCTATCAGCCTTTCAAGCATCTGTTCAACTGTGTCTCCAGCTATACAGACATCATCTATGTACACAGCCACTGTGTCACCCAGGTCATTTTCTGGCTTTTTGACCTCTGCTGGTGTTACTAGTCGGTCTGTAACATACTGGAACGCTCCTGGCGCTGCTGACAAGCCAAATCCCATTCGGGTATACTCATATTGCCTGCTTGGTAATGCTAAATCTTCAGGTAAGATTATTGCAGTCTTAGGCTGATCATCTGGATGTACTACCAAATTATGGTATCCGTGGGCCAAATCTGCACAATGTTACCACTTTTTCCCAGCTAAATGTTGTAATAATTCTTGTGTTCTAGGAGTTGGAGCTGCTGGTACCCTTGTGATGGCATTCAGAGCTCTGTAATCCACACAGACTCTTACTTCGCCTGTCTTCTTTGGAACACACAGAATTGGAGAAGCCCAGGCTGACTGGCTTGGTTTGATAGCGCCCATTTTGAGATACTTTAAAAATGTTTCTCTGACTTCTTTTCTATAGTGCAGTGGCACAGGTCTTGCATTTTGCTTTATTGGTGGGTGATCTCCAGTGTCAATTCTAAACCGGAGCCATGGACACGTTCCAAAGGTATAGTTAGTTGTCTGTTGCAAAAACATCATGATGTGTCTTCAAAATGTTTTCTAATTTCTCTCTTTGTTCCGGACTCAGATTTTTACTACTCTTTTCCAAAAGTTGCTGTAAGTCTTCTGGTAATTTGTCCAGTGGTGGCTTCTTTGGAACTGTATTGATTTCCGCACCATAATGTGGAGCTACTTCATGTTCTATCCACGCAACTCCACACAGATGACAGACCTCAACTATTTCTTCCTCCTCCTCCTCTTCAAGAAGAGTCGGCTCGTCATCTGGTTGCATGTCACCCAGAAAATTAGGACTGAGCTCTTCGTCATCATCTTCATTCATGCCACTGAATTTCAAAGGATGTACCAAAAATACCTCACCAACAATGGTATACTTGGGTATCTCAACACACTTGGACCCAAAATTTTCCATTGTGACTGTTAGTGGAGCTGTCACGCATGGAACCATTCCAGACTGAACCAGCACTGATGCAGGTAACTTTGAGATTTTATTTTCTGCAAATTTATTATTGGTAAAGAGTCCCGTTCTTATTGTACTTTTCTCCAGGTTCAACACTTGCTCTGGCTGGATACTTTGGCTCTGCTGGCCCTTTGACTCAGGTTTCACATTTTCCTGATCCTTCATGTTGAGACGACCAGGAGGCGAGGCAACTTTTGGTTCAGAATTTAGTGTCGATGTGGACAGCACCTTCACTTCATCCTGTTCCTTAGTCACCACGTCTCCCTGTCTCACCCATGCGCTGGCCTTTCCCAGCTCATCAGCCTTTAAATCCGTTTCCAGTTTTGTCTCCAATTGTCGTTCCAATCCTGGTCTTAACAGAGTTCTCTGATTTGCTCTGACCACAAAGTACAATGATCCATCATCAAACTTGCCTTTGGTTGGCGATTTCCGTATTTTGAACGGTACTCTTTCTTGCCCTCCAAACTGGGCGTATCTGCCTTTTGCGCAGATTCTTACATCATGATCTTCCATAAAGTCATATCCAATTAAATTTTCATCAATGTCTGCTTCGTATGTCATACAGGAATATGTTTTTCCTTTGATTTTAAAATCCGTCTGGACTGGTCCATACAGTGTAGCTCTATGAGATGTTGCACTTTTCATCCTTAACTTTGCTGGTGGTAAGTCCATTCTGGTTCATTTCAGGACTGTGATTTGAGCTCCTGTGTCTAAAAGAGCTTCTGTTTGTTTTCCCAGAATTTCACATTTCACGAATGGTGCAACTCGTACTCTAGGCTTGTCTGTGCAAGACATGCAAACATCACAATCTTCTTTTTCTTCAATTATTTGGTTTAGGACTTTACTGGTACAGTATTTCAACGCTTTGACCATACAGTCAGTTTCCATACTTTGTTTACACTTTTTAAGTTTAAGTTTTACTCCAGCATTTTCATTCGTTCTTCTCTTTACAGGTTTCTTTTTTTGTGTTGTCGGAGTCACTTCTGGCTTCACTTGAAGCACTTTTTCTTCTTCTGGTACCCGGCTTCCCTCCGACTGGACGGGTACCTTCTTTAGTTTCCCTGGTCCTGACCGTTATTCTGTTGGGGAGCATTGGGAACATAAGGTATTTGCTGCTGCCTCTGATTCTGGCGTTGGCTTTGGTATCCTTGCTGTTGGCCTTGCTGAGAACTTTGAGCAGCTTGGATTTGTCCCAGGTTTGGCCAAGGGAGAGCTCGCTGGCCTCCCAGATCTTGGAATTGGTAGTACGCCAATGCTGTACGCAAGGCATCTGGTGGGAAATTGAAATTGATCCGTCCACGCCCACGACCTCCATTACCTTCTTCACGTAGGCGATTTCTGCAGTCCTTCCACAGATGTCCTGGCTTCTGGCAATAATTACAGGTACGTGTTGTACCGCCATTGTAATACCCTCGGCCTCCTCTGTTGCTGGGCCCATTTGGACAGTTGGCTGCAAAATGTCCTGGTTGCTTGCAGGTGTGACAAGTACCATTTTGGGCATTTCCAGCATTTCCTCCTCGGCCTCCTCTTCCTCGGCCACGACCGAACCCACGTGGACGGCCTCGAGGACGCCCACGATGTACTGTCTGCGTTCCGGACCCCTGAGCAGCTTGGCTTCCTTCAGTGAGCTGGTTTACACTGGCCTCTGTTGAATCCTTTGAACCAGCATCAATTTCTGCCAAACGTACTCTCTTTACTGGTCTTTCTCCGGACAGCAATAATCCTCTGTTCAAATTCTTTACAGCGTCTGCTAGTGTGTCACTTGGTGCATAAGCTAGCCTTTCAGCTGCATTGCTGTCATTCAACCCTTTTACAAAGGCTGTGACAAGTGCTTCCTGCAGATCCTCTTCATTGTGTGTGACCATGTACTTTCTGCCCACATGCTCTACTTGTAGTGCAAAATCTTCTACTTTCTGATCTGCACCTTGCTTGAGAGTTTCAAAATCTCGCTTTCTCTGCCACAGGGACGTCACTGTGCTGAAAGTTTTTAGCAACAGTGTATCCAGTTCTTGGAAAGTAGGAAGCTTTTTCTGCTGTTCCAACATAGGTAGCACCATCAACGCCTTTCCTCGTAGTGCTGACACTAGCTTTTCGCCTTTCTCTTCTTCTGTTAGCTTGGCTGTCATAGTGCGAAACTGAGACCTCCACAATGTGTAGCACCGCTCTCCTAGAGATGTGCGAATAGTTCGAAACCGAATCGAATCGAATCGGCCTCGATTCGATTCGATTCGCTGACGGACCAGCCGCTAAAAATCCGAACTATTCGAACAATTCGAATCGGATGTAGTTCGCCTTCGAATCATCCATCATTTCCGCCGCAGCGTTGAATCACGCGCCACTCATTATCCCTGCAAGTTTCTCATAGCGCCTTGATTCTTGCACAAGTAATTTTCTCATTTTATTTATCTCAGTATTCTAATCATTTTTTGTGATATTACCTTATGGTTAAATTAAAGCTGTGACTGATGTGTTCCGCACATTTTGGTTCCATTGCATTTACTCCATAAACCTCACCTCAACTTCAAAAAGTATATCTTTTAATGCATGTATTTCAACGATGGGGCAGAATCTTGGCATTTTAGGCTTAGATTCGGATTCGATTCGAAAAATAGAAGGTAAAAGTTCGATTCGATTCGATTCGGGAAAAATGTTCCAGATTCGATTCGATTCGAGCATTTTTTAAAGTGATTCGATTCGATTCGAAGGGAAAATTCTTGATTCGCACATCTCTAGGATTTTGTGCAAGTGCGCTGCAAGTGCGGTCACTTTTCTTCACAGGAGTCCAGGGGACTGTTCTTCTGGGGCGCGGAGATGCGGAGATCCCTCCCTGCCTTCCTACTATTCCCCTTGCGAGTACTTTCGGTCGGAGGGAGAGTGGTGCTTGAGTCCTCCCCCAGTGGGAGGGGGGGAGGGGGTGGTGTCACACACAGTCAGCAGTACTTTCCTGTTACGGTTTCCCGCGCCTGTGTGGAGAGGTGATGCTGAAGTTGAGTGCGGCCTTGTGGGCCGGCGGTCGTCCGATGCTTGGGCTGCTGGCTCGGTGGCGAGGCGGCAGTTTGTTGACAGTTGGGCCAGCGGGCTGGCGGTGTTGCAATGATGGAAGTAGGGCGTTTCACGGCCCTGGTCTTGAGTGCTGAGCCAGCGGAGTTGTCCGCTGGTGGTGCGTCTGCACTGCCGGTGCCAGTGCTTCTTGCAAGTGCTCCAGCAGGGGGCTAGAACAAGTTTACAAGTTTTAAGGACGGGGGATTGATTCGGGAGGAACCGTGGTTAAGGAAGGGGGATTGATTCGGGAGGAACCGAGGTTAGGGGAAGGATTTTGTACAAGTGCACTGCAAGTGCGGTTAACAGGTCACTTTTCTTCACAGGGGTCCAGGGGACTGTTCTTCTGGGCTGCGGAGATGCGGAGATCCCTCCCTGCCTTCCTACTATTCCCCTTGCGAGTACTTTCGGTCGGAGGGAGGGTGGTGCTTGCACTACAAGATCAAATGTGTGCTTAGTACACATGTATGCTTGGCAAGCACACAGCTATAGATGTATACTTGGCAAGTACACAGCTATAGATGCATGCTTGGCCAAGTACACAGGTGTTGGAGCCTGCCTTTGAATGGGTGGGATAAAAGTGTGCTTGGCCAAGCATACACCTATAGCTGTGTGCTTGGCCAAGCATACATCTATAGCTGTGTGCTTGGCCAAGCATACATCTATAGGTGTGTGCTTGCCAAGCATTCATCTATAGCTGTGTGCTTGCCAAGCATTCATCTATAGCTGTGTACTAAGCACACATTTGATCTTGCAGTGTGAGTCCTCCCCCAGTGGGAGGGGGGGAGGGGGTGGTGTCACACACAGTCGGCAGTACTTTCCTGTTACGGTTTCCCGCGCCTGTGTGGAGAGGTGGTGCTGGTATTGAGTGCGGCCTTGTAGGCCGGCGGTCATCCGATGCTGGGGCTGCTGCCTCGGCGGCGAGGCGGCGGCTTGTTGACAGTTGGGCCAGCGGGCTGGCGGTGCGGAGCTGCTGACTCGGTAGCGAGTAGAGATGGGCGATATGATATCGATATATCGGTATATCGATATAATGAATACGATATATCGATATATCGAGTCGCTTTTGACCTATGCGATATATCGGTATATCGATAGAAATGGGCCGATATCAAATGAATATCGGATGTCGGATGAAATTTACAAAAAAATTAAAATATATCCGTTGCGGCTGCGCTGGAACAACCGAACCGCACGCGCGTCTCGAGCTACACACACACCGCCTGCCTGACTGAGACCGAGACCAGAGAACACGAGCGAAGCCTGCGCGAGCGCGCTGCCCAGAGCCGGTGCCTCTTGCCCTCTTGCAAGTGTCATTCTGGGAGGAGTCACGCCTACTCAAGAAGTAGTATTTTTTTTATTGATCTACTGGATTGCTGTTTCAATTCTACCAAAGGCAAAGTGACTTTTCGTACCTCTTTTGTATTTTTTCAAAACAAGTAGCTTTTTTTAATGTGTCAGTCTAGTCTTAAAAAAAATTAAGACAGTTTTATTTTGCAACATTTCAGTCTAATTTATTAAAAATAACTTCTATTTTAGCAAATGTGTCCCACTTTTTCGTGAAAAATAGGTGAAAACATGATAATTATGATTTTGAAGCATTTTATACGATATTCATTCGATATATCGACATATCGATAAATTTGTGTCGATATATCGATACCCGATATATCGCAAGTTTTTAGTATCGATATATCTCATATCGATATTTAAGTATACGATGCCCATCTCTAGTAGCGAGGCGGCGGCTTGTTGACAGTTGGGCCAGCGGGCTGGCGGTGTTGCAATGATGGAAGTAGGGCGTTTCACGGCCCTGGTCTGGAGCGCTGAGTCAGCGGAGTTGTCCGCTGGTGGTGCGTCTGCACTGCTGGTGCCAGTGCTTCTGCATGTGCTCCAGCAAGGTGGTTGCTAGAACAGGCTTGCCAGGTTGTCTGTTGCAGCAAGGATGCTGGTTGAATCCTTGCTTGCAAGTGCACGCATCATCTTGGTGACGCGATCGAGGTACTCCATGGGGTCGACGACGTGGCCGGGCGGGAGCGTCTGCCTGATGGAGTTGATCAGCTGGGACAGGCCCTCCGTGATGGAGGGGGCGCTTGGAGGACAGGTTGCCGGTGGGTTGCCGGCGACGTACCTTGGAGGGTTGACAGCTGGAGGTGCTGCAGGTGGGGATGCCGGCGGGGGGCTGGGGGTCTTCAGGTAAGTCCGGGTTGGCGTACCTGGGCGGTTTGTTGTTGAGGATGCAGCTGAGGTGCAAGCACTCTTCGGAGGTGCCGGGGGGGCGGCAGCATTCTGTGGCGCGGTGGCGGGGCTCTTCTGATAAGTCCGGGCTGGTGTACCTGGGCGGTTTGTCGTGGAAGGTGCAGCTGAGGTGCAAGCACTCTTCGGGGGTGCTGGGGGGGCGGTAGCATTCTGTGGCGCGGTGGCCGGCCGGGGCCAGCTTGGGGCATTGGTGGTGCACTTGCTGGCGGGCGAGGGGGAAGGTCCTCCGGCCAGGGTCTTCTGTTCAAGCGGGTCCTCCGTGGGGATGACCGGTGGGTTTTGTCGTACCTTGTCCAGGTGATGCTGGCGAGGTTGATGACGGGACACTGCTCCTTCAGAGTGTCGAGGGTCACTGCTGGGTCAGTAAGGACCAGGCATGTGGTGAGGCGTTGGCCTTTGGAGTCCTCTCGCTTCGAAAGGAATCGAGTCACTCGGATTGCTTGGATGCGGCTGCGCTTGAGACGCGCAAGGATGTCCTCTTCCGAAGCATGAACTGGCACCCCCGACGCGACGAATCTCTTAGTTTCGCTGGGCGGGAACGGGTAGTGCTCGATGTTCTTGTCCCTTAGGCACTGGATGATTTGCCGACGGTCGGAGTCGGTTGCGGCAAGGATCTTGTAAGAGGAGGGCTTCACTTTTATGGAGAAGGCCAGGTGAGTCAAGTTCTTGAAGAAGCGGTGCGTCTCTTGGGAGAAGCTGCTTTTGACCACGATGTGTCCGGGGCGGGTGGACCTTTCTACGTCCGTCGACTCACTGGAGGACGCGCTGGGGCTGGCGCTGGGGGCGCGGCGGTGCTTGATGGTAGGCAGCGAAGCGCAGGAGTCGCTGTCGCTGGACAGTTGGCTGGCGACCGGAGGTCGCCTTGTCGGTGGGTTGTCCCATCCTGAGAGGGTTTGTTCGTACCAGCTAGTGCTGTTGGGCTGGCCTTGGCGGCCAGGCGGTGCTTCGATGTTGAGGTGCTCCATGACGGCGACGAGATGGAGGCGATTAATTGATGAATCCGGCGGGTTTAACACGCCATTTGAACTTGCACTTCACTCGCGGCGCGGGCTCATGCGTGAGCCTATAACTGGGTCACGGCGGTTCGGTGCCGCGCGCAGCGGCGCGCGGCTGGGGTGGGGCTGAAGCGGGCGCGTGCGCTCCCGTCGGCAGTCCGCGCTCGACTGATGGCTTTTGTCTTTAAAAATACAATTTTCTTCTTAGGCTGCTACTCTTCTTAGGCTGCGACTCTTCAGGACTTCTTGACTCTGCGACACTTGATGATTGACTGTGGAGACCCGGGGGCCGGGCGGCCGTATTTATTTGAACGTTGTAGTACCCAAATAGACCATGAGGCGGCGCGCGCGGCGCGCTCCAGCGCTCCAGCGCTCCAGCGCTCCAGGCGCTGCACTGCGCATGCGCGGGCACAGTTCAATAGTTCCGAATTTGGCCGTGAGGCGGCGCCACTGTCGCCTCGCGGCAGGATAAAAGCCGGCCCCGATCCCCGGAGCGTCACAGTCTTGCATCGTGCGTCGAGCAGTCAAGAAGTTCCAGAAGAGAGAAGAAGTCCGAGTTCCTGGAGTACCATCTTATGAATCTGACAGAGATGTCTATTCTTGCCAAGTCTAATTACTAACATTTAATTTCACACTGCAAAGATTATTGTGTGAAGAGTGGATACAAAAATCCCCAGTCGATTGTTCAGTTGTCTCGTGATCATGCAGACAATCTGATTTCAAGTGCATTGAGATGCTACTTGGTAGAGGCCTGTGGCGGGCGGGCCTGCCGAGCCCGTGAAAAAAGTGGAGTGGGGTGGGGTAGGTGCCGCCTGGCCGGCGCGCCGCTGCAGCGCTGCCACTGCTGCGACAGCTTGTTGCCGAATGCAGCCGAATACTTCCCGAAGTTCACGGGCCTCGATACCCGCCAACTTCGGCTCGGACTCCGTCGGTCCGGCGGGTCTCGACTCGGATGTACGGACTCTGTCGGAGCGTGGGCACCGGCGGACAGACGGACGCGTTTGCCGCCGGTCCATCGGCTGGGCGAGGGGTGAGGGGGGGGGGGGGCGCTCCGAACCGAGCCGTAGCCAAGCCACCGTCCGCGTCCGTCGTCAGCTGACACCGACGGCCTTGAAGGAGGGGGCGGGGGGAAAGGAGAAGGGAAAGGGGGTCAGCCACAGATACAGCAGCCGAGGCGCCGGTGCCGGACCGGCCGAAACCATAGAAATTTCCCAAACAATCAGAAGCAGCATCAGCCAGGATTTAGTGCTAACGTTGGTCGCCGGAACAATGAATGCAGATAAGGTGAAGACGAAGGAGAAGCGGAAGGCTGAAACGCCAAATCCTGGGACTAAGCAAACCTCCAAAAAACCTCGAGTAAGCAAACAGTATCCGTGTCCTGGACTGGAGTGTGTGTATTTGCAACAAACTGCGGCCTGCAGCTGGTCTGGGGTTCTGAGGGCGAGGGCGAAGGGCCGGGGGCGGCGTGGGCGTGGGTTTTGTTGTGTACTGTAACGGTATTGTCACGATATTGTCGTGGTCACGGTGCTCGTGCTCGAGCACGAGCACGGTGTTCGGCTCGGCGCCAGCCCCAGCCAGCCACCACCCGCTCCTGGCATTGCATATACAGGGTGCGTGCGCACCTGTGCATGTGCGCCACTGGCGCGAGGCAGGCGCGCGCGGGTGGATGCGGCTTGTAGGTGCACATGCACCCGCGCACTCAGGGTGCGGCGTAACTACCTGGGCGGCGGGGCGGGGCGGGGCAGGGTCAGGTGGGGCGGGCAGGCGGGCGGGGCGCCGGGGCGGGCGCACAGTGGGCCAGAAGACCGGCGCAGGCGGACAAAACTCTAGACGCGTTTTTGGCTCCAGAGTCGCTAAACTAGATTAGAACCGAACGTGTTACCCCACCAATGGATTGTTCTCTGAACGAGGAATCCATTGGTGGGGTCACACGTCCGGTTCGAGTCCAGTGTAGCGACCCTGGAGCCGAAAACGCGTCTAAAGTTTTGTCCGCCTGCGCCGGTCTTCTGGCCCACTCACCGTGCTGCGGCTTTTAATATGGAAGCACCCGCACTTCAAGCAGGGGCGGGCTGCTGTGGCCGGGGGGAGGGAAAGGGGAAATGTTGGAGGTTAACTCTTAACCTGCTGCGGGCTGCTGTTTGTTACTTGCTTTCTTTTTATTTATACTTGCTTCGCCTAAACTCTAAATGTTTCGTGACAGATTTCAGAATCTTCATCTGACTCTCCTGGCACAAGTTCATCAAATGGCCATGAAGCCGACATTGAAATTGAGGCTGAGGAAGTTTCTGAATCTGCCCATCAGTTTAAAGAGATGGTTTAAAGCGAAATTGGCCTCGGGGGAGTACGAAGCATGCGGGAAGCCGAAAAACCAGCAGAGCCACTAAAAGTGACATTTGGAACCACTTGCTGCAAGTGCGGGTTAGAGCCACCAAAGCTCCCGTCGAAGCTGTTCAATGCACTGGATGCAAGGAGGCCTATATATTTAGGGGCAACTTTACAGGCTCCTCTGCTCTAGGCCGCCACGTCAAGAGGTGCACTAGTGATGGCACGCGGAAAACTCAAGCTGCACAAGCTCCTCTAGTTGATCCTCCACCCGATGCTAAGTTCGCCTTTACACGGGCCTGTACTCATTTTTGCGCTCTAGATTTGAGACCACCTGAGGCTATGAATGGGGAGGGCTTCCTCAAACTGATTCAAAAAACCATCGATCTCACAGTTGCGCACGGTCGCATGGACAGCAAGAAATTAGTTCCCCACCCAACCACAGTGAAAACCCACATGGGCCAAGAAGCTGATGAGGCCAGAGAAGATTTGCTGAGGGAACTAATGCCTGTTTTGGAAGAGCACCGGTGTGCCGCGACCACTGACGGCTGGACAGAAAGCCACAAAAGTGACCATTTTGCAAACGTGGTGTTGCACTATATCAAAAATTGGGAATGCGTCACAAGATTGGCTTTCTCCATTTCAACAGAAGGTGCTTCTTCCTCCAGCCAACTTAGGGAGTTTCTGGTGGAACAGCTTGTAAGCCTTGGATTTCCCCGAAAGCTAATAGAAGAGATTTTTTTTTGTGACCGATGGAGGAGCCGACATTGTGAAGGCACTCGAAGAGTTTCAACGCTTGTACTGCATGTGCCACGCACTCAATATTGTTGTGCGCACTTCTTTCAGCGTGAAGTACGCTGCTTTGATCCAAAGAGTGATAGAAAGCTCCCCTGAGGCTAACTCTATCATACAGGAAGCCAATCTGTGGGTCCATCTTGTGCGATCTAAGCTGCCAAAGAAGCACCCCCTACTGAAAGAGATCAAAGTGACAGTTCCGGCTTCACAGTCACATACCCCCATGCTAAAATGGATTAGGGACCTTCGTGATCAGGTAAGTGCATTTGAATAAACTGGTCTTATCGTCATCGCTATTATCTAAAGTTGCACATTCTTTATCGCAGGTTGAGACTGCAGCTGGTCTAAGTCAAGATGACAATGTTCCTCTACGAGACATTGAGACTGAGGCCGTGGCGGATCTTATTGACTTTTTGGACCCATTTGATCTGGCTGGAAGCCGAGAAACAGCAGCCTCTGTCAGTGCCTCTAAGCTGGCTTCTCTGTTCGAGCACTTGGATCCGGTTACGTCTGATAGTGGAATGGTTTCATCCATGAAAGATACAGCTCGCAAGGAGCTAGAATGTATGGATGCTGTAACGACTATTGAGAAGTGCAAGGCGCTTGTAGCGTATTTCAAGCGAAGCGGATCCAACAGGGTGCTTGCAAAGACTCTCAAACAGGAAGTCGAAACCAGGTGGAATTCGTACCTTACTATGCTGAAATCAGTGCAGAGCAATTGGGCAGAGGTACTTAATTTTTCTTAGTGCACAATCACTGCAATTTTTTAATATGTTTTATGCTACTGTTTATGTTTTGATTGCATAATTGATTTATTTCTGTTGTTGTTTCTAGATTGAGACAGTACTGGCAGCGGCTAAGGCCAACAAAAAGTCAAGAGGAAGCACATCAACACTGCCAGACCTGTCCAGTATTGATAAGTCGCTTGTAGACAAGCTCATTGTGTTTTTGACTCCATTTCAAACATACAGTGAGAAGCTCGAAGGAAGTACCTACCCCACTCTACCCTACGCACTGCCTGTATTCGAGTGCTTGAGGAAGCATTGCTCACCCAATGCCAATGACTGCAATGTCATGGCAGCCATACGGGAGAAGGCACTTTACCTTCTGCACGAAAAGGTGGAGATCAAAATGGAGCACAAAATAGCGTGCTTCCTGTGGCCTCAGATGAAGAGACTCACCATGCTTTCAGCTGAAGAAAGGGAATCGGTACGAACACACTCTAAAAATTGAAAGAAAAACTTTCCGTTTTTTTTTTGTTTTGTTTTTTTAAAGCGAATGAATACGACCCCATGTATAAGCTCTGATATGATTTGCAGGTGCATAGTGCTGTGAGGGAGCGCTTGAGGGCAATCCGAGAGCGGGAGCAAGCAGCTAGGGCCGATGACCCTCTTGCAGCCAACAACACAGATGCTGCAGCATCAGCTCCGCGGCAAAGTGCTGTCGAGCAGCTGTTTGGGTTCTTGATGGTGCAGGACACACTAGTTGATACGGACGAGGTGGAGCAGTATCTGACTATGCCAGAGGTAGTCCTAGCTGACGGTATGAACCTCCTCTCGTGGTGGAAAGTGCAGGTGCGTTTTACTATGCTGTAAGATAACATACTGTTCATTGGCCGGGCCGGTGTAAGCGGCGGGATGTATCCCCCGGCCCAGGGAGCCCCCGGGTACATCTCGCCTAGGACCAAGGTACCCCGGGGTACACCACGCCTAGGCTTAATGTACCCGAGGTACCTCAGGCCTGGGGGGTATGCTGAGCCTAGGCGAGTTATACCCCGGGGTACAAAAATCCTAGGCGAATTTTATCCTGCCTCGACCAAGAGGGATACAATTCGCCCAGGCGCATTGTATCCGGGGGGATACAATGAGCCTAGGCGAATTGTATCCCCCGTCGGAAGAGGCAGGATACAATTCGCCTAGGCTTTTTGTACCCCGGGGTACAACTCGTCTAGGCTCAGCATACCCGGGGTGCAACACGCCGGGCCCCTAGGCGTTCTGTGCAACGGGTACATTGAGCCTAGGCTTTTTGTACCCCGGGGTACAATAGTCCTAGGCTAGCAGTACCCCGGGGTACAAAGAGCCTAGGCGAATCGTATCCTCCCTCAGCCGAGGGGGGATACAACTAGCCTAGGCGAGTTGTACCCCGGGGTACAAAAAGCCTAGGCGAATTGTATCCTCCCTCAGCCGAGGGGAGGATACAACTAGCCTAGGCGAATTGTATCCCCCCCCCCCCAAAAAAAAAAAAATAAGGTGAAAACGATCCTAGGCAGTTTACCTTTTTTTTAAATGAACAACACCAGTGTTTCGTGTGACAAGACAAGGAACGACCTGATTTAGATTTTGTTACTGGGGTTAATAGATGTAACTCGAAGGGAGCTCCGAAAAAACCGGTCTGGGCTCCAGAGGCAAGTGCTTGTTCGTTGCCACATCGTTTGTGGCCACGCAAGTGCGCTAAATAGTAACGGTTTACGCGCCAAGCTTGCCGACTTGGCTGACGGCAAGTTCGACTAACAACGTAGAGATCCTTTTGGACCCTACCTTTCTTCATTACAACTTAAATTAACAAGGTAGGTTTACGCCAGACCGTGTCTTGTCGTAACAGGCTTCGCGATGCTGCGCCAGTTACGACAATCCACGCCTGGCGTTACACCTACCTTGGCCTGCGGCGCTTCCGTGCTTGCCTTCGGCAAGTTGTCTCAAGGATTTTTGAGGCATTGAGTAATGCACCCCATGAAATCTGCAATAAAATTTTTTAGTCGGTCGATCCCCTTTTTTCAAAATCCTGATTCGGCAAACTGATGAAGTTGGGCTCCTAGACCCCCCTTCCGACCCCTCTTTGAAAAGGTCTTGCCGAGACCTATCAAAATCAGCAATAAAATTTTTTAGTCGGTCGACCCCCTTTTTTTAAGATGAAGGGTCGAAGTTGATTATGTTAGTAAATTCGGGCCGAGGTGGCCAATTCGCAGTTAAAAGTTTGGTCAGGGGTCGAAATTGATTTCATTTTCGTCATCAGGAACTTCAAAAACATAAGAAACCATGTAAAATTGTCTCTAAAATATCAAGTCACTAAAAAGTTGCACTTTTTCTGCCGTTTTTTTTATTGTTTTTTCGTTAGTACAACTGAATGGAATGAGACAGAAAGCTGAATTTTTGCGTGTGGCGAGCCAAGGATATACCTAACAACCCTGCAAAATCTCGTCTCGATCGGCCGAGCCGTTCAGGAGGAGAAGTGCGGACACACAGACAAACAGACAGACAGACAGACAGACAAAACTTTTCAACCCCAGTGAAGTAACTGGCTTCGCTAATCGCTCAGCCAATTAATATCTCAGGGCGTTCAGATTTTAAAAACCATGGTTGCGCCATTGAGATTCAAGAGCCGCCCGCCTTTTGCTCCTCAAGCGCCTGAGAGGTAGACATGGGTCCATTGATGGGGTCACACGTTCGGTTCGAGTCCTGTTTAGCGACTCTGGAGCTCAAAACGCGTCGAGAGTTTCTATTCCTTAGAAACTTAATAATTTTTATTGTTTTAAACAATATTTCTGATAATTATTTGTTTGATTCATTCACTGTGTCAAAACGACTCTGAGGTTATAACTACCTCTGCGCTTTGAAAGTTTTGGTTTAGAAACATTATTTTTTATATTTATTGGTTTGATGTATTCATTGTGTCAAGACTAGCTCGAAGCTAAATAAAAATAGGCTCTGCGCTTAGCTACCTCCCCCGCTTATGAAGTGAGTTTGTTTAGAGAAGATTTTTTTTTTAACATTATTTCTGATAATTATTTTTCAGATTCATTCATTGTGTCAAAACTACTTTGAGGTAATCATTTGCTATGGGCTTTGGGAGTTTGTTTTAGAGAGAGACTTACTGTTTGGGCGTTGCAATTTTATTTCATATTCATCCACAGTCTACAACAACTATAATGTACCTTGTGGTTTCATACAGTTTATCATTTTATGTATCTGAGATGAATAAAAAAATCATCAATATGGTCTTTTTTTCTTGTAACCTTCGGACAGAAACAGTCATGTGCCAATAAAAACTTTGAAACGAAAGGGAGAACTGCCTGTGAAAATACTCAGTAGACATCGAGCCCTCCTAAGAAAACCATGCATACTTCCCCCGGGCCATAGGAGATCATCCTAACTCGCCGGGGCGGTAGAAAACTATCTTAACTCGCCCGGGCGCTAGGAGACTATCCCAACTCCTACACAAAACCTATCAAGTTAGGATAGTGTCCCAGCGCCCCGGTGAGTTACGATAGTTTTCTAGCGCCCCGGCGAGTTAGGATGGTCTTCTAGTGCCCGGGCGAGTAAGGATGGTTTTCCTTGGAGGGGTCGACATCTTGGAATGAATGTGGTCAATTTTTAGTGTCTCAGGACGTTCAGATTTTAAAAACCACGGTTGCGCCATTGAGATTCAAGAGCCGCCCGCCTTTTGCTCCTCAAGCGCCTGAGAGGTAGGCCACAGGCCCAACCCGCAACACACCGCTGTGGAGACTGCGGCCTACCTGCCCGCTGTCAAGGCGGCAGGGGCGAGGTAGGCCGCAGTCTCCACAGCGGTGTGTTGCGGGTCGGGCCTGTGGTCTACCTCTCAGGCGCTTGAGGAGCAAAAGGCGGGCGGCTCTTGAATCTCAATGGCGCAACCATGGTTTTTAAAATCTGAACGCCCTGAGATATTAATTGGCTGAGCGATTAGCGAAGCCAGTTACTTCACTGGGGTTGAAAAGTTTTGTCTGTCTGTCTGTCTGTTTGTCTGTGTGTCCGCACTTCTCCTCCTGAACGGCTCGGCCGATCGAGACGAGATTTTGCAGGGTTGTTAGGTATATCCTTGGCTCGCCACACGCAAAAATTCAGCTTTCTGTCTCATTCCATTCAGTTGTACTAACGAAAAAACAATAAAAAAAACGGCAGAAAAAGTGCAACTTTTTAGTGACTTGATATTTTAGAGACAATTTTACATGGTTTCTTATGTTTTTGAAGTTCCTGATGACGAAAATGAAATCAATTTCGACCCCTGACCAAACTTTTAACTGCGAATTGGCCACCTCGGCCCGAATTTACTAACATAATCAACTTCGACCCTTCATCTTAAAAAAAGGGGGTCGACCGACTAAAAAATTTTATTGCTGATTTTGATAGGTCTCGGCAAGACCTTTTCAAAGAGGGGTCGGAAGGGGGGTCTAGGAGCCCAACTTCATCAGTTTGCCGAATCAGGATTTTGAAAAAAAGGGGATCGACCGACTAAAAAATTTTATTGCAGATTTCATGGGGTGCATTACTCAATGCCTCAAAAATCCTTGAGACAGCTTGCCGAAGGCAAGCACGGAAGCGCCGCAGGCCAAGGTAGGTGTAACGCCAGGCGTGGATTGTCGTAACTGGCGCAGCATCGCGAAGCCTGTTACGACAAGACACGGTCTGGCGTAAACCTACCTTGTTAATTTAAGTTGTAATGAAGAAAGGTAGGGTCCAAAAGCGACACCTGTAAGGAAAAGGCACGCAGTAGCGGCCGCGCGATCCGAAAGGCGCTCAGTTGCGGCCCTGCGATCCAAAAGGCACGCAGTTTGCCTGCCGCGATCCAAGAGGCACGCAGTTCGCCGCGCGCGATCCAAAAGACACGCAGTTTGCCGGCCGCCAGCGGTAAACTGCGTGTCTTTTGGATCGCGCGCGGCGAACTGCGTGCCTCTTGGATCGCGGCACGCAAACTGCGTGCCTTTTAGATCGCAGGGCCGCAACTGAGCGCCTTTCGGATCGCGCGGCCGCTACTGCGTGCCTTTTCCTTACAGGTGTCGAAAGGATCTCTACGTTGTTAGTCGAACTTGCCGTCAGCCAAGTCGGCAAGCTTGGCGCGTAAACCGTTACTATTTAGCGCACTTGCGTGGCCACAAACGATGTGGCAACGAACAAGCACTTGCCTCTGGAGCCCAGACCGGTTTTTTCGGAGCTCCCTTCGAGTTACATCTATTAACCCCAGTAACAAAATCTAAATCAGGTCGTTCCTTGTCTTGTCACACGATACACTGGTGTTGTTCATTTAAAAAAAAGGTAAACTGCCTAGGATCGTTTTCACCTTATTTTTTTTTTTTTGGGGGGGGGGGCGCCTAGGCTAGTTGTATCCTCCCCTCGGCTGAGGGAGGATACAATTCGCCTAGGCTTTTTGTACCCCGGGGTACAACTCGCCTAGGCTAGTTGTATCCCCCCTCGGCTGAGGGAGGATACGATTCGCCTAGGCTCTTTGTACCCCGGGGTACTGCTAGCCTAGGACTATTGTACCCCGGGGTACAAAAAGCCTAGGCTCAATGTACCCGTTGCACAGAACGCCTAGGGGCCCGGCGTGTTGCACCCCGGGTATGCTGAGCCTAGACGAGTTGTACCCCGGGGTACAAAAAGCCTAGGCGAATTGTATCCTGCCTCTTCCGACGGGGGATACAATTCGCCTAGGCGCATTGTATCCCCCCGGATACAATGCGCCTGGGCGAATTGTATCCCTCTTGGTCGAGGCAGGATAAAATTCGCCTAGGATTTTTGTACCCCGGGGTATAACTCGCCTAGGCTCAGCATACCCCCCAGGCCTGAGGTACCTCGGGTACATTAAGCCTAGGCGTGGTGTACCCCGGGGTACCTTGGTCCTAGGCGAGATGTACCCGGGGGCTCCCTGGGCCGGGGGGTACACTTATCCGCCGACACCGGGCAGCCCTTTTATGCACCCTGTGGCAGTGCAGCGAGTTGGAGCTGCAGCTAAGCTGCCCACGAGGTTTGACGAGGGAGCGGGCCCGGACCTAAAGTTTAAAATTTTTACCTAATTTTTATTTGCGCTTTGTTGTTTGCAGGGTTCTGTGCGCTTTCCAACGCTTGCTAAATTAGCTATGAAGATCTTGGCTATACCTGCAGCAAGCGCTGCAAGCGAGCGTAACTGGAGCGACGCAAAAACGCTCATCTCACAAAAAGCAACAAACATGCTCTCTCGTTCTGTGAACAACACATTGATGGTAAAAGACAACCTACGCCAAAAAAACCCTGATCAGCCTGCTCAGGAATAAGTTGTTATGATTTTTTGAGTCTATGTACTAAAAAACTATTTCATTATTTTGTTTTTGTATGTGATAAGTCACTAGTCACAATTTCCTTACCAAATGTGTACAATTTAATATAATTTACATGTGTATCCTAGTATGAATATGTAGACAGATATATATATATAGTGTTTTGTTTCTGAGAAAAAGTTCTCTGTATTTGTATTGCTGGCCAAAAATACATCTAACGTTATATTTGTTAAAAATTGTGCGTAATTTATTAAAGGGTGGGGTGCAGACTGTAGAGTGGGTGGGGAAGGGGAGGGGGTAAAGATAGCCTCCCTCGCGCCTCGCGCTCGCGACGTAACCTTGACACAAGGCTGAGGAGTAGACGGACAGGGGAAGGGGAAGGGCAGGGAAGTCCGCCCCGAATTCCTAGCACAACGCAACTAACGTAAACGCGTATTGCGCTGAGGTGGGGGGTGGGGGTATCATCCTGGCTGGAGCCGGGTTCTGGTCACGATTCCATTCCAACCGGGCCAGACTGCAACTGCAGTTTGTAATGTGAGGGGGGAGGGGGGAGGGTGGTAAAATGCGGGCCTCCTGTAGGGGACGTTCAGCAGGAGCCGGGCCTCGCGCCTCGCACCTGTGTCGTCCGCGTCCACCTCTCAATCGACAACGCCCCTTTTCTTGCCAGCCCCTTCCTCCTTTTCCCTTTAGAGCGGGGCGCCGGTCGGTGTGTGTGTGAGGGTGAGGAGAGGAAAGGAGCGGAGCGGGGAAGGGCAGGGAGGTGCGGAGAGGGAGAGACGGGGGGGGGGGGGCGAGGAGCACGCACCGCCACCGCAGCAACGCTGTGTAGCAGACGCCGGACGGACAATGGATGGACGGACGCGGACGGCGTGGCGTAGCGTAGTAGCGTAGCGAAGCCAGGCGAGCAGCAGCGGCGTGGCGTAGCGTAGCCGCTCGAGTTGGCGGGCGTCCGTCGGACCGCAGAAGGTCCGCCGGACCGAGCTGCAAGCCAGCTTCGGAGACGGGCCATCGCGGGCGGGCCACTCACGGGCCGGACCGGGCCGGACCGGGTATGCTGCCGAATTTCACGGACCGCTCGGGAGCGCCCAGACCCGCCCGCCACAGGCCTCTACTACTTGGCATCCTTCCCAGTCTCGATCAAACTTGATTTGCAGTCTTACCATAAAGATTTCATTAAAGAAGCCATCTATGATTCTAGGAGACAGGCTTGAGTTCTAATACTGATATGCATAGAAAGAAAAAAAACCCCAAAAAATTAAAAAAATAGTTGAAAAACACAAAAAAAGAATAAAAAAGAAAACCCATAAAAATAAGCATGAAATGAGTCTGATTTTAAAAGCGCAGGGAGAAGCAAGCTGGCCCGTTCATCAACATAATTAAAGAGGAGAGCTATGATGATTTATGGAAAACCAAGTTTTTCACTGAGCTCTATTTTAAAAAGAAAATATTAATGGCAGTAAAAAGGAAGAGAAGCATTTGTAATGAATTACCAGTTTGAAAGCTACATCAACAAGTGTCAGTTCAACTTTTTATTTATCCTCTTCTTCCTTTCTCTGGCATAGAGCTACCACCTTGGCCAAGGTTCCACTATTGATACTCCCACCTCAGTTCCCCTTCCACTTCCATCGCTATTGTTGCCAAACCTATAAGTTGAGCCTCGCCTGTGGCTTGGCCAACAGTCTGTAGCCTGGTCTCGAGCTGTTCGGTTCTCCTAATAAACCAGTCAATCCTTCACTCTCTGTCGTCCTTTACGCCCTTTACCACTCGAAGTGTCCCAACACTACAAGTGGTGACAGCGGTTTAACTGGCGACATAGCGTGGGTTTTGCCTACGTTTTTGAGGAGGACGAGAGTGTACGAGTGTGAGTGTGCGTAGGTACACAGGTCAGTTAGTGACCTAATAGGAAGTGTAAGGAGGGAACTGCCCTGCTGAATAGTCGTGCTATTCCTCACGGAGTGTAAGCCACTACCAGTTCGTGCAATCCTACATTTCACTGAGCTAGAGATGTGCGAATCAAGAATTTTCCCTTCGAATCGAATCGAATCGAATCACTTTAAAAAATGCTCGAATCGAATCGAATCGAATCTGGAACATTTTTCCCGAATCGAATCGAATCGAACTTTTACCTTCTATTTTTCGAATCGAATCCGAATCTAAGCCTAAAATGCCAAGATTCTGCCCCATCGTTGAAATACATGCATTAAAAGATATACTTTTTGAAGTTGAGGTGAGGTTTATGGAGTAAATGCAATGGAACCAAAATGTGCGGAACACATCAGTCACAGCTTTAATTTAACCATAAGGTAATATCACAAAAAATGATTAGAATACTGAGATAAATAAAATGAGAAAATTACTTGTGCAAGAATCAAGGCGCTATGAGAAACTTGCAGGGATAATGAGTGGCGCGTGATTCAACGCTGCGGCGGAAATGATGGATGATTCGAAGGCGAACTACATCCGATTCGAATTGTTCGAATAGTTCGGATTTTTAGCGGCTGGTCCGTCAGCGAATCGAATCGAATCGAGGCCGATTCGATTCGATTCGGTTTCGAACTATTCGCACATCTCTACACTGA
Source organism: Stenchaetothrips biformis (assembly GCA_030522485.1). Taxonomy (NCBI): domain Eukaryota; kingdom Metazoa; phylum Arthropoda; class Insecta; order Thysanoptera; family Thripidae; genus Stenchaetothrips; species Stenchaetothrips biformis. The sequence goes on from CM060102.1 coordinate 9,620,179, forward strand.
GCGTTTGGGTCGACCGATTGAAAGCCCATTGTGTGCTGATCGGTAGGCAGTCTGAAAGAGGTTGAAAGAGCGAAAGCCCAACGGTGCTGCTAAAAAGGTGAAAGCCGAGTACGTGCTGCTTAAAGTGAAAGCCTAAGGCGGTGCTGCGTGTCAATAACACGTGAAAGCCCTAATTGGTGCTGCTGGAAGCGAAAGCCGAGGTCGAGCTACTTTTGAGGTGAAAGCCCATAGGTGCTGCTTTGGCAACGAGTAAACAAGTGCATTAACGAAAGCCGGAAACGCGCTGTTAATACACAGAGTGATTGAACGGTGACTGAAAGCCGAGGCAACACGGGCTAGAATCCGTTGGTAGGAACAGGGAGTTACAGGAATAACAACACCGGTTCGGAGAAAAGCAGTTATATTATGGAACCATTTCGGCGTCGTGCACGAGATTTCTTCGACCCGCATATAGGTCCGTTGGTGCATCCCATTGAACAGGACGGGGAGCAAGCAGGCCCTGCAAACGACCAGCCGCCTCAACAGCCTGATGCAGTCGTGCAGCTGCGCCCGCCTCAACCAGGCCGTGCTGGGCGTCTTGGGTTTGAAGGTTTTGATGTAGAAGAGGTTCCGCAATCTGGAGGCGAAGGAGACGCAGACCCACCACCAGCTGCTAGAGGTCGTGGACGCGGCAGAGGTCGCGGACGAGGCAGAGGCAGAGGCAGAGGCCGTGGAGCAGCGAGAGGTCATGCACGTGTACTGCGACCACGTCAAGCTCACACAGACGAGGAAGCAGATGATGAAGAAGACGACTACGACGATGAGCAGAACGAGCAAGGTCGCGAGGCACCAGGTCGTAGAGTTAGACCAGGGTTTCAAGCAATGCAACCCTTGATAGATATCATGGCACAAATGTTTACACAGCAGCAGCAGCAAATTCAGCAGCTGCAGCAAGGGCAGCAGGAAAAACAGCCGGAACAGCAACAGCGAGCAGCTCCTAGCATTGAAAGCATTAAAGTTCCAGAATATGATGGAGAGCGTAGAGATGTGCGAATCAAGAATTTTCCCTTCGAATCGAATCGAATCACTTTAAAAAATGCTCGAATCGAATCGAATCGAATCTGGAACATTTTTCCCGAATCGAATCGAATCGAACTTTTACCTTCTATTTTTCGAATCGAATCCGAATCTAAGCCTAAAATGCCAAGATTCTGCCCCATCGTTGAAATACATGCATTAAAAGATATACTTTTTGAAGTTGAGGTGAGGTTTATGGAGTAAATGCAATGGAACCAAAATGTGCGGAACACATCAGTCACAGCTTTAATTTAACCATAAGGTAATATCACAAAAAATGATTAGAATACTGAGATAAATAAAATGAGAAAATTACTTGTGCAAGAATCAAGGCGCTATGAGAAACTTGCAGGGATAATGAGTGGCGCGTGATTCAACGCTGCGGCGGAAATGATGGATGATTCGAAGGCGAACTACATCCGATTCGAATTGTTCGAATAGTTCGGATTTTTAGCGGCTGGTCCGTCAGCGAATCGAATCGAATCGAGGCCGATTCGATTCGATTCGATTCGGTTTCGAACTATTCGCACATCTCTAGCTAAAACAAGGGAGGAGGTGGGGAGGGATTCTTCGCTATCCTCAATAGGTTTGTATGAAACCTGGAGACAGTCATTTTCAAGGGGGATAAGACCATTCACTTCTTTTGTGGGATCAAAGGATAGTTTCATTAGGTCGGCATAGTCATAAACGAGCTGAGTCTTGGGCCGCAATGTTTTCTCCCCAAACTTTCCCCAGAAAGAGTTCAAAATCAGTTTTCCTAGAGTCCTCAGTGCGGGGTTTTTTCCATCTTTGTGGGATCTAGTGTGACACCATCACATTTTTTTATTTCCTCAACATAAGCATCTCTTTCTTCCTGAGTCTTGCATTCCTCTGGCCAACCACTGGCTTGCATTTTTATAGCCATGAAGCGCCGAACATAGGCGGACAGGAGTCCGTCGTCCCCTGTCTCGGGATTGTACTTCATTGTCCCTGGGTATTTGTATACTCCATGAACCCTAATAATCGTGTACCCTTTCAGGATCGCCTGTTTCAGCTCTGGAGCACACCATTCACTTGTGAGCTGTCGCTCACTAGGGCTATGCTGACAGAGTTCCGTGCTCTCTGTCTCAACACACGTTCGACACAGTGGAAACATTAGCTTGCCATTACATTTGTAAGGAAGTACGGGGAGGTAGAGATCTCGGGGTGGCAGGACTGTGCACTTGATTATACCGTTCCAGACATCAAAGGGGGGCATATTAGGATCACCTTCAAGGTAAATAGTAGGTTGACCATACGGGTAACAACCCCGCAAATTTGCGTTCGGGTAACTTGACACGATGTCCGCCATCTTGATTCTTTCTCCTATGCTCAGTTCGGCCTTGTGATACCATCTCATGGCATTGGTGCGTCCTCCACAGAGGGCATTCCGTAGATTAAGGGGAGGGGATCGCGTTGTGGGGTGTGCCTCAAAGTAGGCCTTAATTTCAGTGTCCTTAAGGTCATTTAACCATTGGCATTCCCACTTCTCAATAACTGTGTAACCAGACCTGCGGAAAAGTGCTGTGAGCCTGACTGTCTGTTCATAGCGGTTGTCGCCCGAAGCTGCATTAGGAGGGAAATGCTGTGGGCATTGGTGCCAGAAATCGCCATGAAATTGATAAATACGGCGTTCGACGCCACCTTGGGGGAGAGGGAGTTCGACATAACCATCAACACGACGTCCCATAACAGAAACTTCACGGTCCGTGTAAACGGTGCTTATTTTTTGACCGAGTTTATACTGCTCGTAATCGAGCCACTGCAGGGCCATGTGGGACTGCTTGCCCCTACCATGATACCCGCCTGCGGGGACGATGCCTATTTTGTTGGGAGGGAGGAAGTTTAGGCGATAAGCCGCCATGCATGCGGAGGATAAAGTTATACAGCTAAACATCGGATCAAAGCCTGCGGTCTGTGCAAAAAGCTTTCTAAAAGCTTGACAGGCTTGCCTTAGAATAGTGACGTCACTAACACAGTACTCTATCAGTTCCCTCTTGAAGTTAAAAACATATTTTTTAGCCACTTGGTCATCGTACCATTTGTTGAACTCATCAGCAGCCTTGGACTTCATTGTACTAACACAGTAGTATTCACGGTCAGGGAGGGGGCCCTCATAGTCCGGTTCATGAAACAAATAGGGAAAATAACCTTTCTTAAGTTCGGTAAGACCAAACGACTTGGGCATAGCTGAGAGGGGCATGGGCATGAACATGAGAGAGTCGATAAACTTCCATGTCTTCAATTTCATACAGATAATTTTAGCACCCTGGAGAGTCAGATCGGGTTTGAGTTTACGTCTGATCAACTCCTGAAGTACGAAAATACCATCATATGACTTGGCATTATGAGCAATAATCAATAGTTCAGATTTAGCAGGGAAGGATTGGAGGTAATCTATAAATTGTGACATAACATTGAGGTTAGGGTTGTCTAAGTTGTGGAATATCTGTTGTCGTGTCTTACAGACAGTGCAGAAATAGTTGTTGTCAGGGATGTCACTGCATTGGTCACAGATCGTATGTGATACAAGGAGGGTGGGGATGTGTTCGAATATGCCCGGTTTGCCTTCTATTTCTGTGTCCTGTCGACTCTCAATATCATATACGATGGTGTGATAAGACCATTTCTCCTTTTTCTCACGAGGTGACCACGGCTGCATATAGCAAAGGTGGTTTTCCTGTACATACTGCTTACAATATGGACAATGTACGAAACCACACACATGGCGATGACCGCCACGAGTAGAGTAGCTCTTTTCACACCCTACACAGTAATGGAATGACTGGCACTTTGTGTAGTCTGTTCCTACTAACTTGACCGTGTTATGGGTGAGGAAGCACTCCTCGCCTGCAAACTGGTGACCACAGTCATCACAGCGACGAAGGGGATCAGTATGGGGAGTAGAGCCGAAGCATCGCCAGCAAGACCCTTCACAACGGTGATCAACCTTATTGTGGAAGAAGACAGCACACTTTCCACACTGATGGTCATATTCAAACGCACGCAGAGGATAAAGGATGGCAGAAAAATGGGCTTTGTGGAGGAGGAGGTGAATATTTTTGCGTCCTGCACTGTATTCTCCCTTGAAAACACACTCCTTCCCCTTTTTATCAGTGTACACCAACAGCCTGTAATTTGGAAGAGTGTCCTGAAGTTTACGGACCTCGTCCAACCCACAAGCTTGATTTTGGTCCAACCCTGCCAAATCACACAGTTTAAGTGCCTCTCTGTGTTGGGCAACGGAATCGGGTTGTTTAAAGCGCGAGAAAGCTCTTTGTTGCATGCCCTCCTTAGCCATGGCCACAGTCACACTGCGTGTCAAACATAAATTATCAGCGTTTTTTTGGGGAGAAAATGGTTTTGGAAGCTTCTTTCCTCTCCAACCATTGATCAATGGACTCATTAGCCACCCTTAGTGGCCTCTTACCCCCGGCCTCGGGTGTGGGAATGTGGATGTAGCTCAGTTTGAGCTGACCATTGGACATGAAATTCTGGTTCGAGTTCAAAACTCGTGCCAGCTTGTCAAGAATGACGCGACCGTTGAGTTGGTCAGTGCGTCGGAGACTGAACCACAAAGCATTATTCTCTGCATTGTCCGAATTCTGAATCTCCAGAATCACCCTGTCGTCATCCTTCGCATGGACGGCGTCACGTTGCCTCTGCAGCATGGCGTCGAACATGCCCTCCATAACCTCCTCGGAGGGGAGCGCGTTGCCAAGTCCCTTAATTTGGGCCACCTCTTCGCGAAACGTCGTTTTGAAGCGCGTCAGGTGCCGTTCCCGTGACTCCAAGATCTCCAGCACGGGCTCCACTTCGGGTTCGGGCTCGGCTTCCGGCTCGGGTACCTCCTCTCGCGGCCGTTTTGTGCGCTCCGGGGACGCGGCAGGGCTGGGTTGGGGCGCAACGGGACGGGGAGACGCCGTGGAGGTAGGCACTCCGTTTGGCGCGGGTGACGTGCGGGCCGGTGGTGTGGCGGCGCGGCGCGGGGGAGTGGCGGGGCGCGGCGGAGAGGGCGTCCAGGGCCTCCAGGGGCGGGCCGGGGCGGTGCGCGGCGGGGGTGTGGCCGGGCGGGGCGGTGCATCGCGGGACGGACCGGGGCTTCCACCCCCGATCATGTCTAGGGCTGTGCGGGGCGGGGCCAGAAGGGGCGGGGAGGGCGAGGCGCAAAGCCAACTGGTGGATCAAAGCATCCTGCTTGTTGGCCTTGGACTTTTCCCGAAGGAAAGCCAAGTAACCAGCTTGCAGGAATGCGGGGAGACGGGGATCGCTGCGCTCCGCGGGGGAGGCGCTGCGCATGTGCTCAAGGGCCGTGTTGTAGGCCTCTGCGAGCAGCTCGTCCGTGTGGAAGCAGCCTGCATCCCACTCGTCGAGAATCTCCAAAAGCGGAGAAGTGTCTTGAGAATTTCTTCTTGCTGCGACATCTCTTCTTTCTTCGGCTGCGACATCTCTTCTTTCTTCTGCTGCGACTCACTTCTGCGATGCATGACGATGAACTGACCTCTCGGGGACGGGGCGCCCCCTTTTATCCTAGCGCGCTAGTTCCCAATTTGGCCGTCAGGGCGCGCTAGTGGCGCTGGCGCCGCAGCGCGGCGCCGGGTGCACTGTGCTCTGATTGGTCCAAAATAGTAATTTTGACCAATAGAAACGCACCGCGCTTCGCGATGACGTCATTGATTTAATCATGTTCTAACAAGTACGCATTTTGGTGTGCTGCGAGCGCGCCGGCCGCGCCGCAGCCCCGCGCCGTCACCTAATTGGTCTAAATTCATAATTTTGGCCAATCAGAGTGTGTCTAGGGTTGAGAGTTCCGAGAACTCCAGACACGTTAAAACACGACAGTAATTCCGCGAGCCGCGGCGTATGCGTCGGCAGCGCCGCAGGCCGGCGCCACTTTTCATTGGTCTAAAATAATAATTTTAGCCAATGAGAGAGCAGCAGTGCTTAAATCGACTTCAAACTTGCCGCGCAGGCGATGCACTCCACCGCTGTGCTTTGATTGGCTCTTAATTATTATTTTCGGCCAATCAGAGCGAAGCACATAAGAGTTGCCAAGTTCGGCCGCTAGATGGCAGCACCTCCCGGGGGCGCGCGCGTCGCCGCTATAAATTCGAGTGTTCAGACCTACAGGGCATAGTCTATCACTTGCCCTTGAATTGTTCACACCCCTAGAATGTCTTCCAAGTCCACTTCCACTCCCACAGGGCATGATGAAGGAGATAATGGTCCTGACCCTATCATAACTCAACTTGGTGAAACTACTTGTGATGCTCAGTTTGTCAGAGACAAGAACAATCTCGCCATCATTAAAGAGTTTGCAGTGTATCTGCCGGGGTTCAGAGTAGATTCTTACAAAGTAGTTACCTTTGCCCCGCCCTATGAAAAAGAACAGCTACCAAAGAGAGTGAGAAAACAGAATGATTTTATTGCCAACAAAATACATGGTCTTGAATGGAACGATGGAGAATTTGCTTACAAAAATATCCATCATATTATGTGGACTATGACTTATAAATACAAAGTATTGTATGCTAAAGGCTCTGAGAAGGTTAAAATTCTCCAATCACATTTGCCCCATCTCTTGGTAAAAAATATTGAAACCCTAGGATGTCCCTCCTTTCAAAACCTCCCACTGTTTGATGCACCCTGTGAAAATGAAATTCACACCAAATATATAAGCAACACTTGTGCCTCCAAGCAAGCCAAACGACTTGGATTGTGGCTCCAATTCTATAAGTGTTCCCACAAGTGATCCCCTGTGAAAAGTGTTGATTTTGTTCTAATAAAAAAAAAATTTTGTTCTAATGAAAAACCAAATACAAAATGAATATAAGGAAAAGGAAATAAAAAAAAACAATAAAACAACAAAATAGTCCTTAACTTTTTTTTATTAAAAAAAAAACATTTAAAAAAACATTTAAAAAACAAAAAAAGCCTTCAATGGCTAAAATGGTCTTAAGGCCAGTAGATCAGCTCCTGAAACAGACAATCAGATAGGATGAGTACACTGTCAAACAGTTCCCTAGGCCCCTCCCCCTTCAGTGAAAAAAATTCTAAGTCCTACTCCCCTGAAAATCTTTCTAATTTTCCCTAAATTAACATTCAATCCAATGTATGAGTTGTTGCAGAGCCCTTCTACAAATATCAAACTTATTCGAGTTACCGCAACTTGGGCGAAACAAGGATTAAAAATATTGTGACAACACCAAACATGAACACATAAAACTGAGGTTAGGGTTACTATTTTGAGTTAATTTGATAATGAAACTAATGACTTTCAATGTATTTATGCTTGCCATTGATGATACATGACTCACAATGACAAAACCAACTCAAAACTAACTTCGATCAGTTGGGCGGCAGAGCTTAAGGGGGTAGACCAGTCTAAATGCAAGGGTTCGGTAAATCGGCTTTTACTCAAAAACCGTCTGAGGTAAAAATCTAAAATTTTATGGGCAGTTCAGACACTAATCAAGGTATGCATTCAGGTTATCAGATGTTGATCGCGGTAATGCAGACCGAGTTTATGGCCTCGGAGCGGCGGAGCGACATGCCTCGATGGTGTGCACGATCCTGACCAAACCGATAGTCCTAGAACATTCAAATTTGATATGCATCTTTGGATTGTATGCGGCTATTGTGTGAACCAAGGGTATAAACGTCAAAAAATTTTTAAGGTCGATTTTGAACTTCTAAAATTAAAGGTCCGTTTTTTAGGAAATTTTTTCGGGTTTAAAAAATTCTGGACGAGTCAAATCGCAACGGAACTAAAAGTTGGAGGTTCACACGGTAGCGGCACGTCTTATCTACATGTGAAAAAAATTTCAAGTCGATAGCTCAATTTTTGTGGCTTCTACCTTCCACACCAGTTTGAAAACGGGCATTTCGAGAAAAACGCGAAAAACTAAAAAAGACAGTTTTACTTTGCGTTTCCGCGGGGGGCAGTGGAAGGGAGGGAGGGAGGGAGTCTTTAGGAGAGGGGGGGGGGGGAAGGAGCGACCGTGTCGCGGTGGTGGTGGCGGTTGCAGCGGCGCGACACGGCGCGCCAAGAGTGGAGGGGGACCGAGCCAGGCTGCCTCCCTGACCGTCCGGCCGCCGCCGCGCCAGGACCTTTGCCGCGCCGCCACGCAGCAACCGCTCATCGGATCAAGACCGGGTTTGCGGCGTCCGACGCAGAAAACGACGGAGAAAATTTTAAAGCATTTAAAAAAAATCGATTTTTTGAAAATTTTAGACTGGTCTACCCCCTTAAGTAAAAAATAGTACAAGTCCACACACTTCTCCACTTTACCAGAGTTCAGATAAGATAATGAGTAAAAGATGATGCTGTTTCCTTTCAATCTACCTTTCCCTACATGAGATTAACATGATCTTTGGATTTCCAAAGTCCTGGAGGTGATAACAAAGTTTAAACCTTTTCCGAGTCCAGAGACGGAGTTAGCAAAACTAATTGATCAAAACAACTATTTACTCCACCACTAAAACCATGGTGGGATGAGCTAGATAATACAGAATGATAAAAGATGGAGCAGAGCTTCACCTCAGTGAAATTCATGAGAGTTAATAAAACCAACACAAAAAAAATTAGCGTACATTAATTGGACGACAGAACTCAAGTGACTTGGTGAAACCAACACATCAAAAATTAATGCAGTAAGAACTCAGTTAATATGAATGGAAAACTAGTCAGCTTAATGATGATAACACCAAACAAATTTTGAAATAATACCTGAGAGTTTTTTGGTGACTGAAAGCTGGCTTGAAAAAATTCTCAATTAAAATAAAATCAAAATGAAATCATGCATAAAATACTTACTCAAACTGCAGCTGCACCTGCAGACGGGGGAGGTGGCGGAGGGCCACTGTGGCGCTCCCATGGTGCAGACGGGGCGCTGCAAGCAGGGGCCTTACCCCTGCGGGGCGATGGGCGCGGGCGTCGAGGGGGTTGAGGTTGTGGGGCGACACCCTTTTTGGGAGGTTGGGGGATGGGGGGGTATTTTAACCCCTGTGGACGGGGAGGGTGGGGGGTCCAAGCCCTTGGAACCCTCGCCTCCGATTGGGGGTTGAAGCGTGGACGAGGGGCACGGAAGGGTGGAAGAATGGGAGGGCGACCGCACTGAGGTACCCATGCCCGAGGGTGGAACAAAGGGCGATGAGGACGCAGGTCAGAGATGGGGAGCTGGGGACGCAACACAGGAATCCACATGAGGGGGGGAGGTGCAGCGACAGGGGCGCGGGGCACATACAGGGATGGGGTAGGAATGGGTGGATGGGTTGAAATGACAACCCCCATGAGAGACCTAGGGGGTGCAGGAGGAGTAAGGTGAGCTTGAGGCGGTGGATTGTCACACTCCAACAAAGGGGATGAGGGAGGAGGGGAAATAGAAACCCCCATGAGAGACATGGGGACTGGTGCAGACCCTAGACGACCCCAGACGGACTAAAACAGTACAAAAAAAACAAGAAAATAAAGATAACTGATTTTTTTTTTTATTTTTTTTTTTTGGAAAAGATGAGAAAAAATGACTTAAAAAAGGAAACTTACAGAACGTGCTGCTAGAGCAGGCTGGTTGATTGGCGCAGGATCTGCCGCTGTTGCAGGAGCAGGCTGGTTGATTGGCGCAGGATCTGCTGATGATGCAGAAGCAGGCTGGTTGATTGGCGCAGGATCTGCCGCTGTTGCAGGAGCAGGCTGGTTGATTGGCGCAGGATCTGCTGATGATGCTGACCCTTCAAAACTCAGCGAACTTCCAAACAACCCCTATGAAAGAGTGAAAAAAAATTTATACAAAATCATTTAATTTGCATATTTTTTTTTTATTTAAAAAAAAAAACAATCATCTCCGTACTCACTTGCATAGCATTAAAGGCATTATCTTCAATAGAAGATGTTCTCCATGAGCAGTCCATTGCATCTTGAAGGTCATCCTCGTCCCAGTTTGGGGGAGGTGACGGTGGAGGTGTCTCTGGAGATGGGGAGGGGATGGGTGATATCATCGGCTGCACCTCCATTGCCATGATTTCTTCAATACTAACTGATGTAGAACAACTCGGCTGAAAACACACAAAGTCATGTTAGTCGAGTATACAGAAAATTTTTTAAATGACTAACCTTCCTCACTTATCTTCTCGTTGTTTTTTTAATTCTTCAATCAAAAAAGAACACTTGATAAATGAGCAAGGTTTTGAATGGTGAGATATTCACAATGTATTCTGTTCTGTTTCTTTTTTACGAGACCAGAACAACACCAATACAGTGTGATTACCTCTAGTTCGATGATAGTACAACTAAGTATTTTCTCTCTCTCGCGCTTGACTTACTCAAAATAAATACCCAGCACAGTTGGTTGGAAACCCATCATGTAAGTTGACACTCGGATCACCTGGGGAGAAGCCTTTCTGATTGTCACAACTTGATAAAATGTGTGCGAGAAAGACGACATGCCAAGCACAAAGGCATAGTTGTGAGTGCAAGATGAAGCACTAAGCATTTTTTTTTAAAAAAAAAGCAAAGACCTCACAAGGGCGAGAATGATAGACGAAAGAAAAGGCTGAATACCATCACAAAAGCAACAAGACTTTTCAAGGGCAAGGCACAGTGGGCCAAACACACACAGAGGCCCGACACACACAGAAGCAGAGCGCCAAGGGGAATATACCCCAAGCTGACAAACCATGCTAAAATCGGAACATACTCACTTAGTATCGATCCACTAAGTCACACTGTACTTAGCCATCGATAGTTAAGTCGCAAAATATAAGTCTGAAACGTAAAATGGATGAAATGTGAGATGAAATAATGACTCAATAGCGACATCAGCGAGGTTAGAACGGCCGACCGGCCCGCCATCGACACACCGCACCGCTCATCGTACACCGAAAATAGGATTTCGACGTGAAAATCACAGCGTGGACTCTATAAAATGCTCCAGTTCAGATGGAAAGGAGAGCAAAGCGCGGGAAAGTGTCATGGCGGACTGGCTAGGCCAAGACTGTCAGGATTTTCAACCCGATAATTTACTCACCACACCGGCGAACTCAATCGCCTCTTCATCCAGTTCAAAGTTATCATAGAGAGCCCCTGAAACGCCTAGGGATATTGTGTCGCCCGACACGTTTACCACATCAACATCAGAATCAGACATCATGAATCCAACAAGAGAGAGAGCCTACAACGCACATACGCCACGGACGCTGGAGACGGAATGACGCTTCTGGAAGCTTCCGCCCGCACGGTTCCGGCGGAGCGGAAGACAGTGAAGGGGAGGGGGCGCTGAGCGGAAGGGATGCGCGCCACTTCCTCGCGCTAATTTTGAGTTAGATCAAATGATTTTAACTCGCGCTGCAGTGCAGGGGGTTCCCGCAGCACGGCAAGGTCGTCGACGACGTCGTGGTGGGAGCCTCGCGCTGCCGCCGGCACCAAGGTGACCCACTTGTTGATGTCAAAGGCCTTTCCCCGCTAGAAAACTGGTCGGCAGTGTGGTTCCATGGCTTGCCGCTAGATGGCGTGTTCGGCGCTGTGCGCAGTGGCGATGCGCAGTCGGCGCTGCGCTGCACTCCCGGCGCGGCACACCCGGCGCGGCGCGAAAATTCAATCGCGTCGCGGAGCGTGGCACGGTGGTGTGACCTTAGGTTAGGTTCGTTCAAGACGGCGGTTCGATCCCAGTTATGTTACAATGTCTCACCAGGGGCGGATCCAGGCTTAGGTTGGGTTGGGTTAGGACCGCTCAAGAAGACGACCAAAAAAAATCCCCAAAATTAGGCGTTGGGTTACCCCCCTCCAAGATGACGGACTGCAAGAATGTCCCACTTAGGTTTAGGTTACACCCGCCCAAGATGGCGACTGTCTGAATGTCCCACTTAGGTTTAGGTTACACCCGCCCAAGATGGCGGCATGTCTGAATGTCCCATAAAAATGGCGACTGTCTGAATACCCTGGGTATACTACTCTTGTGCAAATGTGTTCCACGTTTCCCTGAGTGCTAGGGCCTGAAGATTGACCCCACGGCCGTTCCTTTCTTGCTCGACCAGAGGACGGCGCGAAGGATGGTGATCGGCGGGGTGGACGTCAAGGCCACCACGGCTCATCAGAAATCTACAGCAAGAGAAGAAAAAAAGAAATTGGAAGCAGACGCCATTGCTGTGAGGACGGAAGCGGCCAGCTTCACCCGCTCGCTGAAGTCGAAGCTGGACTCGCTTTGTGTCCGGATGCTGGACGCTGACGACGACCATGACGTGGCCCTGCCGCCCATGTCGGAACACGAAGATTGGACGCCTCTCTCCTCGCGGCCGATGTCAGCCGCGTCGGGCTCCTCGCGTCCTGAGTCGGGCTGCCCTTCGCACCCATCGTCAAGCTGCTCGCGTAACACCTCAGAGCTTCCCCACACCTGCAAGAAGGCGGAGCGATTCAATCTTTCTAGTGGTGCAGCAGCAGCATTCGCTTCCGCCGTCCTCCAGGACCACGGCCACGTGACTCCTGAGGACCCTTCCTCGGTTGTAGACCGAAAAAAGATCGCCAGGCAGCGAAAGAAGTACAGGGGGCTGGCCACCGAAGGAGACCTGCCGAAATTAAGGGAAACTCCTCTAGTTGCGGTGTTCTTTGACGGCAGGGTGGACACTAACAAAGGAGCAGGAAATTGTGTTCAACAAAATCCGCATCAGAGAAGTTAAGGAGGAGCACGTGGTCATCCTGGCCGAGCCTGGCGGTGTGTACGTTGGGCACTGTGCCCCTGACACTGCGGATGCGGCCTGCCTCGGCAACAGCGTCGTGGACTGCATCGAGGGGGCTGACATCAACACCGCGCCCTTGCGCTGCATCGGCGGTGACGGTTGCGCGACCAACACTGGCTGGAGAGGAGGTGCAATGCGCATCATTGAGGTGCGCTTAAGGAGAGCTTTGCAGCGTTCCGTTTGTCAACTACACGGCAACCAGCTCCCCCTAAGCACGTCATGATGGTCTTCGACGGCCCCACGGCTGGCCCGAAAACGTGGAGTGGGCCGATAGGACGCCAGCTGGAGAAGTGTCGTGACTTGCCAGTAGTGAAGTTCGAGAGGATAGCCTATTGGACCTTCCCGATGAGGATTTGGACGCTGCTCTCCTGAGCACCCACCAGAAGTACACGCTGGACATGGCTCGCGGCATTGCTAGCGGCCATATTTCGCCAGAGCTGGCAGCTCGTGATCCTGGAGAGCTAGACCCCGGCTGGTGGGGCTCAACTGGCAACCGTGTCATGCGAGTGTACGTAGGCACGCGGCGGCCGTCAGCAGCATTGAAGAACATCACGGGCATCATCATGAAGGTGTACATCCCCATGTGGTACCGCATCAAGAGAAACTGGAAGATAAGTGAAGGCGCCAAACATGTCTTTGAGACAATTGAGCGTCTTCGGTCCCTTCCCAAGAAATATCGCGTGGTGATGGAAGAGTACGTTCAGAACAACGCCTTTTTCGCCCACCCCGAGAACGTGCTCCTCGCCATGGTGACTGACGAGCAGCCGGAAGTCCGAAGGCTCGCCATCCAGCGCATTGTGGAGGCAAGGCGGCTGCACCAGGACGACGAGGACGTTCGGGCGTTCAGGGTGCCCGTGCTGAACTTCAATGCTACTAACTACACAGACATCATTGATTGGAATAACGTGAATATCACGCCGCCGCCCCTGCTTGATGACATCAGCACCGTAGACCTAGTTGCTATGCTGGAGGACACCTCTGAGGGAAGCCCTCGTGCCTTAACTGTCCCTGACATCCCGTGCCACACACAGGCTGTCGAAAGGCACATCAAGATGGTGACTGAAGCTTCACGTCAGTTATGCACTCCTCAAGACCGCGACGGCAATATCCGGCAGAAAATTGAGTCTAGAAAAATTATGCCAAAGTTTGCTTCCAAACAAGGTTTCAGGTGCTCATAGCGGATTGTGAAATTCAAATTGATTTTTTTTTTGGGGGGAGGGGGGGGATGGAACTCGCATTGCAGCCACCTCCTCGTGGTGAGTTCTGGGTCATACAGGGAGTCCGCTTTTGAGGATCCTCTGTATGGGCGAAGAGCTGCAACATTTTCCTGGTTCTAGATTTCTCATGCATGTGTGGTGCAATACGCTTAGATATTAGTTGATACGCGACAAATTGTTCTCCGAAAGCCAGATGGAGCATAACATGGATGGTAAATAACTCTCCTTACCTTTACAGGTGCTCAAACTGCGGTGCAAAGCAAAAAAGCTGAAAAAAATAGACTTTTTTGGTTATTTTTTAAGTTTTTTGGACTAGGTTGGCAGCACTGGACATCATCACGTGACCTGCCGGCTTGGTTCACTCACTAGACACTATGTTAACATGACCCGACCCTGATAGAACCGAAAATTTACCGCCTTCTCGCGGTTTACGACGAAAATAGTCGAAAAAACGGTGGTGTGTGGCGGGTTGCCTACTCTCATCATAAACAGCTCTTGAGGAACCGCAAGAAGTGATCCGAAAAATCTGAAAAAAATAATTTGGGCGTTTGGTAGGACGGGCCAACTTTCCTGATGTGAAGCATTAGCAATTTCGACAACAAGCATGCTATGACCGCCCCTTAGGGCAGAGGCCTCTGTCCAGATTGTTGTCTCTTCCTCTGGCGCTGGCACCAGTGCTGGGGCGGATACAGAGGCCATAACAGACGTATCCACTTGTGGCGTCTCTCTCTCTCTCGGGCCGCTTTTTCGTGGGCCGCCGCCAACGTTTTGGCACGCATCTTGGCAGGACTGCAAAGAGCACGGGAAAAGTAGTTTATAAACATTTATTAGGTTTTTAGAGGTGGAAGCCGCGCAAATGAAGGGGACGTTTTGGCGCCAAAACTATGACGGATAATGTAGCGCCTTCGATCTATTACTGAAGCGTTAACTTACAACAACTAGAAACTGAACTAGCATCTCAACTCGATATGAGGTTGTTTAAGCAGACATAGTTTTCTACAGAACCACTGATGGAACTCTTATCTGCAGTTCGAAACGTGGCTTTTGAAGGATGGCGGCCACCGCATGAGCGGAATGTCCTTTTGCAGTTTGCTAAGGGCTAAAATAAAACCGGAATCATAATTTTCAATTCCCGTAAGACGAGGCCGAGACTCTAAACGCACAGGCATACCGGCAGCTTCATCACTTAGTACCTGATGACGGGACTTACCCCATTTTTAGTTGATGCTCCCTCGCAACTACACACGCAGCGACACAACACAATTCTGTACTCTACAGCTCACGACACTCGACTGATGGCGTGAGGTTGCCGGAAATAGAGAGATAGCTGGCGTCTCTCCTTCTCCACCACCCTCTTGAAACCTTTACCAAGGATTACCAACTTTAGAGTGACATATTTCATTTCTTAGTTTCACCGTAAGCTTTTGAAGTCTAGAAAACCGTACTCCCTTTGGCATTGTTTTTTCTACTTAAAAATAAAGAAACACAATTATTGCTAACGAAACAAAGCAGTGTTAGAGTTCGAAAATGTCCGAGACATCTGGCAACAGTGTCGTCACTTTAATCGCACCTTTCTAGTGTCTGTTGATTAGGTTAGAACCTGACTAGATCATAGTTGATAAAGCATTCCGCAGTTCGTTAATTCTTCTCTCTGTGAAGGATTTGTTGCTGGTTCCTTTCGCCGAAGCCTGAATATTGGCCGTGAAGGTTTGCTGGTGTTGATTCTGTTCCAAGGTAAATTTAATACCGTTCATAAGATAATGGCAAGTTTCTGCACTCAGCTCTCAAATATTTCCTTTTTGAAATTGTTCTTTTTTCCCCTTAAAGTGACGTTATTAAGATGAAAATTTTAGATTGTGAGAGGAAAAAGAGAGGGTAGCTATCTCTATCACTGTGGTGATGGTTATGAGTACCATTTCAACAAGGGAAATGGATAACGAGTTTCCCAGTACCATTTGGTATCTGAGATGCCGACAATACAGCCGTAGAGGCTGCACCGGAGCTGCTCAAATCAATAACCCACATGGAGGCAACGTGCAATGGACAAACACCAAAAGAAACACCTGTGCCCCAAACAACAATCATCCCATGTTTTTAAATTTGAGGCATGAAATACTCAACGATCCGTTTGGGCCCTACGAGACACCAGCTGAGGTTGTTCGTAGAGTGCGCAGCAGATAAAGCCATACATACTCATGACTACTTTACATTTCTTTTCAATATAAGGTTTATCATATAATTTGTTTTTCTCTTCTCTTGTAGGTACCCCCCAAATGTTGCTGCTCTTGTTAATGGGAACCATATGAGGAGTGCCATCCGGCGACGGAGGATGAAAATATTTCCTCCAGTTCCACAATCTCTTTATCACTTGGGTGAGGTGCTGGCTGATAACATGCACATCACACGTGGCTTAGATGGAGTGGATAACATATATGCTGGGTCTGTCCTTGGTCCAAATGGCACTTGCTCAGTGATTTTTTCCTCAAAGAGAATGAGGCGCTACATGCGACGCTGCAAGACTGTCTTTTGCGATGGAACATTTGGAAGCAAACCAAAGGCCCCTCAGTGTGCCCAAGTTTTACAAATCATTGGTGTTGTAAGTGATTCTGTAAGTAAATTATTTATATTTATAATTTTATTTTCTATTTAGTGATAAGTTAAGTGATGTACAATTTTTCTTACTTGAAGAGAGAAAAGCTATTCTTAAAAATACTACTTCGATGTCAAAGGAAGAAGAGTACAGGTGTGTCGTTCCACCTTCATGATCACCTTGGGAGAGACTGATCGGTTCTTTAGGGATGCTGCCAAAAACAAAAGAAGGAGTTACAGCGGAATTGCTACTGATGCCAGAGGAAAACGCATTCCCAACTATGCATGTTCAGCACAGGAAAGGCCAGCTGTGTTGGATCATATCAACAGATTCCCTGCATTCGAGTGTCACTTTTGCAGAGCACAGACAAAGCTCCTCTATCTATCACCTGAGTTGTCCATAAAGAGGATGCAGGACATATATTGTGAGGAAGGACTCCCCAAAGTAACTTACAGAAAATGTTTTTAAACCACAGGATAGAAGTTCCATGCGCCAAAGACAGATGGCTGCAACCAATGTGACAAACTAGACATACAAGCAGCATCTACTGAGGGAATCGCTTTATGATAATGAAGGAACTGCACCTCAGAAAAGCTGACATGGGGTACAGTCTCAAGAGACATGCTAAGGCTGAAGCAGAGCAGGACCCAACATTAAGTGTTTTGGTTTTTGACCTGCAACAGTGCTTGCGAACACCGCACTTGAAATGCAAGTACATATTTTACGCCAGGCAACTGTATGTGTACAACTTTATTGTCACAGACACGATAACAGATCTTACTCACTGTTACATGTGGAGCGAAGTGGACGGACACGGGGGTGCAAATGAGATTGCATCCTGCCTCACCCAACATATTCGGTAAGAAATTCCAGATGGAGTAATAAAATTGAAGCTGTTCTCTGACTGCTGTGGGGGTCAAAACAGAAACAGCATAGTTGCTACAGCAATGTTTGCAGCATTGCAAGAACACCCATCTCTGGAGGAAATAAACCATATGTTCCTGGTGCCTGGACACACCTTTCTCCATGAAGTTGACAGCCGAGCGATTCTCACGTTTCGGGGTTGTTTTGACGTTCCTGATTTGCCGACAGTAGGAATCATCGAATTTAGTTTTCGTAATTACTGGAGTCCTGAATGATACTAGAGTTATGGCAATGGTATTCATAGTCAAGACCTTGTATTACCTTCGTAAAAAAGTATGCCCTCAGGTATTTACATGCGCTTATACTGGTGTTTTTACCACGGAAGTTACGTTATCACGGAAGTTCCAAAGTGTGGAATTCGATCTTAACGGCTGACTCGGGCTCGCTGTGGCTTATTTGTCGTTTCATGGTCAAATGATACTCCAACGCCGACACTTTAGCGAATTTTTTTTTACCTAGTGCCGCTGCAACATTGGGTAATGGGTGCCACGGAAGTTACATGTAATTGTTGATACACGCCATTTTTTGTAGCTGCAGCCCGCCTCACGACCGTGCAGAGCTTTTTCGACTTCGGCGTCCCACGCAATTCTTTCTCAGGCACCCCATCTTGATGGCTGACGTCAAGAAAAGTTTAAAATTTGGCATGGGGAGAAGTCCGGAGCGGCTTTTTCGTAATGCGTGCAATGAAATTGAACACACTGTGGACATTTTTCGCTGCAGCAAAAGAACCTTTGAAAACTGTCGTGTGTTAGTCTTCCGTTGAAATCAGCTCGAGACATGTCAGGTTTTGAATGACCATCGACAGTTGGCAGAATTTTCATATCATTCCACTACATTGGGGACGGAAAATTCGAGTATGTTATCTTAGGACAGCGGTTCCCAACCTTTTTCGGCTCGCGAGCCATAAATGGCTGCCAAAAATTTTCGCGACCCCACAGCCGAAAGTTGGCGACCCCTCGCGAACCAACCCCCCAAAAATCCCCCCCTCCCCACAATTTAAAAAAAAAAAGGTTTTTGTGTGTTTTATTATATATTTTAATTATATTTTGTTCAACTTTGTCTCGTCTTTTAATTTGTTTTAACCCTTTTTAAATGAAAGAAGATTTGTTTCTCATTGCTTTATTGTCAAATTAGTGGCTTCCCTGAGCCTGCATCCTGCGCACCAGATTTTCCATTCGAGGTTGTGTGTTGCGTGTAACTGCAACACGCAGGTCTCCCTCGACGTCGAGGTGGTTTCTATGTTTGTTTTTTATGTAAACCATGTCAGAAAAGGACGATTCTGCCAAGTAGGTGGTAGCAAAGGGCAACAGGACACGCACGGCCCTGTCAGAGATGAGGGGGTACTCTTCGGAGAGGGTGAGCCAGAATTGGTCCAGCGGCATGCTGTTGAACTGCTGCATTATTGATCGGTCAGCCTGCAATTCCATCAGCTCCTCCAGGTGTTTTATAGGCATGTCCCACTCCTCCACGCGCAGCGGGTTTCTAATCCAGTCGTAAGCTTCACCAGGCAGGTCACTGAACCACTCCTCTAATCGGCTGGACAGGCCCTCGAGATGCAACATTATTTGGTCTTTGATGAGAAGAGGGCAGTCTGGATCTTCGTCAAGTATTTCAGTCAGTGTTGAGAACGTCTCGAAGTTGTCAGTCAATGCTTTTCTCTTCCAAAGGGCCAGCTTTCCTTGAAATCCATTGATTTTGTCAGTCAGTGTTAGTATGTTGGTATTTCGTCCTTGCAAAGACACGTTCAATTCATTCAGCTTTTCAAGAATGTCTGCCACGTAGGCAACTTGCTGAACACTGGGAGTCGTCCCAGTATGGCGCCAGGGTGCTCTTCTTGGTGTCCAGGAACTGTTTCACCTCGGACCTCAGGGTGATCAGGCGACGTGTGACCTTGCCTCTTGACAGCCAGCGTGATTTGGAGTAGAAGAGCAACGACGTGTACGGCGCGCCCATTTCCTCGCAGAGCGTCCGGAACAGTCGCGTCTGCAGGGGGTGCGCTTTGATCTCGTTGACCATCTTCACCACTGTGGCCAAGACACCTTGGAACGGAGAGTCAGCAACGAACCCGGCTGCAAGGCTTTCCCGGTGAATCATGCAGTGATTGAACGTTGTTTTGGGGTTGGCCTTCAGGACTAAAGCTTTGAATCCAGATTTGGCACCGAGCATGACGGGGGCCCCATCAACGCACACACCAACGCAGTTCACCCAGAGAAGTCCCGCTCTGGTCAGCTGGGCGTCCACGACGACGAATATGTTCGCGGCGTTGGCGTTGTCTGGGAGCGGGACGCAGAAAAAGAAATCTTCCTCAATGACTTTTCTCCCCCGCTCGTCCTTGCAGCAGTACCGGACAAGACACATCAACTGGGCAAGTGACTCATTGTCGGTTGACTCGTCGAGCTGAATGGAAAACAAAGGGCTGGCTTGCAGTTTCTCTGTCTGTTGCTCGAAGATGTCGTCTGAACAGGCATCGATGCGCCGCTTTACAGTATTGTCCGAGAGGGGGATCGCTCTGAGGATTTCTGACTTTGACGGATCAAACATAATTTCTACTATCTTAATGGCCGCTGGAAGGATTAGTTTTTCTCCGATAGTGTGGGGTTTCTTTTGTTTGGCAATTAGGAAAGACACTTCAAACGATGCAGAGAGCGCTTTGAGGGGTACTGTCGGCCTTTTTTGGAACCCTTCACTCTGTTTGTTGAACTGAGACAACATACGCTCGAAGTGTGACTTTGGCTTTCCTACCAGCGCCGCGTGTTTTGATTCTAAGTGCCTCTTAAGCTTTGCGGGTTTCATGCTTTCGTTGGCCAGTAGCTCTGCGCAGATGATGCAGCGCGGCCGCTGTTGACCCTCGACCTCGTCGTACGTAAACCCGTATTCCAAAAACTCCTTTTGGTACTTCCGACGACCGTAAGTAGTGCCGCTCGGAGTGCCCGGAGTGCCGCTCGGAGTGCCCGGAGTGCCGCTCGGCCTGCCGGGAAGCCGACGTAGTGGAGTCTTGGGAGGCGGTAGGGATGTAAGGGCCGGTAATATTACTGGTAAAAAACGGTAAAATACGGTAAAATACCGTATTATACGCAGACGCCGGTAAAATTGGTATTTTTCGGTATTTTTGAGATATTGGCATATTTGAACAATTAAAACACGGAAACGGGCATTATTCAAGATACAACGACTTTTAATTGGGTTTTTGAGGTGCTCTTGGTTCCAATTTGCCGCTCGCACTTGTTTTCTTCCTTCCCATTGGGCTACGGCTACAGCCGTGCGCATGCGCCTGTGCCTCGGCCGTGGGGAAGACACCGGCGCGGTGCAGCGACGCGAGCTCACCATCGCCAGTGCTCCCAGGCAGTGGCACTATTGGTGGTAATAGGTCTTCAAAAAGAGTGAGGCGTAATTAGGAATTGGGTTTTTTAAACTTTAATTTGACTGATTTTGTACCCGATCTGGGCTTCCTGTGGAACTTTTCCGTTCTTAATTCTAATAATTGTTCCTTTTTTGTCCTCGTGATAAACATATTGTGACCGTCAATAAATAATTCATGACGATACCCTTATAATTTTGTGTAGTTTCCTTACAAATCACCTCCCAACGACGATTTGTGTAGTTTCCTCACAAATCACCTCCCAACGACGAATATTTACAGGGAAATACACGCAAACATCGTTAAAACAAAAAATAACCAATTTTACCGAATTTTACCGTAAAATACGGTAAAATACCGTATTTTACCGTATTTTACGTAACTTTGAATCTTACCGGTATTTTAGCATCCCTATTTTGTACAGAGTTTCGTGTCCTCGGAAACTCCAAAAAATGGAATACAAGAAAAGATTTTTTTTAACACACTGAAAAAACAGAAACAAAAACAGAGGCACAAACTTCTGTCAAAACGAGCGGAAAAGAACATTTGCATTTTTGTTCAAAAATATTTTAACACTTTTCGTTTGAAAATTACCTTTTGGAAATTGTCCAATACAAATATTGCACGGTTCAGCGCGGAAAACTGCTTTGGAAAAGTCAATCTTTCATCTGAGATGAACTTTTTCCCAGACTTGAGATTGCGCAGTTTGCGGCAGTTCTCCACAGTGAGGTAGACAGTATCCACAAGGCTTTGGGCAGCTATGGGCAAATCTGCGAAGTCTTTGGGAGCCACCGCCATAGTATGTTCATAGACAATGTTCAACGCATGTGCCATACAGTGATCCCGATAACATCCTTCCAAAGCATTTTTAAGGGCGGCCTCTCCATCCGTCACGAAGTGAATCTTCTTCACCTTGTTTGCTTGCACACCACGTTCCTCAAAATTTTCAAAAATAAATTTCCTCAAATTTTCTGACGTTTTTGGCACGCCTGTTGGAAACTTCTTGGTGTAAAATACTTTGGTAGCCACTTCCCATTCACTAGTTTCAACGTTAAATTCTGGAAAACTGACATTGCAGGCCATGACACTGCGCTTCTTTGAGTCTTCAGTCCACGCGTCTACCGTGCACGACAATTCTTCTGCCTGCGCAGCCTCCACAATCTGAGGAAACAGTATCGCGCGCTCTTTGGCGGCAAGGTCTTTCAGGCAGGTCTTGATGGTCTTGGGGTCCGGCATGAGGTCCTCAATATCAATCTGGCCGCCCTGATGGCCTACCAGGACGAGCTCCCGCCCTGATGGCCTACCAGGACGAGCTCTTGCGCCAGTGTTTGGAATCCCACACCAGACACAACGCTAAGAGGGCGCAGGTCCAGAGCTACGAAGAGAGTAGTGGCATTGAGGATTGCCTGCCTTGCTGGGGCGGGAGCCTTGACCAACCTCAGCTCAGCGTCCTTACCGCGGAGACATTTGTGCCTTATCAAAATCGATGTACCTAGAAAAAATCGTGAAAGCGCGAATGTGTGAACGCAGGCAAAAGTCGGTCAGTTGGTGACTAAGGTGCTCACAAAGGCCGAGCCGAGGCCGAGGCTGAGGAGGTTGGGGTGGGGCCCGCTGGCCTTGCACCCCCCCCCCCCCCCCTCGCGGACGCGATCGTGGCCAGGGCAGGGGCCAGGGTCGCGATTGAAGCACGAGCACGGCCACGGTGCTGTGCTGTGTGAGGACGAGGACGAGGCCGGGAGGCAGGCGGGGCACAGTGGGCCAGAAGACTGGCGACTGGCGCAGCACAGTGGGCCAGAAGACCGGCGCAGGCGGCCAAAACTCTAGACACGTTGTGAGCTCTAGAGTCGCTAAATGGGACTCGAACCGAACGTGTGACCCCACCAATGAATTGCTCTCCGAACGAGGAATCCATTGGTGGGGGTCACCCGTTCCCGTTCGGTTCGAGTTCGAGTCCTGTTTAGTGACTCTGGAGCTCAAAACGCGCCTAGAGTTTGGCCACCTGAGCTGGTCCTCTAGCCTAGCCCACTGTGCGCAGGAGGGCGCTGGCCCTGGCCCTCTCCTGGGTCATTCTTTCCCAAGTCACCTGAGGCCCCGATATCGATGTCTCGGATTTTGACCAAACTTTGTAGGGATGTTCCCTGGGTAACAAAAAAAATAAAAAAAAAAATTCTATTTTTTTGGTCGGCTCTAAAAGCTGAAAACACACATTTTGTAAAAAATATTCAAAAAATCACCAAAATTCTGTTTTTAGCCTTAGGTTGACGTACCCAGTGGATTTCCTTTCATTTTCTCATACTGAAAAAATAGAATCCGAGAGCCGCCTCACAAGTCACATATTTCAGGTGATCTGGACCAAAAAATTGGTTTTTCGCGAATACCCAAAAAATGCATCCGAATTTTTTCATGAAAATTTTTTTGAAGAAAGGTCTTATGGTGGCCTACTACCCTGATGTTTTTTTGGAAACGGGTTTTCAGACACAGCGGAGATAAAAAATAAAAGGTGTATTTTGGTGCACTTTATGGCCCACAGAATCACCACTTTGAGTCCTACGTCATGACCCCCATTAGACTTTTTGTTCGCCTTTTCAAGACGAATCGATTGATATAAGGCAAAGACAGATCGGAGAACTTTTAGCAATTGGTCTTTATTTGATCAAAATCGAAGAGGTGCAGGGTGCGCAAATGGGCCAATTGTTAAAAGTTCTCCGATCTGTCTTTGCCTTATATCAATCGATTCGTCTTGAAAAGGCGAACAAAAAGTCTAATGGGGGTCATGACGTAGGACTCAAAGTGGTGATTCTGTGGGCCATAAAGTGCACCAAAATACACCTTTTATTTTTTATCTCCGCTGTGTCTGAAAACCCGTTTCCAAAAAAACATCAGGGTAGTAGGCCACCATAAGACCTTTCTTCAAAAAAATTTTCATGAAAAAATTCGGATGCATTTTTTGGGTATTCGCGAAAAACCAATTTTTTGGTCCAGATCACCTGAAATATGTGACTTGTGAGGCGGCTCTCGGATTCTATTTTTTCAGTATGAGAAAATGAAAGGAAATCCACTGGGTACGTCAACCTAAGGCTAAAAACAGAATTTTGGTGATTTTTTGAATATTTTTTTTACAAAATGTGTGTTTTCAGCTTTTAGAGCCGACCAAAAAAATTGAATAATTTTTTTTATGTTCTTTGTTACCCAGGGAACATCCCCACAAAGTTTGGTCAAAATCCGAGACATCGATATCGGGGCCTCAGGTGACTTGGGAAAGAATGACCCTCCTGGCTGTGGCGTGGCGGTGGCGGCCTGCGCCCTGCGCCGGTCTTCTTCCCGGCCCACTGTGCGTGGCGTGCCTTGGGCGTGCCCGTGCCCTCCCCCTCCCTCCCCCCCTCCCCTCTGCCATCGCGACGGTGGCCGGCACGGCACATGGCACCCGCCACCATTCATTCAACCAACTGACCGATCTTATCCAACACATGAGATAACAACAATTTTTTAGGATACCTGAAAATTTGATGAAATCATCACAGCTGCGGCAGCGCACCCATCCTGTGTTGACAGCGTCCTCCATCACAATTTGGAATTGTTTCCACACCGCACTGTAATTTCCTGGCACCTGGTCCGCTAAACTGTACTGTCCGTTAGTGACCCTCCCCCGGATCACCTGCTTCTCCGCCTCTCTCTCCCTTCTTGTCATTCTTTTCTTGGCGCCTGCGCCTGCGCCGACGTCGATGCCCTCTTCTTCTTCCTCGCCCTCATCCGCGTCCTCATCCATCAACATATCTTCCTCATCCACCCCACTCATTTTACTTAACAAAATTACTAAGTGGCGCGAAGGTCAGAGAGTGCGGCTGGCTGGCTGGCGTCGTCAACGTCAAACGACAATAGTGGCGTCGTTGTCTTGTCAACAAATCAATCGCTTGTGTTGTGGTGCTGTACTCGTGTGAGTGAGAGGTGTGAGGGGCGGCGGGAGAGGGGGGCAGAGGGAACCGATCAGCTGATCGTCCCGTCCCGAACGCACCCGAACGCCGGACGGACGGACGCCGGCGACGAGGCGTGGCGTGGCGGGCGAGCCGGGCCGCGCCGCCGCCGCTGCAGCTGCAGCTGACGCAGTGTCACCCGTCGCCGCGCGCCCGTCCCGCCGGTCCAGCGAGACTCGCTGTCGAGATGGGTCCCGTCTGGGTAAATACATTCGGCTACACTCGGCTGTCTTCGGCACATCTCTATCGGCGCTTCGGCTTTCTCGGTTCTCTCTCTCCCACAGTACCTCTGTTGCGGAGCGCGGCCGGGCGGGACTCGCCACGAGCTCGGATGCCTGGCTCTGGTGTCTTGCTCCATTAATTTGTTGCAATGGACGTAAATATCAATGTCAGTAAAGGTTGTTGTAAGATTTGCGAGGTACGCTGCATATCCACCTGCCACAAAAAATGGGAGAAGAGTCATATAGTGTAACTTGGAGGTATTTTTTGATACTTTTTGTAAAACAAGTGTGTACTTACCACATATTATGTATTGATGACTTCCATTGCAATCACTATCGCACTTGTACCTGTTGAAAAGCTGGAGACTTGTTTTAATTTGTGCTGGAAACAAGTGCTTGTTTTCGACGTTGATTTCTTTGCTCAATTTGAGCGCACTTCCTTGGTCAATATATTTCTTCAACAGGACACACAATTCTTCCTTTGGGCGAGGGAATAATTCACTGTAGTTCTTTTCGGATTCATACAGTTCGTTCTTATCCATTTCCATAGCCATGTTTATATTGATATTTTCAATTCAATCTGAATTTTTAGATTTTCCTGAGGCACTCAAAGCACGGGGCAACACTCGGGAATACCAATTCTTGTCCATTGTTGAAAGACACAGTTCGTATGGTGGCGGTGCACAAGGTGACCAACATTGATTATGAAAAGTAGCTTAAAAATCCGATTTTTGTTTTTGCTCATGTGTTTTTTTTAGACATGTTTATTATTTATTAATTATTTTTTTTTGCTTTTTAACTTTTTCTTTTTACATCAAACCTGTATCAGTGTTGAAATTTTTGCTCATGTTGGTAAATGTTTCTTTGTATTGTTCTTATTTCTGTGGCCTGTGTGTACGTGGTCTTCCCTTTGGACGTGAAAAATGGAAAATTTTTCTGTGGTTGTTACGTATATATGTGCTACTCATAATGCTTCAAATGGAATTTGGCCTGTGAGTTTGAAAGCAGTGAAATGAATAAATAACTTTGAATAGGGTATTTCAGCGAATCTTGAAACGGAAGTAAGAAGAACACAAGTAAGTGCACAACTTCCGTCCCCTCGCCTGTGGGGGGAAATAAAGATGGCTGCCCCTTCCACCCCCTCCTCAGGCGAGGGGACGGAAGTTGTGCACTTACTTGTGTTTTTCTTACTTCCGTTTCAAGATTCGCTGAAATGCCCTATTGAGAATAATGTGAAATCTTCTGTCAGTTGTGTGTTTCATGTTATTCAATTGTGGGGACTGCTCTTCTGTCATCATACCGCCCTGTTTCAGTGCACTATCCACAAAGAAGTGTGAACAAAAGAACGAAAATTACTATTCAAGAATATAAAGAATTTGTCTGTCACAATTGTGATGAATTGCTCGTGGTGAGGCATAGTGAATGAGAACGTGCATGTCTGTAGGCTAATATATCTAAGACAAAATTGCAATTTTTTTAATTTTTTTTTAGATTCCACTAGAGGCTGTCCCTGAACCACCTTTATTTGAGAATAATGTGAAATCTTCTGTCAGTTGTGTGTTTCATGTTATTCAATTGTGGGGACTGCTCTTCTGTCATCATACCGCCCTGTTTCAGTGCACTATCCACAAAGAAGTGTGAACAAAAGAACGAAAATTACTATTCAAGAATATAAAGAATTTGTCTGTCACAATTGTGATGAATTGCTCGTGGTGAGGCATAGTGAATGAGAACGTGCATGTCTGTAGGCTAATATATCTAAGACAAAATTGCAATTTTTTTAATTTTTTTTTAGATTCCACTAGAGGCTGTCCCTGAACCACCTTTATTTGAGAACAATGAATCATAGAAGTTTTTCGTGAGGTTTGTGTAGTTTATTGGATTTGTGTGCGTGGTTTCTGATGTGAATGTGAATGAGGTATTATGGGATATGGTAGATCTCTGCTAGGGACCCTCGGAGGGCCCCTAATCTCTGCTATAAAGCATTGATGCTCATTTGTTGAGTTGCGGTGGTTGCTTGGCAACGCAGTTTGTTTGGTCTGTTGTTTGGTCTGGGAGTTGGATCGACACAAATTGTGTAGTGTGCATATTCTGAAAGACAGATTTATCCAATACATAACGTAAGTCAGTGTTTTTGTTTTTCTTTGTGTGTGGTTAAGTATGCGTGGCTCAATGCCTGCGTGGCTCCCTGTTTTTTTTTCCTTGTGCTGTTTTATTTCTTGTTGGTTTTGTGTGTTCTATGGTTTGTGTGTGTTGTTGCAGTATGTCTGAAGATAATGTTGATTATGCTGCGCTTTTGCGTGATGTTCAAGAAACGGACCTAAAGATTGCTCTTGGCGATCTAGAAGTTGGAATTCTATACCCAGTCCATCAGCTTGCTCACACCAGCACAGTCATTAATGGGAAGAATGTGAATGGAATCGTCTGCAAGATTGTGTCACCAGATGATTTGAATATGTTTACATATCTACCAAAAACATTTCTTAATATGAAGCCAGCCCTATTTGATAAGATTAATTTGGATGGAGGAAATGGTAGTATGTGGTCTCTGGTGTTCTATGGTTCTGTGGGGAACGGTAATGGTGGCCGTTTGCACCAGCCAATGCAAGGTATGGAGTGTTATTATTTTAATGTGGTTTTATGAAAAATTGGAATATGATGTCATCAATTAATATTTTGTGCTTTGTTGTAGGTATTGATGAAGCATTGCTTGCTAAAATGCAAGCAATGGGAAAACGCCGGGCAGAGAATGCTGTAGTCATGACGAATTCTAAACGCAGCAAGTTGGATGACTAATGTATGATATGTGTAGTTGAGCGAACGCTGGAAAAGGTATTTTTTATTTCTTCTTCTTGTGCTGTGTTCGCTCAGCTAGTCTATTCGTTTCGTGGTTTTGTGTTTGGTGGTGTGGTTCTGGTGTGCATGGTATGATGTTTCTGTGTCATTTTGATTCCATATTTTCATGAGTATTCCATCCATGTATTTAATTTGTTTGATTTGATTTGAGGGAAAAGAAAATGCTTCAAGCATTGTTCTTTGTTTCTTCTTCCTCTTGTGGGATGTTAGCTCAGCTAGTATATTCTAGTATATTCTTTTCCTGGTTCTGTATTGTGGCGTTTTTTTTTTGCATGTTTCCATGTTTCCATTTTTGCATGTTTGTTTTCATTGCATGTTAGAAGCATGTTTCGTGCATGTGTCCACTCTTGGTGCACTGTATGTTTGGTTTTGGTTACCATTAAAATTTTTATAAATTGGTCTTGTGTTTCCTTTTGTATTTGGTGGTGTGTGCTTTCACGTTTTCTTTTCGTACATGGGGCTGTGTTAGGGAAGAAAGGCGACAAAATATTTTTTAACTGGTTTAATCTTTCATGTCAATAATTGCAAATTACATCAGATTAAGAAACAGCCTCAATTATTAAAGTTCACTTTGTTTCTATTGACATAGAGTGTTCCACATATTCTACAATAAAAACATATTGATGTAACAATATAGGAAAACTAGATTTGAGAGAGATTTGATCAACGACAGTGAATACAATTCTGCAGTTAGTTTTCTTTTGAACATAATAAAAAAAAAAGATAAATATATTAACAGAAATTATCAATAAATTCAAACCTCTGTTTTCTGCTTTCCTTCTTTGTATCTCGTAATCTGTCGAGGCGTTTCATGAGAAATGGATAAATCAATAACCCATTCAATGTCTTAACTCTTGAAAATCCAACATAAGATAATCCTGGCGAAAATTCTCTGTCTTCAATGTTGATCACTGCCTAAGAACCAGGAGAAATTATTATTTATTTGAAAGTATGAAAACTGAGGAAGAAAAATACCACAGATTTATCTTGCCTTTTCCAAAGTCATTCCTTGTGCTTTATGTATGGTGCATGCATATGCGAGAACTAAAGGAAATTGCTGTCTGGTGCACTTATTATTCCTGTCATCTGTCCATGATGCTGTGGTAGTTTTTATTGGAATAATATTCATATCTGGGATTAAGCTTGGGCCAGTATAAGATGGAAAGTGACACAGGATTACTGATGGCAATGCTGTAGCTGGGTCAACATTTTCATCATATAAGATGTCATGAACAGTACCTATCGCTCCATTAACCAATCCTCTCTCAACCCATAAATTAGCTTTCAGCATAATTTTACATCCTTTTGCCAAATAAATTTCTTTTTCAAGGCCCTCTGAATCGTTTGAAGAGCCTAATCTTGCATATTTGTGAGAATTTTTGGCAGAAATCTTTTTAACTGGGCAGATCTTTCCATCATTATCTGTTAAAGTCTTCAGTTTCTTAATATTATATTCATGGACGGTCTGTTTAGTTGCAAATAATCTGAGTGCATCATTAAATAAGTTTTTCTCATCAGGGCTGACATTAGATATAAATCTTTGTGAGAGAAGGTTATAACCTTCAGTGTCAAAGTAACCATCACTCAGCCTGTCTAGTGTATCAAGGAACTTATCCTTCTGTTGTCTGAAACATGTCTTCAAGAAAAATTTCTGTTGAATTCCTTTGAAAATCGCTTGGCCATGTTTTGCAAGTTTTGTAGTTATTTTTCTTGAATAACATAGCGTGTCTCTTACAGCAGGTGGCTGTTTGATATCACTCAACATTATGACATGTATTCCTCCAAATGGTTCATCCATATTCCCTGTCGCTTCCTTACAACGCAAATCAATCATAGCCAATTTATGACAGCCAATCATTGAATATTCATCAAGAATAATAAATTTAACATTCTTCAGCTTGTTTGTTAATTTGTTTGCGGACTGGCCAGTCAGTGGCTTGAAGTGCTTTTCACACTTTGGAAGATTAAAAACAGAATGTATTGTGCTTCCGCTTATCAAAACTGCTGCAGCACCTGTTGGAGCTGCAAGTATGTATGAATCATTGCCAAATTCCCTCAGAAGCATTGATACAATGTGTTTTATGAGCATGGTCTTCCCATTGCCTGCAAAGAAACAGAAAGATAATTTTTTTCAAAACACTATGACTAACATACTTAAAGAATTGAATTTTTAACCTGCTTTTCCTTGAACTAAAACTGTCTTAATACCACTACTAATATTTCGTTTGATGTTGTTCATCTGTTCATTAATTGCATGCATAATTTGTTGCTGTTCAATGCTGACTATGACAGATGTTGGTGTAGTGCAGTCAATTTGCGACGTCTTTGATCCTTTCAATACTATTTTCATTCATTCAATGTAAGTTTCAAATTCTTTTAATGTCCCATATTGTTTATATTGGTCATATGCTACATGCCAATCATATTCAAGATCTTCTTGTCTTCGTCCTAAATTTATCTCTTTCATTGTCGTTTGTGGACCCAGTTTAGATAAGATCATTCCCTCTTCGTCTTCAATATTGTTATTTTCATCATCAGTACCGTATTTTGAATCATCATCTGATTCATCTTCTTCAATTACTTCATCCAATCTGCATTTCGTATCATTTAACTTCAATTCGATGTAATGTTCTGTGTAAACTTCCTCCCATGTCTCATATCCAGCAGGGACAGGCATAATGCTAGCATCGCGATCATCCCGATTCAAAGGGAAACGAAAGAGCTTGATGCCCCGGGGAGGGACAGGGACATCGCCCTCATCGGAAGACGCGTCGTCGCGAAAGAAATGTCCCACGTCCAAATTCAAGGCAACCTCTTCGGCCTTCGGCCGCCAGCAACGGCCCGCCAAACATCACGGGCTACACGTTCGTTTTCCAACTAAAAGACAACCGAAGGGTACAACGCTATAGGTACGCACCCACAAGCCAAATAATAAAACTAAATAATAAATAAGGCGCTCACCTCAGAAAGAGGAACATCTACAACCGGTAAGGGATCCATGGAGTGCAAAGGGCCACCAGTAGCAGGGCCGATACCCGGCCCACGCCACACGAAATCGTCCTCAAAGGACGGGAGGAGGTAAGGGTGCACATCGCCAAGCTCAGCAAGAACTTGAACGTCGAGGGCAGGATCATGCACATCAACAAACTCCCCAACGACTTGCACATCCGTGTCAGGGTCAACAAATTGAAAACCATATAACTGGTCTCCATGTTCAAAGTGTACCCCAATGAGTGGGTGGTGCGGGGGCATCACATGCATGATAACCTCAGGCATAAACAACGCTTGAGGGAAGGCGGGACCAGGAAGCTCATCCTTCAGGACACGAAATGAACGGATAATAAAAGGAAAAGAAAAGAAAAGAGAGGAAAGCAATTACGTTACGCCACACCACATACAAACACACGACGACCACAGTGCATGCACAGGAACAAGGGCCAAGTCTGGATCAAAGCAGTCAGATCCCACTCTTGAACGCCAAAACACCCAGTAATAGGGAGGACAGGGTGCACACCCGGAGGTAGCAAGCCCAACTCACAGGCGAAATAGCATGAAGGACAGAGCTAAAGAAAAAGAAACGTGTCCCAAAACCATGCAACGAACACTAAAATACGATAGATCAAATACTCACGTATCCGGAATGCCCCAACGGCAAACTACAATAGCAAATACCGGAGTAGCCCTCAAAAGAGAGCATGCGAAGATTTACATCCATGACGAATCACCAATGAATCGACAACGAAGCACGAAATGGATGCCCAAGTAGCCGCGCTGCGCACACTCTGAACTCTCTTTACCGACTGACGCTACGCCGGCAAACCGCGAGGACGCCAGGCCAACAACGCGACGCTGCCCACCAATCAAAACGCACGGATACAACACACGACCCGAGCGGCCAATCGTAGACCAGAGCAACGGCACGGACTGGGGCGTGAGGACGCCAGCGACGCCGGCCAGCGCGTCAACAACGTCAACAACCGCGCCGCGGCTAGCAACCGGCCAGCGGCAGCGGACAGCACAACGCAAGTTCTCGCCGCGCGACCCCAACGCCCCACGCAACAGCGGCAGAGCACGGTACTGCACCGCACTAAGAACCGGCGCAAGTGGTATCGCCAGGCGCGAAGCGCGCGCCAATTCAAACAGACGAAGTCCATAAACGCTCTAGCCGCTTGGAATAAATGTCACAAACGATACATGTCATAACCCTGATTGTACAAAAACAAGAAAGAAGTAAAACCATTACTAGACACAGTGTATCCCATTCATTCGGAGAAGAAAAGGAGACTTAAATCAAAAACAACAAGCTAGGGCCCGCCCTTCCGTCGAACCGAGTTGCCAGCTCCGCTTCGCTGTGCCGGCAACTCGGTTCGACAGGGGGCCGGCCCAGCTTGGCCTGCCGGCGGCCTTTCCTCGGGCCTTCGGCCCTCGCATCAGACCCAACTTGGCCAGTCGAAGGCCCGGGCCTTAGGCCCGCTCTCATCAAACACCCCGTGAGCGGGTAAGGCAAAGTTATCGATGTACCATCGTGACTTAGGCTCGCCCTTCTATTCACAATATGCAAAAGTCCTTACACTTTTTACTCCAACTGTCCTTAGAATATGCCCATTTCATTTGTCTCTTAGCCCTCATTCCGAAAATACTCATATTTGCCATGCTACTGCAACTCCTTGCAATGGAGGCACAGCAGGAGCGCAAAACGAGCCCGTCGCACTTTTTCACATAACTCATAAAGGCGGGCTCCTGGACCCCCCTTCCGACCCCTCGTTGAAGAGGTCTTGCCAAGACCTATCGAAAACTTAAGTAAAAATTTTCAGTCGGTCGACCCCCTTTTTTCAAGATCCTGATGTGACTAATAGACGAAGTCGGGCTCCTGGACCCCCTTTCCGACCCCTCGTTGAAAAGGTCTTGCTGAGACCAATCGAAATCTGCAATAAATTTTTTTAGTCGGTCGACCCCCTTTTTTGAAGATCCTGATCTGGCCAACTTGTAAAAGCGGCCGATGGGGTCGGGACCAGGTCCATTCATCTTGTCTCGTCGCCCTGATTCCAAAAATACCCCTATGTGCCCTGCTAGCACCAATAATGGCGGAAATCCCCCTCCCGCTCATGTAAACCATGATGCACCTGCAGCAGCCCTTGTGCGACCCGGACGGGATTTGCACCACCGGATTGTTTGTTCGGACGGCCCTCCTGAAGTACCCTCCAAATCTGGTCACTCCAGCTCAACTCCTTCCTTGTACACAGACGACGACAACAACAACAACAACGACGACGACACACAGACACAAAGGCAAATGCATATGCCCTCCCCCTATTTTTGAATAGAAGGGCGGGCCAAAAATTAATAAGTCTGATCTACAGGACCACTATCGAGTCGGCTTGAGGCAAACGAGCCAAAATGATCTTCATAGTCCACACCTTCAATCTGGTCGTCCACATGATTAATGGTGTCTGTCCAGTCAAATTCAGAGTTGTCAGCTGGAATTTGAGGGAATTGGCACGCTGCATGGGAGGATCGATGCACACATAGGCCGGGACGCGTCCACGGCGAGCGATGATGCGCCGCCTAGGGAATTCCCTATTTGGTGCTTGCTGCCAGCGACTCGCAAACAGTTCGGAGCCGAGATGTCTGCCAGCCTCCCAAGCATCAACTTGTCCCCAATTATTTGCATACCGCCAGGCGAACGCACGAAAGTCTTGCGCAGTAGGCACTACTGGTAGGAGGGGTATGTCAGGCAATTCGTGTCCCCGCATCACAATAATAAGAGGCCGGATTTCAGGAAACGTGGCCCTGTCGACGACGGTTACTGGTCCTTGTAGCGGCGCTGCACCATGCCCTTCACGACACAATATGCGAACTATCGCTAAATCAACCAGCGACAGAATGTCCTCGCCTACAATGAAAGTGAGCTGACGATTGACAGCCTGTTGATTGAGCGCCGCCATGGCATCTTCATCGATAGGGGCATTATCAATAAAGTCTGCCCATCCAGCTATCGGGCCCATTGGCAACACGTCTGTAGGACCCTGGTCGCTTCGCACTCTCCGCATAGCTTTCAAAGCCTCAATTTCGCACCTAGCGTAGAGGGTTGAGTTCCATACGTCATGACGGCCATTAGTAAAAACGGCTCCAAATCCAGCAGCCACCGTATTATTAGGAAGAGTGAAGTGACTGTTGAGATCTTGCCCGATGTCACGTGCGTTTGATCACTGAAGGCTTGCGGTACAAGGATATGTCTGCTTCAGGCACTGGATTGACCTGAATTTGCCCAGTATACTATATAGCCGGGTTGACTGTCCAAGCATTACGGTTTGACTGAGTTGCACCAAACGCTCATAGCATTAGCATTGACACCGAAAGCTTGGGCAGCAGGTTTTGGAAAGTTCAATGCTGCTGTGCACGTGTAGCGATGATTAATAACGTCATACACTGTGGTGTTTCCACTGGTGTTAGCTGATAACACAAGCCTTTCTAAGAACGAAGTTACACCAGGATTAGGGTAAACAGCATTTGATGCAAAGGAATAGTCAGAAGTGAGGCTGTGATCAACACAAAAACACCGAAGCAACCTGATCTCTTAGTACGCTTTGGGGGAACAAAGTCATCTGGTTGGGAGTCAGGTGCTACGTTGAATGACGGCATAGGTCTCGGCAGCCTGCTAGCAGCTGTATCTTGGGCAGCAACTATCAACCTCGCCGCCGCTGCAGGTGGAGCAGGGACGGGCCGTGAGGATCCTGTCTTCGCAGACTTAGCCACATGGCCAGTGGATTTAGTTGGGGCAAACAAAGCTTGTCCAACGCGGCGTTTGCCCACTTTCTGATCCACCCTCAGCATGGTCTGGCTGCGAGTGCGAGATTCTTTTACGCCCACAACCTTGGCTGGTGTAGTGGGGCTTTAAATTCAGCATCGTCACTACTAGAGGAGGTGCTTGGGACGGGGGCTGAAGGCTATTGGAAGGCTTATCCTTCGGCTTCCCAGACGTAGTGGGACTCAGGATACTAGTGTCCATAGAAGTGCCCGTCGGATCAGCAGTTGGATCAAACGCATCTTCGATGTCATCTTCAGCAATGTCGATAGGCGCACGAGCTTGCATCCAGCGCAGACGCATTAGCGACTGTTAGTGAGTCCATGGCTGCTTCTGACAACGCTAGAAGTGTCCAGTCTAGCGGTCAATCACAAGGGATTTTTTTCTGTGTTTTCTAATTTCAT
The DNA here is from genome assembly GCA_030522485.1 of Stenchaetothrips biformis. NCBI lineage: Eukaryota > Metazoa > Arthropoda > Insecta > Thysanoptera > Thripidae > Stenchaetothrips > Stenchaetothrips biformis. The sequence continues at coordinate 9,655,329 of CM060102.1, forward strand.
CATGCTGACCATCGCTTTCCTGACCATCATTGCTGCACTATTAACGCACTACTTCATGAAACAACGACGCCGGCTCGCGCCA